>OZ026583.1:14772336-15004836 GCA_964020215.1 Aurelia sp. 3 sensu Dawson et al. (2005)
AAATACTGGTTTTTATTGTAAATTATTAATTATTGTAAGTTTTTAGCATGGCCCCCTGTAAATCAGTTATTCTAACTGAGGGGCTACCATGGGTAAAGAATATAAAATCAATCAATCAATCAATGTAAACAAATCTTGGCTTCAGTGCAGGCACAAATCCGTTGTCAATCAAATTACTCCTTTTGAATTTCAAAATCTGGTTAAAAATTGTTCTCGGTGACTGATTTACAAAGATCAAATGTTCTAAGGCTGAATCCATTAGGAGAACAGTTTGCTTCCAGTTTTTCCATCCTTTAATCTTTAAACATCTACCGCTGACCAAAAATTAATTTAAGAAGAATCTGAATGAAAAACTCCAATTACTTGGAATTTCAATCAGGTCAAATTAAAATCAAAACTTGTAAATCAAAGCTTTATTCTTGCAAATTGTCAAGTAGAAACAAGTAGAAACAAAACAACAACTGATAATCTAATCTATATGAAAAGAGTGGGTAAAAACTTTCCAGCATGAGTCAAACAATATTTATGAAATCTGGTCGAAAATTACGTTAAGTAATAGATTTATAAAGTGCAAAACAACTTGTTTTCAGAAAACTCGAAAGAGGGTGGTTAGGAAAGGTCATAAAGATGTCAATGGAATCGTGCAGCTTGAGAGCTGGGAGCTCGTCGCTGCGAGGGCATTTCGTTAGGTTAAGTTTTAGAAGGCGCAATGTTGTTGCAGTTTAGTCGGGATTCAGAATTTGAAGTTCGGGCCTAACAAAACACGATGTTGTAACCGAATACAGACATTGCTTGGCTCGGTGAGTACTGAATCGTTATTGTTTCATGGATAGTTCAGGCAGCATAACAACAGTGTCCGAACTGCCCATGCCATACTGATTTACTACGAAATTCCAACAAAGGCTTGTTACCAGAGAAATGCTAGCTATGACAAATAAACATGATTGATAAACAAGGAAATAATCATCGATTTAACTTCCTGATCGGTCATTGGACTCGAAGCTTTGGTTCCCTTTAAGATATGCCAAGAGGATCTTCATTTCACTTCGGAATGATAAGATGGATTGAAAAGTCTGATGGTAATTTCCTCTACTCGATGAAAAAGGTCAATAAGGTCAACCTTGATAAGGTCAACCAGGGCAAACTATGATCAAATAAACATATTGTGTAAAATTTTCTTTGGTTCCCAAAAACGCCAAAATATCTGAAATTGTCACCAAAATTGATTTTGCAGACCAACTGCTAAAGTTTCCACTTAGATTCAAAGAAAGATAAGATCGAATCAGGATAAATCTTGGTTTCATTGTGGCTATGGTTTCATGTGGTCCTTTTGGAAGAGTTGATCATTGATCTTTGTGATCTCTTGAGCTGTCCGTCAGCTTCTTTGTTTTCGCATGTACACAGAAGAAACTGCTTATCAGAAACTTAAATATCAGATTGCTAGAAAATTAAGAAACTCAAGTATTAGGATAAAATTAGTTAAGAAACTATCTACTTTGGTGAGGGAATTCATTTGCATATCTTTACTTTGTTCGCAATCTAAAGATTCAAAAAACTTTCTTTTGAAGCGTTCACGCGAGCACATGTAGCTAGTAAACATGAGGATAATAATAATAATAAAACGAATATTTATACAGGATACACACTTCAACGAGTTAAAACTGCTGTTATTAATGTGTTTCCTGTGTCCTATGCCTTAATGCAATTTCCCTAAATATCTACAGTTAAAAATGAAACGCATAAAAGTAAGATTACAGATGTATAAAAGAGCAGGTCTACCTAGTTACATTCAAAGTTTCAGGTCAAATTTAAGAAAAGTGTCATTGAAAATGATCTTTAAGTTGTTTCTCAAATTCCTTATTGTTCTCAATTTTACGAAGTTCCAGCGGTAGTTCATTGTACACCTTCGCACCCATAATCGCTATGGAACCTTTAAGAAACTCAAAAGAAACTCTTAAGTACTCAAAACCTGATAATTTTTTAGTCAATGCCAACTTCTAAGTTGCTTGCAGAAAATACTTATATTCTTCTCGAGAAAATCAATACTGTATTTATATGAATGTTATCAGTAAGATTCGATACAGTGGCGTTAGACTTCTTTCGCCATTGCACACATTCAAACATTCGTCATATCCCTGTAAAATATCTGGAAACATTCCTCGATCCAGGTTCTACAGAAGAATAGCTAGAAACTCTATCAGCTAATCTTGAAGTTACAAAATACAATATTAAATGACCAAAGATGGCCAAAGATAAATTCCTCTGACACATCCATCATAGTCAAACTGCAGATACATTCAGACAACGACAAAGATTTTGAGTAATCAAGGAAATCTTAGTCTAATAGTGAAAACAACAAATCATAAAGTTTATATCATGCATGCATGCATTCAAAAAAGTTCCCCATAACCGTCGTCGCAATTTCATGCAGTTCAGACATCTGACATTCTTTAAAAATATCTTGAAATGTGAATGGAAACTGGAAAAGCGTAAACAGGAAATTATGGCATGTTTGCTCCTTGCAAAACATATTCCTTGTTAAGATCATGTAATTGATTGGCTTTATTGGAATTAAATATTTAAGGAAAACTAGTTACAGTCAACTAAATCATTTAGAACTCCCACATAGCTCAAAAAATAAAAGTAAGTAAACATTATAAGAAAAACAACCTTTTCAATTCAGAGAGGAAGGAAACAGTCTTAAGAAGTTCAACCATGTCGCAATTCTTATTAATTTATTTCAGTTTTTGTTTCAAATGTAAGCTCGCCATTACGTCAATTTTTAGAAAAATCATCGAGCTGATGAACAAGGGCAGATTTTGTAATACAATAGCATCAGTCGCTTTGGTTCACACCTCAATAGACGATTACGCTAAAGATGGCGGCGAGGAACTTTTTACCAAGATGCATTGCGTTCGAATTACGAATCCTTAGCGATTGTATAGGAATTTGATTAAAGAACGCAGTGCATCTTGGTAAAAAGTTCCTTGCCGCCATCCTTAGCGTAATCGTCTATTCAAAGCGATTTGCGTCTGCAGACAAAGGAAATTCTCTTAAGCAAAATTTCAAAACAAACGAAGCCGCAAATTTGCCCTGAAACCAGTACGGCGAACTCTCGTTTGGTGCGGGCGAAGGGAGGCTTTTAAGAGAAGATAAGTGCTTACAATGAAAGAAGAGGGCTAAATCTAACGTTCTATCGCGCAGATTTTGTTTATTTGATTCAGAAACCGAGCAGAGGGCATTACAATTTTGCATATTTATTGCTCAGATGTACGCAGTCACTCCTCAGCTCCTGAATCAAATAAACAAAATCCGCGAGACAGAACTTGAGATTTACCAATCTTCTTTTGATATAAGCACATACCTTCTCTGAAAAACCTCCCTTCGCCCGCATCAAACGAGAGTTCGCAGCACTGGTTTCAGGGCAACTTTGCGGCTTCCTTTATTTTGAATTTCTGCTTGGGAAAATTTCTTTTGTCTGCATTCGCTAATCGCTTTGAATTTAGGTGTGGTCCAAAGCGACTATATGCTATTGTATTACAAAATCTGCCCTTGTTGAGCTGATCACCTTAAAAAAGTTTCACACTCAATTTGCCTTTCAAAAGAATCTCGTACACTTTTCACGGGATTGATACATCCCTTGAGACAAAATGTAAGAGATTTCAAAAACAATCTGATTCTTAGGGATTTTTGGAAATTTCTAGGGAGAAAGGAGAGACTTTCTTTTTTATAAGACGACTTGGGCAAGTCCATCAAGTAGCATGCCCTTCCTGTATAAATTATCGAAAGTGCACACATTAAATTGGCCTGCGCGCGTGCAGACTCTACTGTCACTGCGGAGAAAGACGGACGGGAAGTGGAAGGGAGTTTTCCGCTTTTCCTCCTCCCCTCCGTCTTCCTCCGCAGTAACAGTAGAGGCTGTACACAGGCTAACATAATATGAGTCAACAAGGATAAAGAACATGGCCATGATTTGCCATATGCTTGCAGACTTCACCTGCTCCTCATCTGCTCTCTTTCGCGAGGGAGAGTAAAATCTGTGGCTACCCAAGTTAGGCTAAAATGCTCATGTAACAACATAATTCAATATCAAAATCCAGCAAACAATCGAATCAAACTACAAAACTGACACTTCCGCCAAGATAATCGAAAAAGCCTATAAAATCGCTCTCTTTGAATTTTTGATGCAATGATTAGATTTTCTTGCATTACACGTAGTCCTTAAAGGACAAGTACGGGGTTGGTATAATTGTTGATTATTCAAGAGATTTCACTGTTGTGAATGGTGTCTAGTACTTTTTTTCAATGGTTTTCTCTTTTAATCTGCGAAACTACACATTTCAATCTGCTAAGAAGTGCGAAATGGCGTCATTTTATAAGACGTCTCTTCAAGTTGACCTGAACGAGGCTGCCAAATGTGTTGATATTATGCTAGCCTCCTTTTCGCGCCTTCGCACACTCGTACACGAACTTCGTACAAAATACAATATGGCAACGATATTTGGACTAACTTACGAAGATTCATGAACAAATTTATGAAAGTTCAAGGCATCAAAACTTGGAAAGAACTCACGATTGGTGTTCAGCAGTTGGTAAGGTTGCTTTTTAACAATAATTTTATCAACCGCAAGCTTGTCCTTTAAGCCTACTTAGATTAAAACAAGTTTGCAGCGTTTGAAGCTAAAATCAAGTTACGAGTAAGTTCGATTACACGATTAACTCAACAAAATGTAGATACAAAATTTATCCAGCTGTATTCCTTTAAACGGACTTAAAGCGGCATACGTTTCATTGCAGATTAGCAGCTAATCTTGACGAAATTAACCAGTATGAGGTCATTCAATCAAGTGTAATGGAATCCACCTTTTTAAGGTAAGACGCGCGCAAGCGAAGTCATTTTGTTGTTAGAGATCTTGCATTTTTGAGTCCAAAATCCTGTTCTACGTATAAAGTTTAATGTAGGAGCAAATTTTCAATTTTATATCTATCTTTGTTTCGAAATCATGGAGATATGATATTATGGCGATATGAACTCATAAGGGCTCTGACCGTGTAGTCAAAGTTTGGACAAAAATTTGTCAAAACATCTGATTTTCACCGTCAAAGCTCTTCGGGGGGGGGGGGGGGGGGGTAACTCCTATACGGGACATGGACATGGTATACATGATACATGTGCCTGCCCGGGTTATGGGTCATGTTTTGTGAATTTTGCCCTGGTTATGGGTCTGCTTTACGGAGATTTGCCGCAGTTATGGATAAATGTTAGCAATTTATAGCTATTGTTAGACATAATAACAAAAAATTTTTGTGAAAAAGAATTTTGCTCCAAAAATGAATGATACAAAACATAGTCCTTTCATGATACTTGGAGAAAATGTTGCCCTGTTTATGGGGTCGTACTTCAGAATTTTGCCCTGGTTATGGGTACTTATTTTCAAAATGTTACCCTGGTTATGGGTCCTAATTCTGAATTCTCGAAGGTGCCTATATATCAGATCCCTGTAGGAGTTACCCCCCCCCCCCCCTCGAAGCTGTTATGAATTCAAATTCTTTAAATCGCCGTAATTTCCAGACGAAGACAGATATGAGAGTGAAAATTTGCTTCTTTACTAAACTTTGTACGCAGAACAAGATTTCAGACTCAAAGATGTAAAATCTCGAACAACAAAAGACTTCCGCTTTCGCGCCTCTTAACCTTGAAAAGGTGGATGGAATTGATTGAGAAACTTACCCGATGTAGGATATTTGGCCCAATCAAAGTTGCTAAATTTCTTGAATCCATCTTGTTTCCAGGAACCTGAAAAATAATGATATTTAACTTGTAAATAAAAAAGCAAAGTTTGGAGGGTTAACTGAAAAAATCATATTTGCCCGTCACTGTTAATCTTTATTCTCGAGCAAATATTACAACCCTTTTTGATGGGTAGATTGTTCGGGATACTATCAGCGAAAGTCTTTTGGATTTCCTCCCGAAGAGCCAGACGCCCGTTGAAGCGCTTTGGAGTCAGCGCAGTATCGATCTCAGGGTCATCGCCCTTCATCCTTCCTTAACGAAACTGCGCATGCCCCAAAACTCTTCGCTCATCCGATTGACCAACGAACGTCTTTTCCTTTGTGATTTACAAAAGGGGGAATTCGCAGTAACCCGAACAATAAAATGAACTGCACATCGTATGAAAAATACTATTCCCTGAATACTAAACCAAAATTTTGGCAAATGCCTTGTCTGATAGCTGCAATGTTAAATCAGATATGAAGATTTACCTTGCTGAAATTAGTGTCCTCTTTCAAGAGTTATGAGAAACTTTGTCCAGAAGGTTCTTTTAAAAAGCCTAGAAAATGTTTACAAGTATTGATCAACTTTGGACGGTTTTTCGACTCACGACAGTGGCAAATACCTGTGCTAGCAAGTGTTATCCTCTTGGGAAGATGGAGTCTCTTGAATAACTTTGTTACATAAGTAAAGATGGCAATCTCACTTTCTCCGGAGGATAACACGTACCATGAGATTCCGGAGTCACAGCTGAAGGGCAGCAATATGAGAGAATTGATCGTCATTTCAAGTCATTTTTGACTTCATACGGTTGCCTGTAATTTGCAAGTGAAATTCCATTTTTCCTGATTTCAACAGCGTGGATAGAAACGCTACGTACCGTGTTTCCCTCCACATCAACGGAGTCTTGAGAATTGGCTGCAACTTTGGCCAAACATGATAATAGTGCTTTTAAAGTGTCCCGACTTGGAACAGGGAGTAAGCCAACCAGTAACTGCAAAGCTGTAAGTTGTCTCGCCGAATCGTTGAGTTCTGAAAAAGACGTATCGTATCTGAAAAAGCTGGAAAAGTTTTCTCGCCGTATTGTATCTTGAGAGCGTCTTAAAATGAGTATTTATATGCACCATTCCAATCAACAGTCTCGTTCTTAAAATTATTCAATATTCTTTCACACGAAATCGTCGTGGCTAAATTCGGATTTAGGACCCAGAACTTAGTCTTGCAACATGTTTTGATGTTGCTAGCAGTCGTAACTTAATTTAATGGTGATGTAAATTGTGAAAACCTATGAGTGATTTGACAGTGAAAGTGACTTAAGGTGTAAAGTTTCACCTCGAACGATTTTTCAAGGTCAAAAAAATCCCTTACACTTTCTTACTGCACATCGTCATAAAATCAACAGAACAATCGCCTGCAGTTTAAAAACATGCAAATAGAGTTAAGTCTACGAATCTCGGCTCAAAATTTTCATATGAACAACTGGAAGAAATTGTTGATACATTTGCGAAACCAGGCTGCTTATGCGAGAAAACACTGGTAACAACTCAGATCCAAAAGCTGTCTTTGTAAAAAATTAGAAATACGACAGTTTGCCGTGAACAGCCTTAATCATTATAGCAATATTTTGAGCGGTTTTTTTCCTGTACTATGTTATGTTTCACTTGCAAAAGTAACAAGGACCAAGATACAATTTTTTACTTCAGGGGGCCATCATGGGAAAACAGGGCGACGAGCAAAACGAGCTAAAACCTTGGAGGGGGTCTGGGGTACTCCCCTGGAAAAATTTGATACCAGGCTCCTCAAATTGGCTTAAAACAACGCTAATTTTTGTTAGTCAATACAGATTGACTTCACAGGTAAATCTATTTTTGGATGTACGCATGGCTCTTGTGTAGGACAAGTCTGATTGTTTATACATACCGCAAAAGGGCTAGGAAGTCTAGGAACCTAGACTAGTTAAGGGTAAAAATTGAACGAGATATACATAAGAAAATGAATTACCTATCTGATATTTTGAAATACTAATAAAGGAACAAAGATTTACTACAGCAACTACTGAAAATTTTTGAGGGGGCCCGTATCTCGGTCCTTGAAAAGTAACACAATCCACAATGTACTGGTTGAAAACAAATGAAAGTTACAGAAGATAGGGAGATGATATTCAGTTCACGATGCAACGCATTTTGCAGTTCGAATCAACAGTAAATATTATTGAAAACAGATCATGAAAAATAATGGGTCTTAAGGGAATGATTAGTTCAGAGTTTTCAGCCCATTTTTAACTTCAACAGGGCTGAGACTAGCATCGATTATTTGTTGGTGGCGACATGGAATGCGCATTTCGCGAAGTAAATAATTTCATAATGGCATGGATGTGCTCTAGTAATTCAACCTGGCTAAAGATTATGATTCGCGATTATGCGGAAATTTTCAGCTAGTTTGATCGAGACGAAAATCCTTGGCCATTCGTTGAAAGCCACATGAGATTTCAGTCCATCATAATTTGCAATGGCATCGTGTAATTTGCAAGAACCAGCATAATTTGAAAATAGCATCGTGTGAACACTCGAAAACGATGACAGCAAAAAACCATTCAATTCGATTCTATTTGATCCTACTCATGGAAGTACAGCCTAATACAAAGCTATCAGTAAATGACTCTTTGGGACTTAAAGGAATTCTTTGGCGTTAAAATTCTACCCCATTTTCCAAGAGATTGCTGTGAGATTTGTAGCGTCAAAACGTCTATCATGTTTAAAGTTAGCTGGTACTGTGTGAACACTTGCCAAAATCCTAGTACCTTAACATTTTTACCATTTTCAAAATATACCAGCATCGTTTTTAAATTGAAAGAGTTCATTTTCTTACTTTCATCCTCAGCATAATTTTCCGGTACGGCTCTGATCGGTGATCAATGCATAAAATACCAATCTAGAGCAAGGCGCTTCTGATTGGTTCATTTCAAGAAATAAACAAGAATAAAATCTCAAAGTTAATTTGCTTAGCAACTTACTTCTAGTCGCAAGGAAAGGTGCATATAGCTCTCTGGTAAGAAGTGGGTCGGGTAGATCTCTAAAGAACTCTTTGAATAACGCAGCCACGTCTTGTGGATTGGTCTCATCTGAATGTATGACAGAAGTGTTTCCACGTTCTAACTCCTCTCTCATCTGGAATCAAGAATCAGCATTACAATCAGCACATCACGCAAAAAAGAAAAACCATTACATTGTGAACTGAGCAGTGATATAAGAAATCCTTCGGGACATTCATCGATGCTCAACGGAATATTGAACATAGCACGAATAAGAATTTTTGTTTGGATCCGAAGCACGAAAATCACATGTAATCATCATCAGGGCATGACGACAGTAGCGCCGGGAAGGGGGGGCAAGGGGGAGGGGGGGCGGTCGCCCCTCCAATGTTTTCCAGGACCACTTTTCCAATTCTTCTAATTCCGGAGTAAAAATTGCGGGGGGGGGGGGGTAATGCCAATGACCTTGGCAATTACAATGTGTATGAGCATAGGTTTCTACAATCTTGCCATTTTAATTGCATTTTCCAACGATCTGTACAATATTGACTCGAATTTTTTTCTCGTGCCAAAGCCCCCAGATCCCCGTTCTACGTACGCTCCACGTTTTGCACATGTCATCAATAGGCTGTTTTAGCAAGAAGACGTGAGTCAAGAAGACGCCAGCATAATTCTATTGTTTGAAGATGTAAATTACAAAGAGAAGTCAACTTCACAACTTTTGCGCGTCTCGAGAGACTTACTGTACGTTCTATTCTGCAACTGACAACCTGAAAAGTATTCTTTTGAAGGCCGAACTGCAAAAAACAAGACGTCGAGAAGGGAAGCAAAATGCAATATGAGCACATTCACAAATGATGGAAATGCTAGAATGCAAAGCATTCTTAGGGAATTTGTCTGTCTGTGAGCAGCTTTCTGGGAGGGAAAAGGCTGGAAAATTAGAATGCTCTAAAAACATTAAAAAGTAGCTGCGTTTCAAAGACGTCCGCGTCTTGAGGAGAAAGAATTTTTGTAGTTGGGTATAGATAACGTAGTGCATGGTAACATTCTTTCGGCAAAATGCTGGAAGGTTGCTGGGAGACGTGTGCTAAAGCCATAGCATAAGTTTGCTTTTTGAAAACTTTTCTAGACAAACTATTATAGAATTGTCCAAAGACTTATAGTTTTTGAGGCCATGGAAATTGGATTGTGAGAACCGTTCTAGGACAAAATAGAGTGTGTTTGCTCAAAAATTTTCCTGAGGATGTGATTCATTGAAAATAGTGACAAAATTGTAAAAGTTTCCTTTTTGATCTTGGTGAAGATGGCATGTAGGATATGCATTCTAAGCCAGAGGATATCATGTTTAAAAATTTTACCGGAGATGCTAATCTAAATAACTGTTGCAAAGTGATCAACAATTTCAATGCAGCACTGGCTAAAATGTGATCGGTAGAAGTGTTCTAAGCCAAAGTAAAGAGCTTATCCAAAAAAATTTTCCAGACCCCCTCAGCATGGCCTAGACTTTGCAGTTTCTACTGAACCCGATGCCCTCTTTTCACAAACCATACAGGGTGTCTCAAACAAATTGTTCGACGTTTGATTAAATATTGAAAAATAAGGACAAAATGAACAGGCTCATGGAAACATAACCCTGTTTCTAAGATTATGAAATAATTTTAGAGACTAAAATCTTCCAAATCAGTAGAAAATTCACTGAGTTACGAGCTCTCGAAGGTCAAAAATATGAGATAGCTGAAACCAGAGACCCCCCAGATTACTTGTATTGCAAAAAGCTCAAAGACGGAGGTAAGAGAAGCTTATCCAATGTCATACCTCTCGTTGATATCAGATCAGAGCAAACCAAATACGACTTCTAAAGTAAATTATTTCTTGCAATCATTCTCAAAATTCCTAAACATTGCATAGGCCCAAAAACAGTGGTTCAAAACAAAATCGGCGAGAGACTGAATCTGTTTCCTCAAAGCATCCATATGCTTGACAGTTAGGTTATCGAATACCTGTTTGAATCCCACTTCGTTCGTCCTGAAACAATGGAGAAATAACAGAAACGACGGCCTATAGGATATTTACCAAAAATGCCATTTCGAGGCCTCTGGTTTCAGCTTTCGCACAAACTTGAACTTCAAAAGCTTGTAGCCCCATGAATTTTTATCGGATTTGCATGATTCTTGTGTCAAAAATTAACTTAAAATCTCAGGACAAGGGTGACTTGACCAAAGGTCTGTTCAGCGTATCGTTATTTTTTAGTATTTAATCAAACGTCGAAAAATTTTTTTGAGACACCCTGTATATACTTCATATTTCTGAATCTGAGAGTACATGATAGCCCTCTGACAGTTCCATTACCGAGTGGTGCATGTTAGGTTGGTCGCAGAAATTTTTGGGGATCCAAAGGTTGGACGCTCGGTCCCCGGTTGGACGTCATTTTCTAATTGTAGTACCTTACTCGTGTTATTAAACGGACTCATTCATCTTAACGTCAATCCATAAAAGGGGCGTTGGTCGCATTTACAGCCAAAGTAGAGGGCGTGATCCAAGAAAAAATTTTCTGGGGCTCCGCCCTAGACCCCCATCCTGTTTTGCCCCTCCAATAAAATATCCTGGCGGCGCCACTGCATGACGACTGAAATTTAACCCCATTTAACCTTGGCCTTTGCTTGAAATGAAATTCTCGTCTTACGAATTATGCAGAAGAATTTATCGAAGTACTAGCTCATTTGAAGAAAATCTGTTCTTGAATAAAACTGACTTCCAGTCTTGTATCGATGCTGGTGATTTTCAAGCACAAAAGATAGAAGGCTATTTTACGAGACTGACTTGAATACAGTAAAGTCCCGCCTTTAAGAAACTCATTACAAAAAGACAGCCTGATTGGTTTCTTATGTAAAGATATACTTCTTCAAAACAGGGTGTGTATACCATGGTATAAGAAATACTCTTATACTCCAAACAGCTGTCGAAATTGTTAAGAAAACGTTGGAGATATGCACTGTTGTGCAAGGATCCAATGGTTTAAGCCAGTACTGAAGGTTGTTTCTTGAAATTATAACAATTTGGGCTTGAAACTTTCATTCTTGTTTTTAGGGAATATCGGAGAAATATTCAAATAATGTCTTATAATATTGCTATGTACCATTATATGAGAAACTGAACATGAATCAGCCTGGATAGCTTCTTGTGAAGAGGTGTTTTACTCAGCAAAATCAGGCCTGAGTTTCTTATAATGCAGTTTCTTAAAGGCGGGACTTTACTGTATCCCAATACCTACGTATATCCTGAAAGAATGGTTGATTTCGTTTCTAATAGCTGAATCATGGCTAGCCAAACAGTGCAGTTATGTTTAAATGTTCATGCTGCTGGACAGGAAAATTTGTACATTTTTGCGGAGGAGGCTTGATGTGTTTGAAATGGAATACGCTACCTCCTCCGTAGTAGCAAAAAAATGTGTCCTCCACAAAAGAGCGAAGCGGCGATGAAGCACAACTGCGGTGTCTAACCACCCATGCAGTAGGTTCCCGCGTGTAATAAACCACTTTTTAATTGGAAGTTTCAGAAAGATTGTTACTTAAAAAGACCTTTTCATGATCAGGGTCAAGGTTTCTTATGCATAGGTGCCAACCAAGTCAAGGTATGTGACAGCACCATGCATGCATGTATATTGAGCACTACTGGTAATATTGTACAATACATACTGTACAGTACAATGTTTTAACATCAATAAACTGCTTTATGCATCTAAGATCAATACTCCATTGCAAAGCAAAGGAAATGCCTTTGGAAGCATTTTTTGGCATTTAGGAATATACAATGACAAACCTAAATATAAGAAACATCTTAATTTCAGACCTAGCATTGTTTCTTATAAAAGGAGCCTCTTGTGAAGGAAATGAGACCTGTTTCTTATACAAGGGGGTTTCTTTCACTCGGGAACCTACTGTAGCTGAATATCTAGATATGGATTCTATTGACAAATGCACTAACCTCCAAAAATAGCAGCAAGAAACTTACGTGTCTCACTCTTTTCCGCAGTCCACCCGTCCTGAATATTCCTAAAACAGTCAAAGCATGTTGTTCGATGTATTCAATAAGCGTAAGAACGATCTTCGGCACTTGTGGGCCAGGGGGTTTCAGTTCATCATCCCGGTCTAGAATACTAATATAAGACGCTGATGATGATGATAATGTCAAAGCATCTAACAAACGAGATCTCCGATAATGATTGTTAGTTTGTCGTCTTCTCACACTTTCTCGGCGAAGAACTGCTGTCGCTTGGTCTTGATTTTCTCGCAAGCTTTCTGAGTCAACGAGATTGAGTTCGTCTTGTTCGTCTAAATTGAAACTGTTCGATCTTAGAAGTGGGCCGTAAGAATTCGGCAGGCTGTTTCGCCAATAATTCGTGTCGTCTTCGGTGATACTTATCTCGTCACCATCGTCTTTCACGACTTCTTCTTGTCGGACAAGTGATCGCCGACCAGTGCTCGTCGTATCGCCCCGGCTCGCCACATCTTCGGCTTCAGCATCGTTTGCGATAACTTGAGCGAGGGGTATGCCAAAGTTCGTTCTCGTTTCTTTGGACTCTAAAGAGATAAGATTAGTGACAATAATGAACAAGAGCAAAAAGAAAACAGACTTAGGTTGAAGGAATTTAGCTTTCTGCATGATATTTGTTTCTTGGAAAGCTACAGCCAATCAGCTTTAAGTCAAGGGAGGAGCAAATAAACAACTGAATAAGAATGTTCAGTTAGGCAGGATCACTCGTAGACTTCTCCATGAAAATTCTGCAATTTCCTTTAATAAACCAGATGAAAATGTTATCATTACTGTCATTTGAGTTGGCTTTCTAACTGAGTAGCTAAGAGCTAACTAAGGTCAGCAATTGAACTGAAACAAACCCATAAAATCACAAATGAAAATCAAATTAATCCAAAAACCTAAATCTTCGATAAGGACTTTACACAATCTGCAGGTGCATCAATCAAAATTGCACCACTCAAATTTCCCTTAAAATTCTTGAAGTGCGCTACAATCTTTCAAACAGTTTCGGACTGAGGACCGTAATAGGCAGCCTCAAACTGGGCTCAAAAAATGTTTTCCTTCTTGGTAAGCACTTTCGTTTTTTCTAACACGCTTGCCGTTTCTTCTTACGCACTTTCTTCTTCTTCCCTGTATACCGCCTCATTCTCTATCCCTTTTCTTTTCTCTCCTTTCTTTCACTTCATTTTCTCTTTCTTTATTTCTCTTCCTTCTCCCTTTCCTTCCGTTTCGTTTTCCTTTTTTCTTTCTTCCTTCCTGGGAAATTTAAGCATTTCAGCTACCTTCCTGGCAGCGCTGCTACCACGCTACTTCGTTTTTTTTGAGCCCTGGTCAAACTAAATTTTTTCTTTAACCTTTTTTGTCCTTACTTTAAGCAGATGCAAATTATTTGCATTTTTGGCAGACTATAATAGCTGCATTTTCTGCAACAATTGCTTTCACAAAATTTTTGGTGATATAGTTCACTACATTGGCAATCTCTGTCATCAGCAAAATAGGACGGCTAGAAAGTTCATTGCAAAGATAGGATCTCACGTTGAAAGAAACCTTAAAGCTCTTATTGAAACAGAAAGAAATGGAATTCTAAGTCAAGTACTCGGCAAAGTAATAGCAGGAAGCAAATTTTCAAAATTTCACTTTATGCAAGTAAAATAAGAGGATCAGAAATGCCACGGTAAAATTTAAGCTGAAATTGAGACAGCAAAGCAGAGGTGAAATATTCTCTCAGGCAGTCAGTACTCGCATAGCTGGATGTGAATTTTCTGAATTTCATTTACGCAATTCTTATAGAAGATCCAAAAGCATCGTGTTAAAGAGTAGTTTCTAGAAAGAAAAAGTTCGAGCTGAAATTGAAAACAGAAAGACGAGGCGGAATTCAATCCTGTTAATCAGTAGTAACACAGCTGGAAGTAAATTCTTTAAATTTCAATTTGTGGAAGTGAAATAAACCAGAATCTCTACGGTGAAAAATAGCTTTTAATAGGCGAAATTCAACCTCAAATTGGAAAAGGCAGAAGAGGAAGAGGCGTATTGTATTCTTATTAATCCAAAACTGGTTATTTTGGAAATCCAGTATATTCCTGTACCGGGTGAGTCCAAAAAAAGTTATTCGTTTGTCGGGCAGTGAAAGATGAAGTATGAGGCCGTTATTCAAAACCAAAATGTTAATCTATCATTCAAAGGCTAACTTAGATGAGAGCATTTTGTTTGGTAACATGACACATCTCTAAGGTTCAAAAATTAGAAAAATGCCTGTAAGGATTTTGTATGGGAATCAAAACTTCCACGTTCCATTCTGGTCCATGATTTATGTGGCATAAAAGTCTACATTGCAAGTTTCAGAAATTGAATTTTAATTTCAATAGCACGTAAATTATGGACCAGAATGAAATGAGGAATCCTTGTTCCTAAGCATGCCCATTACGAACATTTTCCTGATATCTGGGTCTCAGTCATGAGTGATTTTAGTAAACAAAATTTCCCATCTAAGGTAGCCGTTGAATGATAGATTAACATCTTGATTTCATTTTGAATATCGGATACATACTTTTTATTCCATAGCCCGCCAAACGCATAAACTTTCCTTTGACTCACCTGGTACTTGGCAGACATTTAACAACTTGGAAATAACGACTTAGTCCATTCTAGCAAGGGTGTTCGGACAGGGATGTGTTGATTGATTATATTTTGTCTTGTTTTGTATATAGCTTTGCGGTTTGAAAATTTTCTTGTGCGAAGGCGCACTAAGACATTGAAATACTGGGAGTTCTATTCGAAAAACTTGAGAGCAGTTGGGCCTAACCACGCTCAGTTGTACACATCCACAGTGATCCAGAATGGCAAAATAATGTAATAAATGCCGAAAAATGAAAGTTCTCAAAATTAATCAAACTATAGCTCATTTGAAAGGGCAATGATTGACAATCAACATAAAAGAAGAATTATCAAAATCGGATCAGTGAGAGCCAAGAAACTGATTTTTGAAGTTTCAATATATCACAAATTTACAAATTTCACATCAAAAAGACAATGAACACTCAATATAGGCTAACTTCAAAATTCAATTTCTCTGCCTACACTTATCCGATTCTTGAAATTCTTAATTTATTTTGATCGTATACATCTCAGCATCATTTCTGATTCATATAATCGAGAAGAAAATTGAAAAATTTCACGGATTTCGCGAATTACGAGATGGTATTATACTAGAGGATGAAAACCGATATTTTGATAAAAACAGTTAAAAATCTCAAAGACGGGGTCAAACGGTGTCTTAGGAAAAAATATAATAATTAACTAGAACATGCTTCGAGTGCATCTGCCAAAGGAGATGTTCAGGAACCTCCTGCGAAACATTTTATGAACGTTTCAGAATGTGAGGTCATTTTCTTGTAAAACGACATGTGGTCGCAAGTGAAATCAGTATTGTTTATGTTGATTGAATTACTGTTTAAAAAATCAAGCAAAGTCAATTGATTGAGTTTTAAAAATTCACAATAGTCGGAAAAATAGAAAATCAAGATACTTTAACGTACAGTGGATTGAAGGAACAAAACTTCTTCATTCTCGTTATGATGTCAGAACTGATTATTACGTCAAGTCATATCAACAAATTCTGTTTTGTGGCACAACGTTCTGCCTTATCACTATTTAGACCATAAAAGCTTGACTTAATACTTCCCCTTGAGTTGCAGTGTAATTATTGCCTGACTTTGGCGGTACTTTTTCAGAATGTGGCTCACTTTTACCACAGCTGGGCAGACGCTATAAGCATTCTGACTGACGAAGGGTCATATATGTCGTGTTGCAGAGTCGTTTGTCTACCTCTTCATGCTAGGCCAGCTCCAAACATGTTTGTTTCAGGCGTCTGGACTGCTTTCAAACCGATATCAGAGAGTCCTTTTGAGAACTTAATGAGAACTTCAAACAGCTCCTAATTATGGGCGAGCGTTTGGTGCACAGACAAAAATCTTTACGCAGGGAAAATTAATTACTAAGTGCAGCATCATAAAACATGCAAAATACTTCAGTTCATCAACGTTGATAGTTAAGAATTGTGTACGTTTTCGGAACTGTGAGGCAAACATCAAAGTAGCACAACAGAATAAAAGATTTTGCCTGGTTCTTATAATCATGAATTAGATCGATGACCATCTGTTCTTGTAATGAAGAGAGTGTGGCCAGCAACAGTCAACTAGGATACTAAAGCTCAAGAGCAAGCAATTGTCAAATTTTCACACTCTTCATAGTGACGAGAGAAAACTTTGTGGCAAGGAACTGCATTTGATATGACTTGATGTAATATACAGTTCAGACATCATAACGAGAAAGAAGAAGTGTTGTTCCTTCAATCCACTGTACGTTAAAGTATCTTGATTTTCTATTTTTCCGACTATTGCGAATTTTTAAAACTCAATTAATTGACTTTGCTTTGATTTGAAATGAGTTTAGGGCATTATTTATACAGTAATTCAATCAACATAAACAATACTGATTTCACTTGCGACCACATGTCGTTTTCAAGAAAATGACCTCACATTCTAAAACGGTCATAAAATTTTTCGCAGAAGGTTCCTGAACATATCCTTTGGCAGATGCACTCGAGGCATGTTCTAGTTAATTATTATATTTTTTCCTAAGACACCGTTTGACCCCGTCTTTGAGATTTTTAACTGTTTTTATCAAAATATCGGTTTTTATTCTCCAGTATAGTACTATCTCGTAATTCGCGAAATCCGTGAAATTTTTCAATTTTCTTCTCAATTATATGAATCAGAAATGATGCTGAGATGTATACGATCAAAATAAAATAAGAATTTCAAGAATCGGATAAGTGTAGGCAGAGAAATTGAATTTTGAAGTTAGCCTATATTGAGTGTCCATTGACTTTTTGATGTGAAATTTGTAAATTTGTGATATATTGAAACTTCAAAAATCAGTTTCTTGGCTTTCACTGATCCGATTTTGATAATTCTTCTTTTATGTTGATTGTCAATCATTGCCCTTTCAAATGAGCTATAGTTTGATTGATTTTGAGAACTTTCATTTTTCGGCATTTATTACATTTGCTGGATCACTGTGCATCAGTTGACGACGAAACAGAACAGAAAACAAGTCAACAAAGCAAGACATCAGGATTGAAAACAAGGTACAAATATAATCAATCAAGACAGCCTTGTCCTAACACCCTTGTTCTTAGTTTATGAGCCTAAAAATTAACTTCAATATACACATGTACTATCGCATTTTTGTACTATTGGATGGCTAGCTGTTCATTGCTGGAGCCAACCACGTATCTTTCTGTGTCACCAGGTAAGGAAGATGTTCATTTTTACATGCCCTGTATGCTGTAAGGTTGACTAGCCCAGTGCAAGTTAAGATAAAAGCGGAAATTTCATTCATCTAAACTTTTGGCATGATTTCCCAAAACTGTGTATTTCCTATAGCAATGTCTCTCTGTTACTGTTTGAAAAACATTTATGGAGTACATATTCAGTAGAGTTACGTTTGGCGCGGAAATAACAGCGCGTTAGTTTTTGCTTCTGGTATTATTTTCATTTCAAAGCGGCATCTTTTGAGCAATGCAAACACAGGCGCATGTTTAAAGCAACGGAACATAATTTCTAAAGATTTCCTTCAACCATATATTTAACAGTGTCTGAACAAAATGAAAGCGATTTATCATATAAATAAGAAAACCAGTATACACTCACAGAATAGAAACCAAATTATAATTTTGTAAGAAAACAGTTATGAAATGTGAAAAACTGTGGTAAGGGGAAACCTCAAGAGAAAAGTTGATACTTCTCATACCTTTGTCTTTTCTCCCAAGAAAGAGTCTTTGTTTCCAAGTTCTGCGTGCAGAATTTCCATCTACAATTAAAGAATATCATTGAATGAATCGATGCTGTAAACTTAGCTAGCCATAATTTCATAAATCGGAGAGGTAATCTAGGTAAAGCCAATAGACGTTCCCTCCACAAAGTCAACGCCTTGAATTGTCTTAAATTATTCATCGACTACTCTCTCATCAAAAAGTTATCTATGGCAGGCATCGGGATTCATACAAATGCTTCCTTTATTTGAATTATACGATCAAAATGTTTAATGTGACTCAATAGTATTGTCGCACTGTTCTAAGTGAAAAAGACACAAAGTGTGAAATTTCTATGCTATCAAAACTAGGTTAACCAAGACACTTCAAGTAAGCTGTAAGTTTCAGTTTTGAAATAAGAATTCATAAAACTACACTACAGACTAAGAAATAGGGACAACGAAGGCGAAAATTAAAGTATTGTGTGACTCTACCGTAATTTTCGCTAAGAAGATTTTAACTGTACCTCGGAATGGTACCTAAAAATGGAATCTAACTTAGTAATACCATTGATAGTCGCGGAGGTACCATAAGCGTACAGGAAGAAACAATCTAGGGTAGCTTGCCAACACAAAGCCCATTGTTTGCTAATATTTTTGCCGGACCAAAGGCAAAATTTTGCCCATGTGGGGTTGATTTTAGAAAATTTTCCCAAAGTTGGGGGCTATTACCCCTGGACCCCCGCCTCGTACGCTTATGGTACCTAAAAAGGTACCTAAAAATCACTAAAAAATTTTTAATGTTACCTCCTCGAAATAGTACTGGTGAAAAAAAATAAACCAGGAGGGTTAGGGGTGCAGCAGCACCCATAACGTTGGGAAAAAAGAAAAAGCCTTTTTGAGGCGAAGATCGACCCTTTATGGGGCAAAAATGTTGGTAAATGATGGATTTTTGTTAGGCAGCCCCTCCTCAGAATTGATCTTGCCATAAGCCTTTGCTGGCAGATGGCCTAAGCCAACTCAAGTGCCTATCTGTGAATGGTGTGGCACACATCTGCTCTCGTATGTGAAACTGTATGTTGGAAAGCAGGGCATATTGCATAGAAACTTTTAACTATCTGTTATTCAGAAGCAAATGGATGAGTCCTCCCCTTTTCCGGATCAAGAAGAATTCTGTTCAAAGGCATTGACGATTATGAACGGTAGGCATACGAAAGACGACAATTTTTGTAAAAAGATTAAGGTCTCTGAATAGGTTCAAAATCTCAAAAAATTCAAAATTTTGAAAAAAATTTTTTTTGACTCTCCAACCCTTGCACAACGAATATCTATCAGTATCTTAGGGATACTTTCTACAAATATCAAGAAAAATGGACATTTAAAATGACCACTCCTCACGTGCTTATCCGTTTCCATGGCAACGAAGCAGGAAACTGTAACTTTTTCCGGTCATTTCTACCCCTTTTGCCCCTCATTTGGGTCAAATGTACTTGGCAGCAGAAAGAAGGAAATACGAGGCTGTAAACTGATAAGGAGGCTGAGGAGGACACCATGGCAACCACATTTTTTTGCTTCTCGTTGCGATTGCTGAAGTGAGTGTTGTGCAAAACGTTGAAAATGCCAAAGCAAAACAGTATCCGAAGAAAGAAAAGATCATTTCATGGAAATAGGTATGTCAAAGTTCACAATAACGAGACAGGTACAGTGGTAGAAGAAGAGGAAGAGGAAAGAGGTGAAGTGAGAGACAAAGAAGAAGAGGAGGTAGAACTCGATACGCCTTAGGCCATCATCACATTCAGTTGCTGCAGCAAGTGCACTGAATTTACCAGCTTCTGTTAGAAAGCTGTCATACTTGCAACATAGTTCAGGCAGTACTTGTGACTCAGATGATGACGAAGAAGAATCAAATTTTGGCATTCCTTCAGGTTATAGACTTATAGACATGGACTTGCTGTCAGATGCTATCCAGATAATGATCTGCCCAAGTTGCAAGTCGAGCCATGTGCAGTTGCAAGAAAACAAAAAGGGAAAGATGGGATTTGCTTCGGAGTTTGTTGTTGTATGCTCTGATGCACATTGTCAGTTTCAATACCAATTTTCTTCATCCAAAAAGACTGGTCATGCTTTTGAAGTCAACAGGAGATCTGTTCTTGGGGCAAGAAACATTGGTGTTGGGCGTCAAGGTCTAGTTAAATTCTCTGCAGTTATGGACATGCCTCCACCTATGAATTCAAATGCTTACACAGATACAGTGAAAGTTATTGCTAATGCAGCAGAAGAGGTAGCTCAAGAAAGCATGGCCAAAGCTGCTTCTGAAACAAAAGAGTACTATGAAGAGAATGAGGATGATGGAACCTACCATATTGGAGTCTCTGGTGATGGAACATGGAGAAAAAGGGGGTTTCGGTCATCAGTTGGTGCTGTGGCAATTCTGTCAGTGACAACTGGGAAAGTCCTTGATGTGGAGGTTATGAGTAAAGAATGTAGAGAGTGCATGGCCAACAAAAGACAAGAAGGAAGTCAAGAATTTGAGGAATGGTGGGAGGGTCATCAACACAAGTGCCATGTCAATTTCTTTGGCTCCTCGGGTAAAATGGACCCAGCAGGTTGCCTTGCAATATTTCAACGTTCTGTCGAAAAGCATTCCCTGAAGTATTTAGAATTCCTTGGGGATGGGGATAGTAAGTCCCATAATACTTTGGAGTCTGCGAAAGTTTATGGTCAAGATAAGGTGGCAAAACTTGAATGTGTTGGGCACATTCAGAAGAGGATGGGCTCTCGTTTGCGGTCACTAAAGAAGAGATTTGGTAAAAATAAACTTTCTGATGGCAAAACAATTGGGGGGAGGGGAAGACTAACTGACAAGGTTATAGATGATATCCAAGTCTACTATGGAAAGGCCATTCGACAAAACACTAGCAGCTGTGAGGCAATGAAGACAGCGATCATGGCAATATGGAATCACATGCGATCAACAGATGAGAGCCCTCATCATCATCTGTGTCCAAAGGGGAAGGACTCTTGGTGTAAATATCAGCAGGATGTTGCAAATGGCACACAGCTTTACAAACATGACCATCCCTTGCCAGCTGCTGTTGCTGAAGAAATCAAGGCCACCTTTGATGCTCTGAGCGCTGAGAGTTTACTAAAATCCTGTCTCCATGGTGGTACGCAAAACCAGAATGAGTCCTTCAACAGCTTGATCTGGCAACGTGCTACTAAGGAGACACACTCTGGTCTTCCAACTGTTCAGTTGGCCACAAATCTAGCAGTTGGTCATTTCAATGATGGTGCAAGCAATATAATCAAAATTTTGAATGTATTAGGAATAGAGCCAGGGCATCATTGCATGGCTACGTGCAGAAAAAATGATGAAAATCGCCTTTACTTTTCAAAGAGACAAAGCTCAGAACAGGTGAAAAGCAGGAGAAGGAAGATCAGAAACAAGAGGAAAGGCTACTCTGAAGCCTTGGAAGAGCAGGAGGGACCACAGTACCTGTCTGGTGCTTTCTAGGTACAAATCTGCATAAAGAACTGTCTCCAAAACGTTATTGAAATTTAAAATGCATTTTCCGAAGATTACAAATTTACGGCTAATTTGAACCCCTCAACATTGATAACTCAAAAACTATTCAAGATATACCTCCCAAATTTTCTATGATTCATGCCCTGTCATATTGCTACTAGATGAACTAAAAGGAAGAAGATCAAGACAGAAAAATTTCTGAAATCAGGTTTTGTGTAATTGCTGTTTTTTCAAATTTTTGTTCAACTTTTGGGAAGATGATTAAAAATTGAAGATCTCATTATATCTTGCAACTTTTAGTTCATATACAAGCTCTTATGTCAAATAATAAGTCCTCAAAATTTCAGCTCAGTATCTGTCACCTAAGCAGAGTTATCAATGTTGGCGTAGAGGCAAATTTTGCTCAGCGCAAAAAGGGTGTGGTTTTTAAATGGGCGTGTCTCCTATTGTTTTTGATAAAAATTGACTTTTGTTACACCCATTCTATCTCGGTTGATGACTTTAATGAGTTATGTAGCATTATGTACTGTAAGATATTTGGTTTCCAGAATAACCTTGTTTGAAAAAGTGGTCTTTAAACCTATTCAGATACCTTAAAGAATCGAATCTAAATTATCAGAATAACAATCTCTTTAAGAAATAAAATACAGATACCTCCTTACGTATTAGTGACAATTAAAAATGAGATAAAATCAAATACACGAGATAGTTTGAAAGAACTGAGGCAGTTTCCAAAATCAGGAATTTCCTTAAATGTCAAAGATTGATGAATGCTGCTTCTGGATATTCGGAAATAAGCTTTCCTGATAAGTTTGCTCGAGTAGGTATGATGAGGATACATAAATTGTCCTGGAAACAATAGGGGTGTAGTTAAAATCCTGTGAGTTTTGCGTCAAAATAAAAGTATATAATCCCTTCAATAGGAAATATCTTTATCATATTGGATTGGGAACCAACTGGTGCTCGGCAGCTCACGTCAAGTTGGCATACTTGACATGAATACCGGATTTGATGCAGTTTTTGTCAACAATTTTTCCAGTTTTAGTTAGAATCAACTAGCTAGTTAGATTCTGAAGTCAGCTATTTTGATGATGTTTTTAGCCAAAACATCGAAGACACAAATCTTTATAAGAAACTGGTTACAAGAGCCTCAACTCTCAGAACACCAAAAATTTAAGAAGCTCCAGTACTAGTGAAATATAACTCAAGAAACTATGTTTCTTGACAGGAAATCCTCCACATATTTTGTTACTGTATTTCATTTTCATTCTGTATCATACTGCTCGGAAGGTACTTAAGTAATGTCTAAGCATTGGAAAAGCTTCGAAAACATTGTTTTGAAACGTTCACGAGGACACAGGCTGTGAACATGAAGATTGTCATGAAACCTTTAAGAAACTCGCAAGAAACTCTGAGTACTTAAAAAATCTGATACTTCTAAGAAACCCTTAGTACTGGCCTAAATTCTTAGTTCTTTAATGAAAAATACGTGTATTAAATGATGAAAGGGTATTCGAATCTAAATCTGTCTCAAATGTCTTGTGGTGAGATACGCGATATCAACTCGATTCAGAAAGTGAAAATTCACATTATGCTGGCAGTTATTCATTTTCTAGCCTCTAACCTGTCAGGTTAAACTATTTTAGCTATATTTAAAAATAACTGGCGAGAAATTAGACAAAATCTCAATCAGGAACATTTTATCGCATTTCGGGCTCCATTTGAGCAGTCCTCACTCACTGAACCAATCATACTCGAGCGAAATCTGTGGTAGCTAAGCCACACTAAACATTGCCCATCCCTCGTGCCATCCATTGCCCATGCTCAAAACTCAAAGATGAGGTCCGCAAGCTACACATTCAAAACGAAAGCTAGTGAGGAAAACAGTCGGATGGACATCTAGACCCAGAAATTCTTTCTTGTTGCCCTTTCAAAGCCAAGCGCACAAATGAATGAGCCTAACATTCATTTCTTAAATATATGACGTAAGATTCAAGCCAAGCATTGCTCTCCTAGCACGACCCTCAATAATTTATCATAAACTAGTAAACATTAAAGAATAGCAACTGAGTTTCAGGGAAAAGATTTGAAATGATGAGAAGGCAAGCTACAGAGGCCTTTCAATGCTGAAGGCTATGATTAGTGAGGTGCACTGTGAAGTATTGTGTGATCTTTGTGCGAAATTTACATTAAAAGGGAATTCTGCGATAAACAAACTTCGAATGTGCAGAAATGTGAAAGCTTATCCTCCTACGTAAAGGACTCTCTATCGTCAGATTATCCTACGCAATCTGGATACATATGGGGAGTCATCCGGTTGAGCTAGCAACAAAATGACCAAGCGCAAGCAATTGTTGAAGAATTTATATAAGAAATCGAAGAGAGTGTGAAACTTGGCTTCCTTTATCGATTCCACGATACCACCGATGAGTCAAAAATAAGTCTATGTGTTTGGCCGCGGCTGTGGAATAAAAAGTATGTCGAGGGGCATTTCAATCCCAAAAAATCTCGTACACCTTTGGCAAAAATCCCTTTGTTTCCAAGAAAAATCCCCCAAAAATCCGTAAGAATCCTTTTGTTGTGAAAGAATCTCGTACGCTTTTTCGAAAGAGTGAAATGCCCCTCGAAGTATGTCACGTTGTCCAAAACTAAAATGCTTATCAGTAAAACTTAGATGAGAAAATTTGTTTGGTAAAATCACTCATTTTAAAGAACTAAAAGTTAGAATGATGCCTGTTTAGGGGTTTGTATTGGAATGAGGATTCCACGTTTCATTCTGGTCCATGACTAGACTGATGACGATGAGTCCCTTGTATCCCTGCGGTAAACCTTGCTCAAGAGGGAATCATCATGAAACAGTAAGCAACTCGGCCCTATTTTCTTCAATCATCAATGGAATTACGAAAGAATCACGGCTTCGAATCTCTATCCCATGGGAGTGTTTTCAATTCTTCAATCGAATCGAAAATTCTATCATATTTACACGTTAACAATAGTAATTCACAAATCTCGCAATCTGATTGGTACTGAAGAAATTGCTCAGTTTGGGCCTAAATAGGGCCAGGTTTTTCATAGTAATACTATGAGTCTCTATTGACCGAAGCGCCATCATCAAGTCAAGGAGCACAGGGAAACAAGAGACTCATCGTCATAAGTCTAGTCCATGACTTACTTAGCAATGAAATTCAAAAATTCAATGCAATTGTCCCTTTCAGAAATAGAATCTTGAAATCGATAGCAAGTAAATCATGGACCAGAATGGAACGTAGATTTCTCATTTCCATACATGCCAGTGATCCAGTTGGCCGTTACAGAAATTTATTAATTTTTGGGTTGTATAGAAAAATAATTTACAAAATGATCACATCTAACTTAGCCTTCGACTGATAGATTAACATTTCACGTTTGAACATCGGCCGAGTGGTGGTGCCACGGGGGAGGACTGAGGGGGCCTTGTCTCCCCACAAATCCCAAAAGTCGGCAAAAACTGACAAAGAACAATGGCACAAAATCATTTGGGTATACCTTTAGACTGAAAAAATAAGTCGAAACCCCCCTAAATTCTTTCGAATTTTTCATAGCTTGCACCGACACTGCATCGGCCACGTATTTTTTATTCCACAGCCCGCCACACGCATAACCTTCTTTTGATTTCACCTAATATATCTGATAAAGTGATGTAATCTAGCATACATTGTGGTAACTTTCAAAGACCTCAGAAGTCGAATGTGATAGATATTTCACAATAAATACGCTTCACTCGGAAAATCTGTGGGGCCAACTGCCCCCTTGCCCCCTCTACCGCTGTGTATGGCCTTGAATAGAAACTGAAACTTGAAATTTGACTTCCTTTATCGATTCCACAGTATATAATGCGCTTTCAAAAGGATTTGCTTCAACAGCATACAACATGCAAGTAATTTTCAGCGACATGCTGCCAACTTCAAGGTGCAGGCAATAAGTTGACTTTACGCTGTGCCATCAATAGTGAAAAAGACATAAAGTCACCGGGTCTTCAATATGGATGGCACTTACAAATCAAATTAATTTTCTATACAAAAAATGTATAAGAATTTGATATCAAAATATAAGTATAAATTTTCTCGCATTTTGAACCCAAGGATTATCTGAAGGATACAAAAATAGCATCAGATCTCCTAGATAGATTTAAAAGCAAACTGCAAGGCTAAGTATAAGGACAACACATGTAGAAGATGTAGAAAATGTAGATCATCCATGGGAATGTTCGGAATTTGACATAAAAGATTGTAGCAAAGATAAACTCTTTTCAAATGATCCAAAAGCTCTTAAGAGAATAATGGGTCAAAAGATTTCGTAAATAGTGTTGAGGTGTGTTAGGTTCAGTCGTTTAGTATTTGTTTTTAGTTTAGTTAGCTTAGTTTCACCGTTTTCACCAGTGTTAGATTACTTATTTAAAACTATGTAACTGCTCCAAGATGGAGATTTAGTAGTTCATGTTATTGTTATTATTATCGTGTGAAGGTAATGTTGGTAGAAGTGATTCTTTGACATACTGTTACAAATCCTTAACCCTAATCCTAACCCTAACCCTAACTCTAGGGGTCCAAGTGTAACCATGCTTGTCTACGATTTCTCTGAGAAAGGGGGTAAAATTTTCAGGACAGAGAAACTAGAAAAAGGGTAGTTTTTTGGGAAGAGATTTCCTAGATTTTGAAAATAAGGGGTGGAAATATGTGTCTTATTTAGGATGAAAAAATTACATGAAACCAATAACTACCTGCAGCATAAATTTCAGTGAAGTGATAATTTTATCATTTACAATACAGACCATACATGCATCCAAACCTCCATTTTCCTTCCTAATTATTGTTAGGAAATCATTTGGAACCCCAAGTATAGAATGCATTTGAAGCAAGCTATTGCAACAATTTGACACAAAAACATGGAAAGATTAGCAGTAAAACTCTACTCCAATCTCCTCCAATCAGACACATTAATGTCACTGCCAAGCACTAACATTTGCCACGCTTATTCTGAGTTCAACGACCCCTTCTTCAAACCGAGATTTTTCATATGTGGTTCCCTGGTGTTAGAGAGTATGTTTGCTGCAAAATACAAATCAACTTGATAATGATGCAGGTTAGATAAATAGCTTTAGGTAGTTCCTGGCTCATTCTCTTTCCATAATCCACACTTTCTAAAACTCAACTCTTGACAACGCAACGGGCCTAAAAAGCGAAATCTACTAATCCGTTGAAAATAATGACACCGAAAAAGCTTCAGATTCCTTCCTTGCCTTTGGCCAGGCCAGCTTCTTCATAGGTAGAACATGTTTGATTGAAACATCGAAAAAAAGCCAAGACAAGTAGCCATTCTACCCAAAGTTACAAGCTTGACAGCCAGCCAGAAAGAGCCATTTCCAAAAATGAACAGGTTTCAGGCTTTTCGCGCCAAAAATTATAATCATAATTGTTGCTGTTGTTGTTGCTGTTGTTGTTGTTATTGCTTACCACGAAAAGAGGGCGCTGTGTTTTGCACGGATAGAATATTTTCCTGCAGATAATGCCTGATTGTTTTGGAATTTGCTTCTGGTCGCAGGTAAGACTTACTCGTTGCTTACAAATTTGCTTGTGGAGCTATCCACGCCTTGGGTAGTTGAGTGGATGTGGTACAGTTACTTTCTGTGAATTTAGCCCTACGATTATTAACTTTAAAGTCAAGACAGTGCCAAGCCAAATACATGGTCATAGGTGCTGCTGATCTAAGCTGCTCACACAGGCCATCACCAACTGAAGTCAGGTTTGCCAACAATGGTGCATTTTGTTAGATTTGCTAAATATATGGCACACAATTTAAGACGTTTATTCACAACAGTTGTGTTCAGTTGTATTAGCATCCACCTCTCGAGGATATAAAATAGGGCTTCCAGAACAGTAAATCTTTGATACCACAGCTATAATTAAAAATGCATTCATTGTACTTGTGTTCTGTTATTTTTTTAAAATGGCCACAATTGCAGGTGTTATCTCCTAACAGCATCATCAATAGGCATCAGTTACTTTATGCAAATAATTTTTAGATTGCTTTTCTAGTAATAACTAAATTAGATTAATTGAAGCATCATGTTTTTCAAGGTTAATAGCATTATCTAGACCTTGATATGTTCACTTGGCTAAAGCATCTGGTTTGCTTCCTGTAAAAATCCTGTAAAAAGGGGGCAATATTTTCCACATTTGCCAGAGAAAAGCCCGTAAAAAGGGGTTGATTTTTCCATCAAAATCAGAGAAAAGGGTCACCGTAAAAAATTGCCAGACAAGCGTGGTTACACTTAGACCCCAAGAGTTGACCCGCTTGGTCCAAAAGTTACGGTTTCTTAAGCTGACTCAACTTTTCAAGTCCAGAAAGCTCATGTCAATGCAATGATGTAACGGAGGCAGGCCATGTCCACTTTAATCTTGGGGTAAATGAATTGTGCAGATAAAGATAAACAATTGCAATGATTTACAGTTAACATAAGCCTTTTCCAAGTCAGCAGTGTGGCCATGACGAATCAGTGGGGGAAGCAGGAATGAAGGAGACTGAGGGCGCAACCCCACGGACTATTGTGAGAATGTGGGCTGTACTTTGCTGTCACCATCCCATTTAGCCATTTCACTGATCAAAAAATCTTTTGACGTAAGAACTACACAAAGTCACAATAAAATTGACGCTTCCATTTTCACAAAACAACAACTTTGAAGGTCCCATACAAAAGTAGATGCCTCAGTCTATCATTACGGAGAATATTACAACTGCCAGTTAACATTTCCATTCACTTACATTGTCATACCATACAGGCCTGAGTCCTCTTGGTCTTATCATCATACCCATAGCACCATCTTGAAAATAACAAGGGGGACATTTTGCTGGAGGCCCCTTTTGGTCGGGGGCCCTTAGTTTTTGAACTAAGGAACCCTACACAGCGTTACGCCACTGTCAATAGACCTTTTAGCTATTCTGCAAAAGAGCATGAATCAAACGTTATTTTCATACATCTTTATAGGGAGGTTCAATCAAATGGCGTTAAAAGGGTTTCAGAACCTCTCTCACTATCTTCTACAAAAAGAAGCAAAATATCTCTATGCCGACAAAAGCCATTTCCAACCACATGGTACAAATTTTGAGGTGACAACAACTTGCCTGAACTCAAAGGTTATTGAAGGTAATCTCAGCTAAAGTTATTCATTGGCATACTAGTACAAAATTAAAAGTTACCATTTTAAAGATGGCTTCAAGTCCAAAGAGTTGAAGTCAATTGAAGAGCTTGGATAAAAATCATGTTGACAGAAGTGATTCGTTGCCATATGGTATAAATTTTTTAAAAGTTACTGTTTTCAAAGTTGGCTCAGGTTCAAGTTCAGAGAGCTACATCAATTCAAAGTTTCGCGGAAGTTAACGTTGGCACAAATGATCGTTTGACATATTGGTATAAATTGAAAGTTACAGCTGCCAAGTCGGCGCAGCTACAAGACGAGAAAGCTAAAGTCAATCGAAGGGTCCACTTAAAGTTGATTATGGCAGAGGTGATTGGTGCTAGCTGTAAGGGTGCCGCTTTCAAAGTTTCCTTAACTCCCAAAATTTCAAATCAAGGATTTGCGTAAAGTTAACTTTGGCAGAAGTAAGATTCTTTGCCATATTAGTACAAAGAGGCAAAATCGGATAGGGTATGTTTTACCCATTTCAAGTCATGTGACCATACTCTAGGGCGTTTCAATCTTATTCTACCGTTGGCATTCATGGCAAAACTACTTATAGCACGAAATATGTTTAAGAAATCAACTTAATCACTTGGCTTGACATTTGTGTAAACAAACCTTAGCCGATCAGGTCTATTAAAAGTTATTGCTGCCAAAAATTGGTTCAGCTTCGCGTCCAGAAAGTTTGTCATCTTCGAAGTTTGGGTAAAGACAACGAAAAATGGCCACACAGGTCACTCAAGAACTCTTGCCAAACAGAGAACACATTGGATTGTCTTCACTGAAGATTTCGATCTCATTACAGAGAGGACTTTATATTGAAACAGCGTGGGAGGCAACTGTCTTCCTAAGAAGTAATGAGATGCACAGACAAAACGTACCTGGAGAAAATCCTATCTTAGACATTAAATACGATGAACCGCAGGTCTGAATTTGACATTTAATTTTGCCATCTTTTCCTCAATATGATTCTACTAAAGCGATGAGATGAAAGAACTGATTCTTCGATCACTACGGATTCAGGTCATCGTCCGTAGGGAACTTTAATTCAAACCATGACCTTCTGGTTCTTATGGAGTTAATGAAAAGGTTGACTGGATTATAAAGAAACTGCTGCTGTAGCCCACGCGTCTATCTTCATGATTTATCTGTTGCTACGGGGATGGTCGTCTGCTCCACCCAGTCTAGTAAAAATTCAACCACGTTAAATTTCATTTCTATCTCCATTCTATCATTAAGAAATGGAGGCAAAGAAACAAGACTTTGGATCTGTTCTCCTCAGAGTGTGACTAACATTTTGTTAGTCACACTCTGAAGAGAACATAAGTTCGAAAGGCCTTAGTGTGCTGATTCAAAGTCTTGTTTCTTTGCCTCCATTTCTTACAAATTTTTAGTATTTTACCTACCAAATATAATCTATTATTAAGAGTGATGATACAATTCCACGTTTCCCCTTTGTCTTATGAAGTAAAATTCTGGAGAAATAGCTTAGCAAGGAAGCCAAAAAGAATTGTAGTTTCCTCAGTGAGCTGTGAGCTAAACAGTTAAGGCCAAAAGAGGTGAAGGTTAAAAGGTATCTTTCTGAAACATTCGTAATTTATACTGATTTCCTGAGGCCACTAAAGTTGATTATGGTAAAGCTAACTGTCGCTCTTTATTATTGTTGTTGTCGTTGTGGTTGTTGTTGCTGTTTATATTACTTCAGTTGAGTCTGCAGATTCTGCAACAAATCAGTTCTGGGAGCGAAACAACGCACTCTATGAATAAGATTAACGATGGATAGAACAGGGAATTTTCCACCAAGGTTACCCTGCCATAACTCTGTTCTAATATTTTGAGCCTCACGAAATCTTGTTAGAAAATATGTGCTACCCTGTCAAATAGAAATCTCACCAAGAGTATATATATTTAAAAAAACCTATTCAAAATCGTTTTCCTTTCGTTTTCAAATGCTCATCTGAGCACGTATGAATCAAGATAAAGAATAAGCGCATTGCTGAAAATCGTTCTTAAAACGGAACTCAATAAGCTAAAACTCCAAGTAAGGAGCTTTCTGTGCTACAATAAGCTCATCCAGTGCTCACCGAAAGGCTTGGAACAATGGCGGTGATGTCTGCAAGGCAAAGGCGTTAGCTCCCACTAGTAGGCCTGTCTGGCTTAAATAGGTCGATGTCTTTATTTGAATTTTTTTGCTTCTTATCAAGGGATGGAGATTTTGCAAGATAATGGAATGAGTCACTGCGATGACTTTAGGTCCAACCCTAGATCTAGCTAACGATTGATAAATGTATGTATGCATGTATGTATATTGATTTTGGCATTAAAATCAAAGGTAACATTGAAATTATCAAAATAAATTTAGGAAAACCGAAGTCTTATTACAGGTGTACAAGCAAGTATACAAGTTAAAAACTGTAGTCTGCGTACAAACACCTCTAGTTTAGAAATAGCTGGGACAGCAATCAGCGCCGTTGAGAGATGGGCCGGGCCATAGGGGTGGGTGTGCAAGAAATGAGTTCTCAGACTTTTGAGAATGAGACTATTGATTTAGCACATTGCTTTCCATATCCAGAGCGCGCGGGCGATGCTACCAAAAAGGGGCTTGCGCAGTTGATAAACTTTGGCAATAAATCAGATTGCAAGCGACCAATGTTTGAGTGCTTTGGGAGTAGGATCAAGCTCAACTCCCATCGCAGGCGCTTCCGAAGGAATCGATCTTGGTCGCAGCGCTTGCGCGCTCAAAACGCTGGATATGGTGAGCAGCCTTTAATATAAAAATACCTATGGAAGGAAACCCATCAGGAATTGCAAAAACAACAGATTCTAGCCATCAGGGGCATCTTTTTGCCGAAAGAAACATTCGAAAGAGCCTATATTCGATTCATTTCTCTAGGGACAATGAATTGGAAGATGTGAGCTGTTTGATGAGCTATCTAGCTTGTGTCCCAGACCCCAATTCCGAAAAGGATTGAAAACGAAATCCTTTTCGGAGGGTCTGAAACACAGACTAGAGCTATTAACCTAGATTCAGTCTATATTATCCAACAAAGTGTGATAATATCCATCCACACTCCTCTGCAGTATCTAATGTTTTAATAAACGCACACAATTCATTGGGCGGGAAAACTTTTTGGGGACAGGCTTGCCTATTGTTAGAATGGTCCTGCTTCGCATTATCCTTGCAAATAACGCAACTATGATCATTTAGAAATAAACATTGCGCTCTTCTAAATGGTGACTATCCAAACTATCTTGGGCGTAAAATTACGAAAGAGATATGTCGGGTGACTGTGGTCGGAACGAAAATCAATTGATAATCAAGTTATTTAAAGTTTGCGTGGAAAGAAAAAATTGTCGATTGAGGAGGAGCCTTGATATCCCGTATGCAAATAAATAAGTCGTATTACGTCATTACAGAAAGTGCTGGCATAAGACCTTGTCAGGCGTGGTTTGAATTTGTGACATCCAGCAGAGCTAATGTTAAAACGACCTGGGAATTAATCCTTAAGCTTGGCCTCAGGATTTGACCAGTCGTTATTAAAATGCCTGCCAGCATTCGTTTAAGGTCTTCTGCATCTCATGATGCATGGATTAAAATCAAAACAAAACATAGCCCTTATAATCTCCTGAAGAAGTGCATCAGTGAGAAATGTCTTTTCAGGAACCCTTATGTGAGGCATTGTCAAAAGCTAATATGTAAAATGTAAATAAGAAGTCTTTTTAAGCAAAGGAATAAAGCCAGGTTTTCTCTCAAAACTATGCCCTTTAGGGGTCTCAAAAATCTTGGTGTTTCAAAATTTGGTATATGTAGGTAATTTTCTCATGGTATGTGTCTGGAATTCTCAACTTGCATTTCATATTTTATGGAAGAAATAGAACAACTAAAAGGTGGACACAGTAGACTTATGCCTTTTCGTCCTTTGCTTCCCTGCGATCTTTGACCTGCTGATATCAATTGGTCAAACGGGACTCACAATGTTACTCTTAAAAAAATGGGCCCTTAAAAAGGCATAAGTTGAATTAAATGTCGCCAAACACTGTGTTGATTTAGGATAGCAATACCTCCACCTTTCATCGAAACATACAGGGCATGCAACGATGTTACATTGTTTTCAAAGATTTTCGGCCTACGTCCTTTCGTCCACTATAGATTAAATGGTCATATTTTAGACTAAATAGACTGACTGCACGATTTATGCATTCTCCTTAGAACAACTGCGAAATTGAGGGCCAATTGAGGGATATCTGAGACGATCCTTCAATACAATTTCAAACCCCGTCCCACTGGGGGGGGGTTCTCGGCTAAATTTCGGGCAGGGGTGTGCCGCCCACTGTTTCAAAATAGCACCGTTGGCTAGACCAATTTTTCTGAAAATGATACCCTTGGCTAGACTAATTTCTACATCAAAGTGCCATGAATTGGCATTTTCGAGGCAAAACTTGCCAAATTTTTGCATTCTAAGGACCAAAATTTGAAAAAAATTTGGGTTTCTTTACAGGAATTACCGAAGTTTGACATTTCTTAGACCAAAATTGCCAAAAAGTATACCCTTGCCCAGAATAAATGGGCGAAAATTGGCAAAAAGTATACCCTTGGCTAGACTAAATGGACTGAAATTGGCAAAAAGTATACCCTTGGCTAGACTAGAAGGTGGTTTGAAAAAGCATACCCTTGCGGGCGGCACATCCCCAGGTACCTTTACTATGGAAGAACCCCCCCCCCCCGTGCCCCGTCCTTCGAAGCACAACATCCAGAAATTGCTACAGTAGTGTCACGCATATAAGAAACACAGATTTAAGAAACACCAGGCCTGATTTTGAAGAAAATGCCCCCTTTGATAAGAAACAGGCTCAGCTCTGAAAAACGCTTGTTTCTTATAAGAGTATTGACATAGAAATGGTTTATACTTTCAGCTTTCCAATCGAATCAAACTGTATCTATCAAGAATAAAAACAAGAGTTTTGCATGCAAAGGTAGCAAAAAGCACATTCCAGGAAAAAGTGTAGCTTTTCTTAGAATTGAAAATTTACACATAAAAATAAAATGAGTGTGCTTTGCATCACCATCACAGAGCCTGTGTCAGAGCAGTTCATTGATAGTACATGATTTTGCTACAAAGAAACTTAAGAAACTTTACCCTGATTGAAGTTTATATCCCATTTTACAAGAAACACATCAGACCTTAAATTGAAAACGTAGTTTCTTATATGCGGCACACTACTGTATTTTTGAATTTCTGTCTTACCATGAAATTGATATGCATGGAGGGAGAAACAAAATTTACTGCGAAGGTTGCCTTCACAGAGGTTTTCAGGTTGCAAGAGCCTCGCTACATTAAAATAAACGTGAGTGCAAGAATGGTAGCCACACCATCAAATCAAATCTGAAACACAAATTAGCAATGGTAGTCAGGGCCACAGAGAGAGGGCTGGGGCAATTTGCCCCAGGGCCTCGGGGCCCAGGGGGCGTAACAAAGTAAGACACTCCCCTGTCTTTCGCCTGCTTCCCTCACAGGGGGTCTCATTTTGCAGATTTTTCCATGGGCCTTCAGAACCTCTCGTTGGCCCTGATGGTAGTTATGTCTTTGATTTGAACCTTCAAACAGAAATTAGGCCCCGATCACTTTCATCGATATCACATCCAAATAACGGATAACATTATCAATAAATTAAACCTTACTCACCCTTTGGAGGGCTGATATTGCAACCAAGTTGAAATTCTTGCAATTTTTGTAAAATGATCACTCGCAATGCAGCTCTTTCAGCATCACAAAGATTCGACAATTTCGTCTTTCTCAAAAGTAATGTCCGTCCACTGGCCGATATCCATGCGCAGCCCTCCTAAAAAGTATGGAAAAGATATCAATTTTTTCGATACTTGGGTCATGTAGAACAAAAGTAGTTTCGATATATTTTGCATCAAAGCAACTTTTCTTTCACCAACAAGTGAGCACACAGTTGTTGGTCAACTCGGTATGTTTGGTACGGTTTCTCTTCGTTGATGATAATCAAGAAGCAAGGACTCTACGAACTCAGCAGATTCAGTAACAGTTACCTTCATCCATGTTTCCCTGCGTTCTCCAAAGACGAAAGACCGCAGGGAATGGAGCGGGAATCAGTGGCGGCGCCAGCTCTGAAAAATCCGAAAGAAGTGGGGGATATTGACCTTTGACCCAGCAATGCCAACAAAGCGACAGTGAGGGGGACCACTCACGATATTTCGTACATTGAGAATTTTCGAATGTGCAAATAGTGACAGGAGCTCTATCGCCACTAAAACAAACCTTTCGTACAACAATGAATAAATATATCGCTCGATCCAGGCTTTCCTGCAGAACAGCCAAAATTTCTGTTCCGAATGACGACGAGAAAGATGTGACGTAATCATCCAGATGAGATGAGGAAAAACATAATGGCTTATTGATTTAAAAATCGAATTAAGACAAATAGAATTTAGGGGTAGGATCCAAGCAATAGGCAATCTAATTGGATAAATGAAACGAGGTTAACGGACCTTTTAAGGCCAAATCATAGCCGCCAAATGAACACAGGCCTAAAACTTTGACTAAAATAGTTCGTAAGTATAGCACAAAGCAACCCTACTGATTCCTAGAATTTGAGATTACTACCTCAGATTCCTTGATGTTGAAAAATTACAGCGAAGGAGGTTCTGGTAATTGGGTTCTGGGGTTTGGCCAAGGATGGCATTCATCCAAGGGACTTTATGCTGGGGGTAAGACGGGGAAAACAGTACACTGGGAACAGGAGTTGACCATAGGGAAAAGGAACATATTGTTCTTTGGCATTATCTTGCTGTAAATTATGTTCTCAAGTATTCTCAAGGGAATGCTAGTGCAGATATCTGCTCAACACAAGTCTTTAACCACTGAATATTTCAAACTGAAACAATGCTTTGGTATTAAGGAAATAAACTGGAAATGCTTTGTATCAGCATTGCCGCAAAAATTTGAAATATCCAGAAAGACCGAATCACGTAAAGGGAATTTGTAAGATGATGGGATGATCAATAGAAGCCAGCAAGTAAGCTGCGACGTTGAAAGGTAGGATTTTTATGGTTAACCGCTCATAATGCAAAACAGGTCAATGCAAGACCATCATTAGCAAGGAACGATTGGCAGAGGTGTAACACTCTGTTGCTATCGTACGGGAGGGGACCACCCTTTTGTTCCTCGTTTCGACAATATGGACCTTATCGAAGAGGTTTACGTGAAGGGGAAAGAGTAAATGAACTGAAGCACTGCGACCAAGTATACCCGTCACCATTTAGGACCAAACGACTCTGGTTGTGCTTCGTTGCATTACAACTAGCAAAACTAAAGTTGAACGTCGGGGAAAAAAGTGGGTTCACATAATTTGCATGACAAAGACAGTCCCTTCAAAATAAAATCAACTACTTTGCCTGCCAATACGATAGAACAGTATGATAGCTACAGTGAATCCTTTGAGGATCAAATGAAACTTTGCGTAAAGACGATCCATACAGTTGTACGCACCTCTTTTAATCAATTGAGCTTTGTGATAATGCAACTATCACAACCAGCACAACTGGCACAACCAGCACAACTAACAAAACCAGCACAACCAGCACAACTATCACAACCAGCACAACTATCACAACCAGCACAACTGGCACAACCAGCACAACTATCACAACCAGCACAACCAGCACAACTATCACAACCAGCACAACTATCACAACCAGCACAACTATCACAACCAGCACAACTATCACAACCAGCACAACTATCACAACCAGCACAACTATCACAACCAGCACAACTATCACAACCAGCACAACTGGCACAACCAGCACAACTATCACAACCAGCACAACTGGCACAACCAGCACAACTATCACAACCAGCACAACTATCACAACCAGCACAACTATCACAACCAGCACAACTATCACAACCAGCACAACTATCACAACCAGCACAACTGGCACAACCAACACAACTATCACAACCAGCACAACTGGCACAACTATCACAACTATCACAACCAGCACAACTGGCACAACCAGCACAACTAACAAAACCAGCACAACCAGCACAACTATCACAACCAGCACAACTATCACAACCAGCACAACTATCACAACCAGCACAACTATCACAACCAGCACAACTATCACAACCAGCACAACTGGCACAACCAGCACAACTATCACAATCAGCACAACTGGCACAACCAGCACAACTATCACAACCAGCACAACTGGCACAACTATCACAACCAGCACAACTGGCACAACTATCACAACCAGCACAACTGGCACAACCAGCACAACTGGCACAACCAGCACAACTATCACAACTGGCACAACCAGCACAACTGGCACAACAAGCACAATCAGCACAACTGGCACAACCAGCACAACTATCACAACCAGCACAACTGGCACAACTATCACAACCAGCACAACTGGCACAACCAGCACAATTGGCACAACCAGCACAACTATCACAACTGGCACAACCAGCACAACTGGCACAACAAGCACAATCAGCACAACTGGCACAACCAGCACAACTATCACAACCAGCACAACTGGCACAACCAGCACAACTATCACAACCAGCACAACTTGAACAACCAGCACAACTATCACAACCAGCACAACTGGCACAACCAGCACAACTATCACAACCAGCACAACTGGCACAACTATCACAACCAGCACAACTGGCACAACTATCACAACCAGCACAACTGGCACAACCAGCACAACTGGCACAACCAGCACAACTATCACAACAAGCACAACCGGCACAACCAGCACAACTATCACAACGAGCACAACCAGCACAATTGGCACAACCAGCACAACTATCACAACTGGCACAACCAGCACAACTATCACAACAAGCACAACTGGCACAACCAGCACAACTATCACAAAGAGCACAACCAGCACAATTGGCACAACCAGCACAACTATCACAACTGGCACAACCAGCACAACTGGCACAACAAGCACAACTATCACAACCAGCACAACTATCACAACCAGCACAACTCGCACAACCAGCACAACTATCACAACCAGCACAACTGGCACAACCAGCACAACTGGCACAACAAGCACAACTATCACAACCAGCACAACTATCACAACCAGCACAACTGGCACAACCAGCACAACCAGCACAACTATCACAACCAGCACAACTGGCACAACCAGCACAACTATCACAACCAGCACAACTGGCACAACCAGCACAACTATCACAACCAGCACAACTGGCACAACTATCACAACCAGCACAACTGGCACAACTATCACAACCAGCACAACTGGCACAACCAGCACAACTGGCACAACCAGCACAACTATCACAACAAGCACAACTGGCACAACCAGCACAACTATCACAACGAGCACAACCAGCACAATTTGCACAACCAGCACAACTATCACAACTGGCACAACCAGCACAACTATCACAACAAGCACAACCAGCACAATTGGCACAACCAGCACAACTATCACAACTGGCACAACCAGCACAACTGGCACAACCAGCACAACTATCACAACTGGCACAACCAGCACAACTATCACAACGAGCACAACCAGCACAATTGGCACAACCAGCACAACTATCACAACTGGCACAACCAGCACAACTATCACAACAAGCACAACCAGCACAATTGGCACAACCAGCACAACTATCACAACTGGCACAACCAGCACAATTGGCACAACCAGCACAACTATCACAACGAGCACAACCAGCACAATTGGCACAACCAGCACAACTATCACAACTGGCACAACCAGCACAACTATCACAACGAGCACAACCAGCACAATTGGCACAACCAGCACAACTATCACAACTGGCACAACCAGCACAACTGGCACAACCAGCACAACTAGCACAACTATCACAACCAGCACAACTGGCACAACCAGCAAAACTATCACAACCAGCACAACTGTCACAACCAGCACAACTGGCACAACTATCACAACCAGCACAACTGGCACAACCAGCACAACTATCATAATCAGCACAACTGGCACAACCAGCACAACTATCACAACCAGCACAACTGGAACAACCAGCACAACTATCACAACCAGCACAACTGGCACAACCAGCACAACTATCACAACCAGCACAACTGGCACAACTATCACAACCAGCACAACTGGCACAACTATCACAACAAGCACAACTGGCACAACCAGCACAACTATCACAACGAGCACAACCAGCACAATTGGCACAACCAGCACAAGTATCACAACTGGCACAACCAGCACAACTATCACAACAAGCACAACTGGCACAACCAGCACAACTATCACAAAGAGCACAACCAGCACAATTGGCACAACCAGCACAACTATCACAACTGGCACAACCAGCACAACTGGCACAACAAGCACAACTATCACAACCAGCACAACTATCACAACCAGCACAACTGGCACAACCAGCACAACAATCACAACCAGCACAACTGGCACAACCAGCACAACTGGCACAACCAGCACAACTATCACAACCAGCACAACTATCACAACCAGCACAACTGGCACAACCAGCACAACTGGCACAACCAGCACAACCAGCACAACTATCACAACCAGCACAACTGGCACAACCAGCAAAACTATCACAACCAGCACAACTGTCACAACCAGCACAACTGGCACAACTATCACAACCAGCACAACTGGCACAACCAGCACAACTATCATAATCAGCACAACTGGCACAACCAGCACAACTATCACAACCAGTACAACTGGCACAACCAGCACAACTGTCACAACCAGCACAACTGGCACAACCAGCACAACTGTCACAACCAGCACAACTGGCACAACTATCACAACCAGCACAACTGGCACAACCAGCACAACTATCACAACCAGCACAACTGGCACAACCAGCACAACTATCACAACCAGTACAACTGGCACAACTGGCACAACCAGCACAACTGTCACAACCAGCACAACCAACACAACAATCACAACCAGCACAACTGGCACAACTATCACAACCAGCACAACTATCACAACCAGCACAACTGGCACAACCAGCACAACTGGCACAACTATCACAACTATCGCAACCAGCACAACTGGCACAACTATCACAACCAGCACAACTTGCACAACCAGCACAACTGGCACAACCAGCACAACTATCACAACCAGCACAACTGGCACAACCAGCACAACTGGCGCAACCAGCACAACTGACACAACTATCACAACCAGCACAACTTGCACAACCAGCACAACTGGCACAACCAGCACAACTGGCACAACCAGCACAACTATCACAACCAGCACAACTGGCACAACCAGCACAACTATCACAACCAGCACAACTGGCACAACTATCACAACTATCGCAACCAGCACAACTGGCACAATTATCACAACCAGCACAACTTGCACAACCAGCACAACTGGCACGACCAGCACAACTATCACAACCAGCACAACTATCACAACCAGCACAACTATCACAACCAGTACAACTGGCACATCTGGCACAACCAGCACAACTATCACAACTAGCACAACCAACACAACAATCACAACCAGCACAACTGGCACAACCAGCACAACTGGCACAACTATCACAACTATCGCAACCAGCACAACTGGCACAACTATCACAACCAGCACAACTTGCACAACTAGCACAACTGGCACAACCAGCACAACTATCACAACCAGCACAACTGGCACAACTATCACAACTATCGCAACCAGCACAACTGGCACAACTATCACAACCAGCACAACTGGCACAACTATCACAACCAGCACAACTGGCACAACTATCACAACTATCGCAACCAGCACAACTGGCACAACTATCACAACCAGCACGACTTGCACAACCAGCACAACTGGCACATCAATCAGCACAACTGGCACAATTATCACAACCAGCACAACTATCACTACCAGCACAACAGGCACAACTACTTGTACCAGTTGTTTTAGTTGTGCTGGTTGTGCTAGTTGTGTGGGTTGATCGGATTGTGATACTGAATAATCGTCCCCCCCCCCCGCTAATTAATTTTGAAATATTTCCACCCTCCGACCTTATTCCAACCCCCCTTTTATTCATTTTTGGAAAAATGAAACGCTAGTAAGCATAGTTTCTGAGTAAACGCAAAAATGTCTCAAGAAGTGCATTCAAAAGAACCAGAGTTCATAAGTAAGTGTATCAGTAACATCACTGTTCACATAAATATATAAAAGATACGCGTACAGCTGCGAAAACGACTATTTCAAATTTATCTAAGCCCCCCACCCCCCTGATTAACCCCCCTGTTTATCCTAACCCCCCAGTTTATTCGATACTCGAGAGTAGTTGTGTCAGTTGTGCTGGTTGTGGTAGTTGTGCTAGTTGCGCCAGTTATGCTACTTATGCCAGTTGTGCCAGTTATGCTGGTTGCAATAGTTGTGCTGGTTGTGCTAGTTGTGCCTCTTGTGCTGGTTGTGCTAATTGCAATAGTTGTGCTGGTTGTGCTAGTTATGCTAATTGCAACAGTTGTGCTGGTTGTGCTAGTTGTGCTGGTTGCGATAGTTGTGCCTGTAGTGCTGGTTGTGCTGGTTGCGATAGTTGTGCCTGTTGTACTGGTTGTGCTGGTTGCGATAGTTGTGCCTGTAGTGCTGGTTGTGCTGGTTGCGATAGTTGTGCCTGTAGTGCTGGTTGTGCTGGTTGCGATAGTTGTGCCTGTTGTGCTAGTTGTGCTGGTTGCGATAGTTGTGCCTGTAGTGCTGGTTGTGCTGGTTGCGATAGTTGTGCCTGTTGTGCTGGTTGTGCAGGTTGCGATAGTTGTGCCTGTAGTGCTGGTTGTGCTGGTTGCGATAGTTGTGCCTGTAGTGCTGGTTGTGCTGGTTGCGATAGTTGTGCCTGTTGTGCTGGTTGTGATAGTTGTGCTGGTATCGATAATTGTGCCTGTTGTGCTGGTTGTGCCAGTTGTGCTGATTGATGTGCCAGTTGTGCTGGTTGTGAAAGTTGTGCTGGTTGTGATAATTGTGCTAGTTGTTCCAGTTGTGCTGGTTTGAGCTAGTTGTGCTGGATGTGATAGTTATGCTGGTTATGCCAGTTGTGCTGGTTGGTGCCAGTTGTTCTGGTTGCGATAATTGTGCTAGTTGTGCTGGTTGTGATAATTGTGCTAGTTGTTCCAGTTGTGCTAGTTGTGCTGGTTGTGATAATTGTGCTAGTTGTGCTGGTTGTGATAATTGTGCTAGTTGTGCCAGTTGTGCTGGTTGTGACAGTTGTGTCAGTTGTGATGGTTATGCCATTTAATCTGTTTGTGATATCTGTGCTAGTTGTGCTGGTTGCGATAGCTGGTCAAAGAATAGCTATGGACCGGAACAAGTCTTTTTCATTTTAAGCTCTCTTTTTATAGATTTTGTTTTGCATAATATTGTAAATTAGTCACGCCAATTTCTTTTGTAACTATGTATGAATCTATTTGACCTGTATAAATATTATAAAGTGACATGTAATGAAAAAAAGGTGTTTCAATTGATTGCAGAGTGTCGCAGAGTGTTGAAGAGATGGAAAATTCTCTATCTCTGCGACAACAATGTGAGATTGTCGCAGCATTTTAGAACAGGAGTACTAAAATGATAATTGCTTTGCTTTTCTTTTGTTATGCAAAGTAGTTGATGCTATTTTGAAGGGACTGCTTTTGTTATACAAATTACGTTGATCTCCCTCAGTCTTTCACCGTTGGTTTTGCTACATGTGACAGAGTTAAACGAATCAGGGCAACTAGCACGACTAGCACTACTGGCACATTTGTTGCAACAAGCCCAACCAACACAAATAGCACAACCAGAACAAGCTGTACAACTAGCACAAGCAGTGTCCAGTCAGTGCACTGCAGTGCACAAGCAGTGTCCAGTGTCCAGTGTCCAGTTATGCTCTTTTGTACATTGTATTATAATTCTCTTTAATTTAGGCTTTTCTGTTTTTTCACAGGTCAATTTGTAAAGCAATTATTTATTACTGAAATCTGTAACCTGTTTAAATATTTAAAAATGAAAAAAAAATGAAAAATGAAAAATGAAGCAGCAATGCAGGCATGTGCCTTATACGGTATCTGTGAAGGTCCTAAAATACTTGTTGTGCTGGTTGCATCAAAACCAATCACAACCAGAACTGTGGAGTCCTGAATTGTGACCCATTTGCGACCAAGCCCCAGAAAAAATACATGCCACTTGTGTCCTATCGTTTTCATCTACTGAGAAAGTCAAACACAATGTACGTAATTTATAAGAAACTAAGAATTTAGTAATGAAAGTTTCTTACAATTATCAGATTTTGAGTACTTGGTAGGAGATTCTTACGAGTTTCTTAAAGGTAGGTAGGTAGGTAGGTATATGTGTTTAACGTGGCTAGCCTGCGAAAGTCTGAGATACTTATTTCCAGCAGGGGCCACGGATGTTTTACCATCAGTCCGCCGCAGCTACCCGCTGCAGCTACCCGCCGCAGCTACCAGATTTCCCTCACATGGCTCTGGTTGACCCGGGCTAGGGTTACGGACAGCGACCAAGCTGTCCAGCGTGGAATTTAAACCTACGGCCGTTCTGACCTTTGGCTTACGAGTCAGACGCCTTAACCACTCGGCCACATGCTCTCTAAGGATTCATAAGAATCTTCATGTTCACTACCAGTGCCCTCATGTCAAAGAGCTTTTAGCACAACTGTTGTTTATGAATGATGGCACCCTTACTAGGATGGGTACGTCCACCAAGGCCACCCCCTGGTCACACTCTGGTGTAAGAAACATGATCAAAAACTGTGTGTGATGCAACACATTTCCTACTTGTTTTCAGATCCACAATGCATGAAATCAAGCCAACTTTCGCATGCGTCTCTTAAGCTTTATAATTCCACCTACCCACGAGCTTTTCATCAAGCAACTTGACCCTGGCATTTAATGCCCGGTGATAGTCCTCATACTGTCTGGTTACACTGATAAGCCCTGACATTGGGCGAAACCGGTCTGTAGCATGATTTGTGAGGTGCTTGATGATTTCTTTCTCAATGCTTAACCTTGCTCACTGTGGGAGGAGACAGTCCCCCCTGGGCCTCTAATAGCACTTGCATGGCGGTGCGGCTCTGGGGGTAGGGCTAACTTTAAGTTAGTATAGACTGTTACTTGTCTTACAAAGACGCAAGCGTTTCTTCAACTTTCCTATGTTGTCTCGAAAGCTGTAGTGTTGTTGCAGACCATGCAGATCCTTATTCCTCGTAAACTTTCCTGTCTACCATATGGGCAGAATCATATTAGGAAATTTGGAATTCCTGCTCAAAACGTAGCTTATAAAAGAATTAACAGTGGCTAGAGGATCCTTGCTTAAGATAAGACAGGCTCAAATAGATTTAATGTAACCAGTGCTTATCTCAAAAGATTAGATCACTTTGAAGTTCGGATGAAAGTTGATTTTAAAATGAAAATCTCGTGTTAGCAAGAGATAAAAATCACATACAGGGTGTCTCAAAAAAATTGTTCGACGTTTGATTAAACATTGAAAAATAAAGACAACATGAACAGGTTCGTGGAAAGACAACCCTGTTCCTAAGATTATGAAATAATTTTAGAGACCAGAATCAAGCAAATCGGTTGAAAATTCACTGAGTTACGAGCTCTCGAAGATAAAAAATATGAGATAGCTGAAACCAGAGACCCCCCAGATTACTTGTCTTGCAAAAAGCTCGAAGACGGAGGTAAGAGAAGCTTATCCAATGTCATACCTCTCGTTGATATCAGAGCAAACCAAATACGACTTCTAAAGTAAATTGTTTCTTGCGATCATTCTCAAAATTCCTTAACATTGCATAGGTCCAACAACCAGGGCCGAAGCCAATGGGGGGGGGGCTGGGGGGCGGAGCGCCCCCCCCCCCCCAGCAGACCATTTGTCGGAAAATTTTGCTCTCTTGTCGGAATTTTTGTGTTCTAAATAACTAGTTTTGGAGGATTTTGAGGAGAAATAATGGAGAAAAACATGAATGTTTTAGTGTAAAAACATAAATTCCAACAGAAATTATTGAATTTATGGCATATTTTTTATTGATATTAACCAATTGTGTTGATTTCAACGTTGAATTGCGAAATGTGGCCAAATTTTAGTTACCGCGGAGTTAGATTGGTACAACTGTTGTTGTTGCTGTTGTTGTTGATGGTTTTTTCGTCGGAAAATTTTGGTTTTTCGCCCCCCTACGCAGGCATAGCTGGTATCGGCCCTGCCAAAAACAGTGGTTCAAAACAAAATCGGCGAGAGACTGAATCTGTTCCCTCAAAGCATCCATATGCTTGACAGTTAGGTTATCGAACACCTGTGTGAATCCCACTTGGTTCGCCCTGAAACAATTGAGAAATAACAGAAACGACGGCCCATGGGACTTTTACCAAAAATGCCATTTCGAGGCCTCTGGTTTCAGCTTTCGCACAAACTTGAACTTCAAAAGCTTGTAGCCCCATGAATTTTTATTGGATTTGCAAGATTCTTGTGTCAAAAATTAATTTAAAATCTCAGGAAAAGGGTGACTTGACCAAAGGTCCATTCAGCGTATCGTTATTTTTTAGTATTTAATTAAACATCGAACAATTTTTTTGAGACACCCTGTACAGTATGTTAACACAGAAATCCTGATATAAAAGTTGGTTTTCTCCATGGAGATTTAGAGACCAAAACATTGTAAATCGCTCCAGTGAGGCTGCTCGAGTCGAAGAGTTCCAGTTTCAACAATACCAGGGTTCGTAGATTCCCGGACCGCCCCGAAGCCAAACCGAGGTCGGAAGAGAGCCAGATAAAGCAAAACCTTTTAAAACAATAACCTATTGTTGTACCACCTGTTGTTCTATTGTTATTTTAAACAATGGACACTTGCATTCCATTGTTTTCACATCCAATGTAGTGCAGCTCTGGATGAAAACCCTTTTTTGTCTTGATGTTGCCTTGCAAATAAATATGTCCGTGATCGTCCCACAACATTTTAGTCTTTGAACGCGAATCGGGTTAGAAATGTAGTCCAGTTTGAAGAGAATTAAATGAAAATTGACCAAAATCTCAAAAGAAGCCAAAATTAAGCCAAAAAGCCAAACTTAATTTTTGGAAGCCAACAATAAGAGAAAAGAACCAAATTTCCTTGGCTGAAAAAAGCCAAGTTACTAACCCTGAGCAATACATGATATTTAATAGGTTTCTCAACTGAGTGCGTTGCTTCCCTGTGCCTTTTTACTTCGATGATATCGCGCTAGTCGACAGAGCACTCTGCACCTCCTGGTGTTTATGAAACTGGCGTACATCCTGTTTATTATCAGTGAAAATCAGCCCACAATCTTTCAAGCTTGGGTAAATTTGCAAAGGTTTCCCATTTGAGGAAAGATCCACTATAAAGCTATTCATCCGAGAAATTAGCAGATCTTTTATTGCTTCCTTCTATTTTGTATTCCATGAGATACTTGATTCATTTTCAGTAGTTACCTTTGGAAACGATAAAGCTAATTATCTGCATTTGTTATCGTGAGTCCACACTTCCTGTCCTGTTCTAGTCAACCGTCGCTTTTACCCAATTCATTGTTGCATCTTCTGAATCATCTTCGGTCGGACTTACAGAACCCAAAAGGTTTGCTCCCGGTGGGTGCAATTCAATAGTAAATGGTACACCACGCTCGTCCATACCATTTCATTGAATACCCTTTTCTCTGACTTTCTAGTACCCCTTTTCACGGAAAATTTTTGAAGCTAACCCCATTTTAAAGGGGGATCACTGAACCGTGAAGAGATATGTACAGTACAAATACTGGTTCTAAGAGAAAGGTTTGGGATTTTCCCACTTGATTACTATTCAGTTTACTGGTATCTCTTTATTGGAAAGCATTAGGGGGTCAATGGTTTTCAGGCCAGGTGGAATTCACTACTTTATGCTAGGATTTCGATTTCATCGTCACTTTAATGATTTTCGGTAAACTTTCTAAAGAAAACTACCCCTCATTTTGAGATTGTAGGTCCTATGATTTTGCTTCAAAATATACCCCTTTCTCGGCGAAATCATGGATGAGCGTGGTGTCATACATTGCACTAACATTGCACCCACCGGAGTTTGCTAGATTGGGTCGTTTGGGCTCATATATTTCAATGTATCTCATATCCCGTTCACTGAATCCTGCTGCTCGCTATTGTTTCAATAAGGTCCCACGCTTTGCACACGGTGACCTGAGAACTAGTTCCCAGGAAGACGCAGCTTGCTTAGGCAAGACAGTAGTTAGCAGCTGGTAGCAATGAAGCTGGAGAAGAAAACAGCGTGTGCGTTTTGTAAAAAGTGATTGCATTATCTAGAAGAGCTGATTGAAACCTTACTAACTTTTTTGTTGAAAAGTCTCGTGCATCTTTACGAGATTTGGGCCATCGGCCCTGGTAGCAAAAACGATGAGGTAGAATATCTCACAAGGATTCTGATTCTTCATCTTTCTTCATAATAATTCTGACATCCAAATCAAAACAGTTTCCCTGCTCCTAACACACGTTGGTTTCATGACCTGGCCTGACCATATACACAATTAAATTCTCCATATTTGAATGCTAAGATGATTTACAACATTCGTGTCCACGGACATGATGGCGTCGATTTACCTGGCGGAAGGAAACTTAATCTCACGGAGGAACAGGGCGCAAAGGCAAAACTTAATTATGGTATTTCCTGCAAGTGATGTGAGTGTGCGCCCTCTTCCTTGGCATGGAGACTAGTATTGGACATGAGAAAACAAGCGGTTCTCTGGTGCTTGGTATTCTTGAAAGATAATGTAGGCCATTGAGGTGTTGACTTGGGATATCCATTTCATCTGCAAGCACACACACTCTTCCTAAATTACTGTGAGCAGTGTCACGAAAAGCGTTTAAGTATGCCAAATTATGGTTCCTTTTATCGACAAATTAGAAGGTTTTTGATACGTCAAAACAACTATCAGTACAAAAAGCTAGCGAGTATTTTTGATTCTGCGTTCTCTTGGATAGATGTTTGGCTCCTCCTTTGTGTCTAATTTAGAAAAAGAATCTAAGAAATACAGACCGACACTTGCATACAGATAAAAACCGAGGACTATCTCATAATGCTATCAGAGCCGTAGGAAGCAGCTGCTGATTTGGGGGGGGAGGGGGCAGTCGTTCTTGAAATTATAGAGAACAATACATCTAATTAATGCCTGTGACGTAGCACCATCGTTTTAAAAATTATAAGGAGGCTTGCGCCTGACGTGGCCCCCCGCTTCCTACAGGCCTGATGTTATATATCAAATATAATCATTTCGTAGTCGAAATGAGAGTTAATACCGAGCTCGAATTTCTTTCAACCACATGTAGCTCACATATCGAGCACACAGAGAGTTCGAGTGAGTGACATTCCAACATGACCATTCCATGTGCTTTATGAAGAATTTTAATCCAAGGCAGCTTATGTGGATAAGTTATGAAAACTATTATAGCTTCTATTTTACATTCATAAGCTCAAACCGTCGTAATTACTTGGAAAATATGCAACCTATGAAGGTGCAGTTTCGATCGAAACTCGCAATTTGACATTATTCAATAAGAAGATTGTGCTAAAGTTGACGCTGGGGAACGTCTTCTTGATCGTTTGCTTCTCAGAATACTTCGATTGATCTGATTGGTCGATTTATCATTCAAACATAGGCACTATGTTGCAAAGGATCATGGTCACAATAGCCATGACGCTATCTTTAGTCTATTGAAACATTGAAGGTGGCCATAGAAAGCTGCAAAAAATCCCATTTGAAATGAAATGTTAAAGTGAAGAAAAAAGCCTGAATTTTCGACTGAAGTGAAAATAATCATAGATGTCGGAACCGGGGGCACTGGGGCCACGTGCCCCTCCAAGGTTTTGCAATAAACAAAGAAGTGTCCTTTTCTTACGTCCCTAGCAATAATTTCTGGATCTGTACATCAAATGGAAAAGGAACCGGGTCCTCTCAAACCACCGGTAGGCCGTACTGGTTTATTGCATGCTGGAAAAGAAAGCATCTCCGCTTCATCCTTCTATATTCAAAAATAACTACATTCAAAACGAGCTACAGTAAACCATGCCAGATGTACAAGGTAACAGGCTTCACATAGGATCCCTAACGACTAAAGCAATATGGCTGACCTGCCTTATAAACCGCGGTATTGCGTAATATGTATAGTTAATATGGACTGCGGCCCGTACAGCTTTGTTTCAAGCCGTGTGTGATATGTGCAGTATGCTGAAAGTTTTGATCAACCACAAATTTCAAAGGGAAACTTTAACGCTCAGATAGTGGTCTGATATGTAATCACCATTGCGTAGCTGTGGACGCCCTATATTCATTACCCTCCTCCTTAATTCGGCCAAAAAGAAGCGTAATGAAGAAAGGGCACACCTTGGGCCCTCAAAGCGTGGTTTCCTATGCTCCAATCAAATCATCGGAATTGGGTTGATAACAATAGCTACTGTATTTTAGAGACCCAAGTAAGCACGAGCGAGGCTGGCAAGAGGTCTGCACAAAGTCGATAGATGGGGGCCCTCGAACCGTAATGAATATTAGTTAGCATAGGATTTTGCAGTTCTGGGGTCAGGGAAACATCATCATTTGTGTGAACCGCTTGTCTTCAGATATTCGAGTTCTTTACATGATTTTAAAGGCACTTGAGATGAGACGTTTCTGTACAAAGAGTCCCGCAAGTTAGGACACTGCAGATAAGTTGATAAATTTTTGCATTTTTATGTTATGAGTCACTTTGTTCCGGATTGTCATCAAAAAAGCATGGAAACAAGTCTTTTTGAAAAACGGAGGAGCAGAAATTCGACACTTCAAATTTTGATTCTTCAGAAGCAATTCGTACCCTTTCGCATCCCGAATCGAAAATTTTTTGAGCTCAGTGATTGGACAGTTTGGACGCTCGATCCAGTCCTCTTTCCAGGTTTCAAAAGATTTCTAGTCCCTCCTCACAATTAGATAAAATTAACCTCACGAATATTTAAAAGGATAAATGTTAAGCAGTTCTTAAAGGCCTTGCACACAAGCTAATTTGGAGGTTTACAGCATAGTTTTAGGAATAACTTTAACTTCTTTGATGCTGATAAGAAACTTCTGTTTTTGATGTGGGTAATCTTTATCTCCTTCTGCTAATCGCTAGCCTAAACAGTTATTACCGAGGGGCCAGTTCCTTTCATTTTGAGCAACGTTTCAAAAAACAAGTATGCAGAAAATCTTGACTCTTCGTGGCACAATTCCAGTCGCCATGGTCCGATTTTACAAGTCCGGTTGTCATTTATTTATCATGTTTAACACAAACTGAAGATAGTCCGGTTTGTGGTACAAGACTTGGGGGACATTAAGATCTTAGCAGTTACCAGTCAAGTTAATATGGTAACAAACACTGTCAGCTTGAGCTCGAGGTAGCTGCCTGTACGGTACGATTGGATAAAGTAGTACGGTGGCCCACAACTGCCACGGCAAAATCAGTTGTTCACGGCAAAATTTCGATTTCCACAGCTGCCAGCAAAGCAATAAAATACAATCTTGAAGAAACAAAATCACTCTCTCATGGCACAAACACTTTCTCACGACACAAATAATTTTTCACGGCAAAATTACACTCCTGTCTTGCTTATCCTCTCGTGGCTCACCACACATCATGTTCTCAAACATCAGCATAGAGCATAGCTATCTCCTCGGACTTATGTTTGTGTCGTGAGAAAGTTTTTGTGCCGTGAAAAGTGTTTGCACCGTAAGAAAGTGTTTGTGCCATGAAAGAGTGATTTTGTTTCGTGAAAATTGTATTTTATGCCGTGAGAGTTGATTTCCTGGCAGCAGTGGGAATTGAAATTTTGCCATGAACAATTGATTTTGACTGGGCAGTTGTGGGCCACCGTAACGTGTGCTCTGCTAGTGCTATCCTTTCACATCTATGTCGACTTGCTGCTACAATCCCCTTTAAAGGACAAGTCCTGGGTTGGTATAATTGTTGATTATTTAAAAGATTACAATGTCGTGAATGGTTTGGAATACTTTTTCTAACTTTTTCTTTGGTTTCTCCGCGAAACTGTGTATTTCGATCTCCAAATGAGCGAAATGACGTCATTGCCTATGACGTCACTTCGCTTCGACCTGAGCGAGGCTGCCAGGTGTGTTGATGTGCACTGCTACTAACACTGTAGTTGGAGCGGTATATCAGTTCAGGCACATAGCAAAACTACGACTCGGTATAAGTCTACACTGCCGCTAACACAGCTTGCCTCATTATCGCGCACTCTCATAGGACAATCTTTCTGAAAAAATAGTTATTCAAAACACAACAGTGTTATCAAAAATGACATTCTGTGATTACAGCGAATGATCTAATGTTCCCTGTGATATATTCAGTTGAAATGTGTAGGCAATAACGTTTTACACATCTTATTTTAAAGTTTTGCAAAGATTCGAGCTCTATGCTGCTGAAAGCGCCAGATTGTCAAGAAGGTTCACCAGGCAAATGCCAAAACAAAATAAGGTTCTCGCACCAAAGGGTAGAAATTACTGAAACAAACGAAGAACAGGTCAAAATCAAACATGTTCTTTCCTGACCAGAACTTTAGCAAAAAAGCAGTTTTATTGGTGAGAAAGTTCGAGCATCGTGGAAACTAACGCTAAAGAACTCCCATTACGGAAAACATAGCCACAAAATCAACACTAGCTGAGATTTTTGAGTCCTGAAGAATCCCCCAAGGTGAGCGACTTAATCTGAGGTATATTTAAGTTTCTTGAGTCAGCCAATGTTTTGTAAATCCCAGCAGATACTTTGTATAAACTGATAAATCATCTCTTTTACAAATGAACACTAAAAAACAAATATCCTAACATGTTATGTTAGATCTAGAAATTCATATGCAAAGGTTATTCACTGAAACCTAATGCAGATTCAAGAACTATCTCTCGCCAGATAAGATGGATTAAAAATTCTTTTGCAGAAGCAAACCGACTCAATTTTGTTTAACTGTGTCTTTCTTCCACATGGAGCGTGGAGTTCAACGAGAGATGTCGGTTTGCGTGAAACAAATTTGTTTAATCTGCAACAATTTTTGGGCCAGAGAATCCTGTATTTGAAAACATTGATAAACTGACATGAAGTTTTTGTGCCCACCAAACGATACTTCACTTGGAGCAAAACCACATCGCGACTTAACATTATGTACACATTGATTGATAAGAACCTAAGTTCATTTTCTGTCCATTTCTCGTATTTGTTGCATTTGTGGGTATCAACTCTGTGATGCAATCATCTTTTCCTGAGCAAAACCCTTGCGATACTTCCAAGTGTTTATTCGTACCAAACCATCAAACCACGCAAATCGAACAAATATCATATTCTTTTGACTATCATCATGAGCATTTCATTTGTGGGCAAGAGACCCATGATGCATATCGACAGTGAAGGGCCTCAGAAAGCTGTTTTGCAAAACCAAGGGCCTAAGGACGATCTTTCTGTAGCCGCCTGGCGCTTTAAATAGAGATGGCTAAAGTTTTGATTATCTATGAAATCGTTGCACAAGTGGATGGTTTCTTCTCGTCTCCTTCTGCTCGTTTCTCCTCGATAGAAAACAGTTTGCAGGCCAACTTGAGGAAAAGCCACTAAAGGATGCCATTAATTCTTATTCTGACGTGTGATACAAGAGGCTGTCACATGTCAGAATAAGAATGTAAAGGCGACGTTCGTTCAGCTTTGCTTCGAGCTGGTCTGTTTTACATAGAGGAGAACAGAGACGAAGAAGAGGAGAAAACACCATCAACTTGCACAACGACTGTTTAGGCGATCAACACTTAGGCCATTTTTATCTAAGTGCCACATATTAGGTAGCTACAGCAAAATCGTCCTTATCCTTATGCCCTTGGCCAAGCCTATTTTGACACACTCAAAAGGTCGTCATAATAATTTTCCATAAGATTTCCAACGAATTCTGTCTAGAGCTAATAGTTTGGCGTTCTCCAATGTGATGTTCTATTTTGCAAATTGTTCCTCGGCACATTTCAACCATGTGGTTTTGTGTCGACCTCTGGGCATCCTTATGGTTCGTTCCGCTTCTTCCATCGCTAATGAGGTTGTCAATGATTACTGAATATAGGGCATTGATGAAGAAAATCTTGGACAGATAACTCACGAAAGTGGAGTCTGTACTTGGGCTGGGCTGTATTTGCACTGCCAAAAACTGCACAACTGTCAGCAATGCCGTTTGCTAACGGCTGGAGAGCCTAAACAGGTAACAGCACATTTTTGACAGAAAGGAGGCATTTCAGGGACACTACAAGCAGTATTCAGACACTAATGATTGATAGGTGCTGAAACTACACGAAAAAGAGCAGGAAGGCTTGGAAACAAAGAAAATTAGACCGGTTCAAGAGGATATGCTCTGTGTCATGTGGTGTCAGCTCTTTGCTCGCTAAAAGATAGCATAATCGCACTATTTTCAAACAAAAGTATTTTCATGGGGTATTTTAAAACAGGTGCAAGTTTCCTATGTGCTCTCCCCGCATTTCCCCCTTTCGAAAAAGCAAAAGATATTTTTCAGAACAAAAGGATTTATACGCATCTGTGATGGATTTCTCGGGGCTTGCCAAAGGTGTACGAGACTTTTTGGGAATGAAATACCCCTCACATCCTCAGCTCTCGCCATGTGTATATTTCAGGGGTTGGCAATAGGTATCTATCAATTAACAGGGACGTAGGAAGCATCTCACACTTGGGGGGCACGACACTTCGAGGGCACTTTTTTCGAGAGAAAAAGGGGCATTTCCTGAAAATAAAAGGGCACTTCTTTGTTTATTGCAAAATCTTGTTGGCACGTGCCCCCAGTGCCCCCCCCCCCCGGTGCCAACGTCTATGTCCATAAATAGGTTTAGTTGTGACCTTCTTAAGTTCGAGAAGCATTTGGTGAGATTTACTTTACTCCAAATTCGTCAATGCAGTGCATCCAAAGAATAAAATCTCCTTATAGCCCCCGGTGGGTGCAATTCAATAGTAAAAGGTACACCACGCTTGTCCATACTATTTCATAGAATACCCTTTTCTCTGAATTTCTGCTTGGCGAAAGACCCATTATCACGGAAAATATTTGAAGGCAGCCCGAAGGCAGCCCACTGCTAAAGGAGTATCACTGAGCCCCAAAAAATCTGTACAGTAGAAATAATGGTTCTCATAGAAGACTGCGCTTTTGGCACTGTATTGCCAATCGTTCCACTGACATGTTTATTGGAAAACAGTAGAAACTCATAAAACTTAAGGTATCAAAATGTTTTCAGGCCAGTTGAAGTTCACTATTTTCCAGGGTCTCGACACCAACAGCATTTAACTGTTTTTTGAGATATTTTCTTGGGTAAAATGCCCCTTATTTTGAGATTCTAGGTCCTAGGATTTTGTTTCAAATATGCCCCTTTCTCAGCGAAATCATAGATGAGCCTGGTGTCATATTTTCATTAACATTCCACCCACCGGATTATAGCCCCTGTGCTTAGGGATTCACAACCTGGACAAGCGAGTTTGAATCTCAATAGTTTCTGAATTATGGATAGGAATGCAGTAGGAATGAAGTGGCGGCGCAAAGGGAGACTGGGGGGACTTGCCATCCCAAAATCCCAAATGTCGGCAAAAATTGTCAAAGAAAAATGGCATAAAATCAGTTGGGTATACCAACCTTTAGATTGAAAAATATGCCTGACTATAGTAAGAAATGAATATTGTATTTAAATAATCGTAGTTTCTTTCTTGCCAAGTGAAAGCTGTAAAATCATTTCGCTTGGCAATAAAGGAGATCTATTTTCGAGGTTTGTGCCGGTCGCTTGTCTTTGGAGGCATACGAAGTCTACAGCTGACTTGACAGATTAATCTGCAATGCGCTTTCTTTTCATAAGTGTATGTTTGCATTTCAGCTTATTGAATACCATTCATTCATATTTTGAACAAAAATAACTCTTTCTGTTATCATTCCTATCATCTTATATCTAAAACTTGGAAAAAAGAAAGTAATTTCAGCCAACGTAAATCAAGAACTGCGAACAATATAACTGAAAATGAATAACATACCAAAGGCCTCCACAAAGAGTTCCCAGCATTTGATATCAATTTGTTACGATTTCGTCGTTTGCGGTTAAAAAGTCGGACCTTGTTATCTTGTTGTTTTTTCCCTTGCTGTCCACTTGCTAGATTTTTCTTCGTTTTCCCATTATTTGGTGATATTCCATCCTTTGGGCTCGTTGGACTCTTAGAATCGTTTGAATTCGGTGGCGAATTTTGCGGCTGACCTTGGGCATTCTGCGGGGTCCCTTTTGAAAATTTTAACCCCCTCGTAAGCTTCATAAATTGCTTCGATTTTCCTGGTGATTTTGCAGTTGTTGTGTCATTTGAAACCATTCTCTGATCTTGAATATTGCTTCCTTGGCTCTCAACGCTGCAACATGATTCTCGATTATTATTCGAGCAAATTTTAGAATTATCGTATTCTCGATTAATATCTCTTGAATTTGTAGAATTCCGCTTCAAGGTTGCATCTTCAATGCCATCTGTCACTGAAGCCGAGTTTCTGTCTCCACCAAGCCCCTGATAAGGGGGGCACACAATCTCCCTAGAAGTCCGGCCATTCGATGTCAAAATTTTGTTGTCAAATTGCAGTATTCTTGAAGCACTGTGTTCACTCTCCGACATTGGATTAGAATTTTGATCGACACAAATTCCTCTGCATTCAGGAGACTGCGCCTGCTTATCAACAGGACCCTTCAGCATCAAGTTTGGATAAGAAATCACCATGGGTAAAATGGAAAGATTCTCCTCAGCGGCTCACCATACTGTTTCAAATGATAATTTCAAGCGAATAACTCGAATGAATAAATCAAGCGAGAGCAATGAAAGTTTCTTGTATCACAGCAATATCCGTAGTGAGTGTCCACTGACATGTAAAGTTCGCCTCATAGACCACAGACCATAACTTAGATGAACATGATATCCTTAACGAAAGACGAGAAAACCAACACGATCACCAACTGCAGTCTTCACTACTCGCGTAATCTGGCAACTTTAAATAAGAAACAAACGAGCGATGTTGAAAACAAATTTGCATCGAGTTATGAGGCTTTTTACTGACTGACGGTTGGACCGACCCTTGATTGATGCAGATAATAAATCCTTTTCCTTGTTTCAAGAGAACAATCCAGCGGCGCCTTTGTTTTTCTCATTTACATGAGAAGAATCGCCTTTTTCTTCGCTGTAATTGCTTTTTTCTATCAGTGAAATGAGCGCGGGATAAAAGAATTTCTGAAACCTAAGCGCCCACAGAGTTTAGGAGTATGCAACTCATCCGTGACACACAAACCTCAACATTGACAACGCCTGCGTTCAAATTGCAGAGAGCAATCCAAATTTGTTACAGCATTGACTTAAGGCGCAAAACCTGCTATCTCCGAGACAATCTGTTGTAGTTACTCTGTGGTTTTCAGCATTTTACTAAATCCTCAGGATTGAGCCTCTTGTTCGATAGCTGCATTGTTTACATCCCATCCCCTCGATTCACGTGATTCGAATCAGCTGAGCAACACAAAAGGCTTCGAATTCATCGAATATTGGGAACGAATAGCATTGAAAAGGAGGCAAGTGAATCCTTTCAGTATTCAGGTTAGCAACTGAGCTCTCCCGAGCTCTCCTCTCGTTTTAATTTAAACTAGATTGTTCTCGTAACATCAGGCCTGCTGTTTGGTTTAATCCGCTTTTGCTGCCTATAAGGCTTCCTATCTGCTAATGGCTGCCAATTGTGCATTTTCAGAATATCTGTATCCAACTGTTGAGGGCGATGATTGCATTCAAATGTTGTGTTAAATGAACGAGCATGCTTTGCGAACCGAAATGATTAGCACTCATATCGGTGCTAGCACTCTGACCTAAATATCTGGCTCTGACGAAGTCACTCACAAAATCGTATGCCTCTCCAGTTATCGCTGTTGAGAGTCCTGCCAATACCAGGGATATCGACGACAACATCTTTTCGGATCACGTGCCATGCTCACAATCAATGATCGTTACCTTGTTAAATGTTTGTCTGCATTTCATTGGTATCTCTCCTGGCTTTGGCTGGCTTGCTGCTACCGTTTGTTATGGCCTGAGTTTCAAACGGTTACCGCGCTTTTAAAGTTGTGGCCTGAGAACTAGTTCCCAGGATGATGCCTTCGTAAGAAAACTTTGCAGTCCCCAAAAAGTATACGCTCATACCATGAAAACCCGCATGAAAGAGAAACATAACTTTTTCGGCTTAGGTTAGCAATTAGAGGGTTCTTTATTTAGATTCTGAGGAAACGAATCTAACAGGCGTCTATACTATTCGAAAACCATACAGAAGATATGCTTTGTGCAGTTAGCATATTGAATTGAAAGACTTGAAGTAAATAGACAAATCGGCCAAGGTTTGTTTACACCCATTTTAAGTCATGTGATCAATCTGTAGATAAAACTTCTTTCGATTTCTTTAACATATTTGTGGACTTGCTACAAGTCTCTTTCGCTGCAAAAAATGGGAGAAGGAATAAAAGCGAGAGAATATCAATGAGCATGCCAAGTATTACCCAAGTAGTACAAGTCTCTCTCGCTTTTTTTCCTTCTCCTGTTTTTTTTTCGCGAGAGAGACTTGTAGCAAGTCCAACATATTCGGGTCATGAAAAGTTGTGCCATGAATGCAAAAGGCTACCTGGAATAGATAGAAAAAGATGAAGCTTCGAAAACATCCGCATTTTTACTTCACCATTAAGGAGGGTACCCTTGGGCTTAACAGAAAGCAAAAATTCTCAAAATCAGACAATCCACTGATGAGAAATGGAATTTTGCAGTTCATCAAAAATCCAAGTGGCTGTTTACTTTTAGATTTCCCGATGCAATGTAGCGTTTTAGGGCCAATTTTAAAGTGTCATAAATCAGCGTACAAAAAAGTGCTTTTCATGATTTTGTACGAAATAGTCACCAATCAAGTTGTGTTTATAATGTGTAAAAATGTTGTATATTGAGTGCAAGGTCATTGGTGGATGGACAATTTTTTGATGCTTACTTTTTGCAGCAAAAAGTACTAAAACCTATATACGGCTCGTTTTAAATCGTTCTTGTTTTTCGATATAAAAGTTGGGATGTTTTCGAAACTTCATTTATTCCTATTCATTCCATAATTTTGTCGATCTGGATCAGCGTGCTTAGCCGATTAAGTCTATTGCTTTTGGATGTCAAATAAGCACCCTCGCTTACCATTTTCAACAGGAGGCCGAAGATTAATTTCCCTTTCTCTGCCAACCTCTACTTTTTTCATTTGTAATAAACGTATGTGGGATTTTCAATCAATTTTCTGTTAGCATTTTGAAGTTTGACACAGCCCCATATAAAGCAATCCTCTAAAGATGAGGCTACCTTGTGAAAAGAATCACAATAATAATAAAAGCATCTTTCCAGCTAATTTATCACAATTTTCACAGATTTCAGGCATTTTTTTCTCAAAATCCTAAGCCTAAAGGTTTTTGCTTTGCAAGTGATTCTATAAAAGGCTACATCTCAAATCCTTCAAAACGAACGTAAATTCCTTGTTCAGATCTCTGCCTTTTGGAACAAGGGCAGAATTTTTTATACAATAGCATCAGTTGCTTTAGTTTACACCTCAATTCAAAGCGATTAGCAAATGCAGACAAAAGAAATTATCTTAACCATTAATTCAAAACAAACACAGCCGCAAAAGTTGCCCCGAAGCCAGTAGTGCAAACTCTCACTTGGTGCGGCGAAGGGAGGTTTTTAAGAGAAGTTATGTGCTTAAGACGAAAGAAAAAGGGTGAATCAAAAGTTCTGTCTCGCGGCTTTTGTTTACGTGATTCAGAAGCCGAGCAGAGGGCATTATAGTTCTTGCATATTTATTGCCCAAATTTAAACATTTTTTCCTCAGTTCCTGAGTCAAATAGACAAAATCCGCCTTATAGAACTATGGATGTACCCTTCTACTTTCTTTAGAAGTACCTTAACTTCAATCAATAAGGTCTCTTCACTTGCTTCAAGCGAGAGTTTGCCGTACTGGTTTCAGGGCAAGGCTTTACGGCTGTTTGTTTTGAGTTATTAGTTGTGTGAATTCCTTTTGTCTGCGCTCGCTAATCGCTTTGAAAATTGAGGTCTGAACAAAAGCAACGGATGCTATTCTATTACAAAATCTGCCCTTGTTGCTTTTTGGCTATTCATAAAAGTTTTACGTCCTGCACCCCTTAATTAAATAAATCAATAGCTATGTGTTGCATATGGGCAGCGGGTCATTTTGCAAACAGCTCCTGGAGACAGGGAGCATTTTAAATAGAAGCGAGACAGAATATCCAAAGACAAGACTTATCCAGAGTCGTAGTTTCGCTCCAAAGACCACAAGTCGAGACTGGATTTCATCATCTAATTTGACGCAGAATTGCTTGATTCATATGACGTCAGAATCTATCTGTCAATCAAGCCAAAAGCGGCAATTTAATTAAATCTGCATCATTTTGATCATAGACCGCTTGTTATTAGTTGTGGCTATTATAAAGTTTGATACTTAGATCATTTTCTAAGTTACGAAGATGCCTTTCGGCCTAGGCATATTTAACCGAAATAATGCCACCAATAATCGCCAAGCAGCAGTCCCACCGCAAAGAGCAACTCGTTTCTTTGGTGCAGTTGCTGTGTTCTTTGGCTGCGGGACAGATGATGTCATGCCGCCAGTCAATGTCTCTTTCGCAGGAGAAGAAGACGCTGAAGATGATAGCCGGTGCTTGAGTAAACCAAGATCAGCTTCGCTTAGCCCTCTCCATGGTAGTCAGTCCAATTTGAATTCAGTGAAAAATGCATCTGAGACTGTTGAGAACAAGAGTCCAGAAGATGCGAAGAAAGGTAAGATCATTGCAGAACTGGCACCAAAAGTTCTTTATAGTTGATGAGAGATTATTCTACAAATGAATACCGGGCGAGTCATAAAAGGCCCAGAGCTTCAAGAAATGCTGCTTCCTGAATACAGTAAAAACCCGTGTATACGAACCTAGTGATTATGAACCTACAGGCTGAAATTCTGAAATTACACCCCAATATATTAGAACCCATTCAGCCTGAAATTTGAAATGGTTTCTTATTCGTAGAGATCATCTAATTAGATCAAACCTCCAGTTACTTTGCCAAAGTAATGCTGCCATATGTGCACATTGCAAAGAACTCTAAGGATGCTTTGAAAGCTTTTCATTGTATACTGTAAAATTTCTGATTCTTCCACGAATTGCTGTTGTGAATAAGGCCTCATGAACTCTATGAACTCAGGTACCTCTGAACTGACAGTAACTAAGAGCCTTGAAGTTTTAATCGGAGCAAAAGAAATACCTGAAAGCCCTGAATGAAATAAGAGCCAATTTAAGAACCTGAACAGCCTAATTTCCCACTTAAGAACCTAATCAGGCTGACTTGTAAAATTGTAGGTTCTTATACGCGGGTTTTTACTCTTTCAAGGCAGCAGCTTTAAATGGCCCTTTTCCCCCGTCGAAATGGGAGAGATTTTCTGCAGAAAGTCCCTCTCGAAAACCAGCAGAAATGAGTCAAAACAACAAGAGAGGTACCTTTGTCGCTTTCCTGATAGCGTGGTCCTTAATATGTTAAGAGAGAAGACTTTTCTTTTCCCCAAAGAGGATAGCACATGCTGATCATGCTCAAGTCATCGTCGTGTGGTAAACATGTCAGGGAAACTTGCTCGTAATTTGAACACGCTTTCGGGGCTTCTAGAAAAAAATTTTTAGCAAGATGCCTTGCAAGATTTCAAGAACAACGAATTGCTTGCTCTTCTTGAACTGATTGGAAGAAAGTGAAGATGAACTGCTTCTAAATAATCAGTGGCACGAGCCTCTTAAGGTTAGGAACAGAACTGTGCCTCCGAAAGAATCTTGCACCCTGCATACGCCATCTCTTTGTTGACAGCTATTCTAGTGGACCACAAAAATTGTGACGACAAAGAGGCGACGGAAGGATCTGTTTGAGAAGTATGACGGTTCAAAGGGTCCTTTAGAATTACACATTTTAAGTTGCCAACCCAGGAGAGGATCGGACAAAACCCCCAAAGGAGAGTGAAAAACCAAACCAAAGTCGCCCTAGCAGTAGACTTGCCCCAGCTCTATTCCCAAAGTCCATCCAGCCGCTCCCTTCAAGGTCATTCCTGCATCAACCATTCCAACCTTCCATCAAGGCAGAAATGGATTGAAAGAAGGTTCCAAATTATGTTGGCCTAAAATGATAACATGGCGTTTCTTTAGAAACTGGAAGAGTTTGAAAAACTCCAAAACAGAGTACTTGAACCATGCAAATTTATATATAAACATCAAGTCATAGGTTAGAGCAAGTTCATCATTACATTTGTTTTGTACTCATCTTCTGCCAGGTGCGAGAACTGAAGAAGTTCTGTGGCTTGAATCATTCGATGCCACTGGGGTTAGTAAGCAAGCCATTTCTGAAGAAAATAAAGGAGAAGCGAGCCAAGCTGATGACCTCAAACAAGACAAGATTGATATTGAGACAGGAAAGCAAGAAAACAAACAGGAAGCTAAACCTGCTGGTAAGCTACCATTCTTAAACTTTAATTTTTAGTTTTCTTATTCAATTGTGATGATTTTATTGACGAAGTTAACTCTTCCATCAGAGGTTTCGACAATTGCAATACAAAAATCGACATCAAAATCGAGAAAGAATAACAAGAAAACATACAGAAAGCTACACCATATTCTTAAACTTTTATTTTTGGTTTCCCTAATTCAAATTGCTTTCTAATTATGGTCTGCAGTAATAGACGATTACGCTAAAGATGGCGGCGAGGATCTTTTGCACTGCGAAGATGCACTGCGTTCTTTAATCGAGTTCCTATAGAACCGTTAAGGATTCGTAATTAGAACGCAATGCACCTTGGTAAAAAGTTCCTCGCCGCCATCTTTAGCGTAATCGTCTATGCTTGCTCGATTCAGTAATACATGAAAATGTACTAAGATTTAATCATACGTGCTAGTTAACTGTGTTAAACTTCTCTTGAATCCTATCTCCATATCTCTGTGTTTAGTTAGGCCGAAATTATGTTGTGTTGAAATTCTGTTGTGTTGTTGCAGTTGTCAGTTGTGTTGAATCATAGATTTACGAAAATGTATTGAATACACAGCACACTGAGTATTCAATACAACTGCAACAACACAACATAACTTCAATACAACAGAATTTGGGCCTAACTAAACGATAACACAGAGATATGGAGATAGGATTCAAGAGAAATTTAACACAGTTAACTAGCAGGTATGATTAAATCTTAGTACATTTGTATGTATTACTGAATCGTGCAAGTGTTACTGAATCATTCTCCGCCACCCGTGAGCAGACCGTGCAAATTTACATATTGGATGTCTCCAAAAAGTACCCCCTTTTGACTAGACAAAGGAACGAATCGATCTTCCAAACAGTTCCACACCAAACCATCGAAATTCTCTCACAGTGCTTAATTTTCATCGTCATTGTACCGTGCAGTTGCGATTCGATGATAAACAGCTGATGGAAGTCTGTAGAGATAGACCCCATTGCATGGTGTGGTGTGGAGGCACCAGTTCCCTTCTTTTTTGAACATTTGAGTGTTGTTTCTTTTTCGTTTTGTCCCTTGAATTGGTTGATCATTTTCAGTCATAAAGTTGTATTTGTAAACTTGTTCAGTACCGTTCTTGGTGTAAGCCAGATGAACTTTGTGTCTTCTTTAAGAGGTACCCTATACATATATTTAGATTAGTTGCTTCTGGTTTATTATGAATAGAAAAAATTATAATCGATGTTTCATATCCGACCATAATTGATAATAGCACATTTTGGCAGATTTTTTGCACATTTTGGCACATTTTGGCACATTTTGGCACACACCGATACATCATTTCAGGAACCTTAGTATATTACTTCCTTCTCATTTCATCTAGCAACAACAAGTAATGTCACTGAAGCAGCCTCTGATTCCGAATCCCCCGTATCATCGGGAGTGTTTTGTTCATATGCGACTTCACAAGAAAGCAAAGATGCAGAAGTACCTTCCAATACCAAATCTGAAGATCCGAAAGGCGCACCTTTGTTAAAGGATGATGACACAGCAAAATGCCAAGATGTGATGCAAAGTACGTTTTTTTAATTCATATAAAATGTTAAAAATAAATCTTACATTCTACCGGGTGAGCCAGAAAAATGTTTCCACATTTGAAAATTCATACCACCAACAGTACTTCACAGATTTGAATGATTCAAATTCTAGTTGAAAGCTGAAAGATTCAAGTATCTTTGTGATTTTTCTCGCTGTCTTACTAGCTCTAGAAATATAGGTAAATTCAACTTTACAAAAATTTCATGGTTGCAAAATGACTGAAAAATGGCCTAAAACGTTGATCAAATCACAAAGGACTCCCCGCACAGATCAATAAAGAAAATGCAATTCTTCACTGGTGAGAGGTATCCACTGACCATGTATTGCTCTGGGACTGAAAATGTATAGTATTTGTTTTAAAATTAACGTCTTATAACTCTCGAGAGAGGCGAAACACCCATTGAGTATTGTTCTGTGTAAGGAGAGTCTTTGCAGTTTGATCAATGTTTAGTCGTTTTTCAGTCACTTTGCAACCTTGAAATTTCATAATGTTAAATTTATCGATACTTCTAATGCTGGTAAGACAGCGAGAAAAATCACAAAGATACTTCAACCTTTTGGCTCTTAACTGAAATTTGAATCATTCAAATCTGTGAAGTATCCTTGGTGCTATGAACTTTTTAAAGTGGGACTTTTTTTCTGGCTCACCCCCATGGGATAGAGATTCGAAGCAGTGATTCTTTCCTAATTCCATTGATGATTGAAAAAATAGGGCCAAGTTTTTCACTGTTTCATCATGAGTCCCTCTTGAGCAAGGTCTGCCGCAGGGATACAAGGGACTCATCGTCATAAGTCTAGAGGGGTACCACATCTTTTGGCCTCGTTTTATTGGGGTATCAAATATTTTGGAAAAAAAATTGTAAAATATCTGATTGGCTGTGAAAGTTTTGGAATATATTTTAGACTGAAGGAAAAATAATGTATTCATTTTACAACAAAAGTTTCATCTGTTTCTGCTATGTTCATTAATAGGCAAGGAAGAAGTTATTTGAAATAGTTGCTGATGATTCTTTAGTTCGATGAACTTTTCCAGTTTGATTGATTTTATGTCCAGATTATGTTTCTTAGTGCGTCAGTTTTTATAATAAATCCAAGCTAACTCAATAGTGGGGTGCAAAATTCTTTGCGTTATTGAAATAGGGTGTCAAATGTCATTGACCTTCGTGAAAGGGGAAAGAAAATTTTACTGTTTGTATAAAAACTTCTTCCACCCCTGTATCCAGCATTAAAATTGACATTTCCCTTATCCAAATATCATGCAACTTTATAACGTTACATGGACGGTAACCACAGGGAACTACAGACAATGACCACCCGATATTAATAATATATAAAGAAATTTCCAGCTTAATTACAATTAGATATGCAATTTCATAAAAGTACACTTAGAAGATTACTACAGGTAAATATGCAGTCATTGCATTGATAGAAAAAAATCTTACATTAGTGAAACTGCTCCATCACTTCAAATCCTGCACTGTGGATTAGACTTATGACGATGGGTCTCTTGTTTCCCTGTGCTCTTTTACTTGATGATGGGACTTTAGTCAACAGAGACTCATAATATTACTTTGAATAACTTAACCCTATTTAGGCCCAAACTTCGCGATTCCTACAGTACCAATAAGATTACGAGATTTGTGAATTACTATTGTTCATGTGATAGAATTTTCGGTTCAGTCGAAGAATTGAAAACACTCCCTCGGGAATGAGATTCGAAGCCTTGATTCCATCATAATTCTATTGATGATTCAAGAAAATGGGGCCAGGTTTTCACTGTTTCATTATGAGTCCTTCTTGAGCAAGGTTTACCGCAGGGATACAAGGGACTCATCGTCATAGGTCTAGCAGTGGATTAGACTAGGGCTGATCATCTGACACTCTGAAATTGTAGCGTGCCCGCAAAGGACTCCGGGTGGTTTCTCTTCGAGGCTTCCTAAAGAAAAAGATTTGAAATCATAAGATAGGACGACTTTTGAAACAAACTTTTATTCTGAACATGGTGCATTCCAGAAGATGTCTCTTTACGGAAACAAACAGGACTATTCACTAGCTAGCAGGATTTACATTCCTGTTTTAAAAGAATCTCTATCATTGCCAAAAATCCAAGTAGGTTTCAACCATTGAAGGCAGTGTGTCCATATATAAATAAGTTGCATGCACGAACCATGAAACTGCTGACACGATGCTGACATGCATGTAACTGTTCAAGGATTTGATTGGTTAAGAGCCGGCTGTTTTAAACTGATCACATGAAAATAAGAGCCTCATTTTGAAGACCATACGACCAATGGCGGAATGGCGGCAAAGCAAGCTTCCACCAAGCGAACGTCTTTTATGCTTGGCAATGACACTGACGATATACAGTTGGTTTTAAAAACATTTTATTGGAGGAGGGATGAACAGAGATAGGAAAGTAATGTCTAGTTAACGAAACTATTCCCAATGACAACGCAGGTGGACAGAAGTTGTGCACTCAGGGTGTGTGACGATTCGAAAAAAAACTCAGGGCCTAAGCGTAAATAACTGGTCACATGAAAACCCGACAAAAGATCACATGTTTCCGAGATATCCCCCTCGAAGCCTTCTACTTACATGGACACACTGCCCGACACTGCCTTTAAACACTTTTGCGTATATCTTGAATGCATCTCTCCATCAATAATCTTCATTTCTTGCAGAAACAGAAGTAATTCCTGATGAAGCCAAACGAGGAGCTACAGATATGACAGTCAATGTCGTACAAACTGCAAACCTTCTCCCAAAAGGCAACACTGTTCCAAGTGTCATACAGGTTCCAAGCAAACTAAAGAAAGACTTCCAAGTTGACGTTCTAGAAATCAAATCTGAAATTGGATCCAAAGAAAGAGAAACTGCTGAGAACCAAAATCAGAATACTAACACCTGCAGTCCAGGTCCACTACCTGATGAGCAAAACGTTCTTGACGGTGCAGCATCTCAAAAGTACCATCCAGTACTGCTTGAAGCAGCTCCACTATGCCAATCCAAAGATGATGCACTTTCTATAGGTCAAGCACATTCAGTCTTCCTTCATGGACTGAGTGAGAAAGACGAGTGTGTCTCTGAGTCAGCTCCGTTGTCCCAGTCCAACGATGAAGCAGCAAGCATGAGTAAGGTATCACCTCCTGCTCTCGATGAACCAAGGGAGAAAGACCACTCTGTCATTGAGCCAGCTCCGTTGTCCCAGTCCAACGATGAAGCAGCAAGCATGAGTAAGGTATCACCTCCTGCTCTCGATGAACCAAGGGAGAAAGACCACTCTGTCATTGAGCCAGCTCCGTTGTCCCAGTCCAACGATGAAGCAGCAAGCATGAGTGAGGTATCATCTCCTGCTCTCGATGAGCCAAGGGAGAAAGACCACTCTGTCATTGAGCCATCTCCGTTGTCCCAGTCCAACGATGAAGCAGCAGGCATGAGCAAGGTATCACTTCCTGCTCTCGATGAGCCAAGTGAGAAAGACCACTCTGTCATTGAGCCAGCTCCGTTGTCCCAGTCCAACGATGAAGCAGCACACATAAGTGAGACATCACCTCTTGCCCTCGATGAGCCAAATGAGAATGACCACCCTTTCATTGAGCCAGCTCCGTTGTCCCAGTCCAACGATGAAGCAGCAGGCATGAGTGAGGTATCACCTCCTGCTCTCGATGAGCCAAATGAAAAAGACCACTCTGTCGTTGAACCAGCTCCGTTGTCCCAGTCCAACGATGAAGCAGCAGGCATGAGTAAGGTATCGCCTCTTGCCCTCGATGAGCCAAATGAGAAAGACCACTCTGTCATTGAGCCAGCTCCGTTGTCCCAGTCCAACGATGAAGCAGCACACATAAGTGAGACATCACCTCTTGCCCTCGATGAACCAAATGAGAAAGACCACTCTTTCATTGAGTCAGCTCCGTTGTCCCAGTCCAACGATGAAGCAGTAGGCATGAGTAAGGTATCACCTCCTGGTCTCGATGAGCCAAGTGAGAAAGACCACTCTGTCATTGAGCCAGCTCCGTTGTCTCAGTCCAACGATGAAGCAGCACACATAAGTGAGACATCACCTCTTGCCCTCGGTAAGCCAAATGAGAAAGACCACTCTGTCATTGAGTCAGCTCCGTTGTCCCAGTCCAACGATGAAGCAGCAGGCATGAGTGAGGTATCACCTCCTGCTCTCGATGAGCCAAATGAAAAAGACCACTCTGTCGTTGAACCAGCTCCGTTGTCCCAGTCCAACGATGAAGCAGCAGGCATGAGTAAAGTATCGCCTCTAGCTCTCGATGAGCCAAATGAGAAAGACCACTCTGTCGTTGAGCCAGCTCCGTTGTCCCAGTCCAACGATGAAGCAGCAGGCATGAGCAAGGTATCACCTCCTGCTCTCGATGAGCCAAATGAGAAAGACCACTCTGCCGTTGGGCCAGGTCCGTTGCCCCAGTCCAACGATGGAGCAGCGCTCGTGAGTGACAAAAAACCAGCCTCTCTTGATAATTCACTTGAAACAGATTCTCCTGGTTATGAGGTAGTTCCTCTACACCAGTGCACAGATGATACAATTTTTCAGAAGGCACAATATGTTCAATCAATTCCTGTCAATGAGGAAACAGAACCGGACGAGGCTTCGTCGATGTTCAAAGGCAAGGATGACAATCTCTCAATAGCTGCAGAGGATCCCCAATCGATTCCCTTTAAAGAGAAAAATGAAGTGGGTCAGTCAATCATTGTTAGCCATGCTTCAGCTCACCAGACTCTTCCGTCATCCCTCTGTGAAGATGGCGCGGTAGTTGCCAAGGCAAAGCATTGTATGTCGCTCGATCTCCACAAGCAAAGTGGGGAAGATTCCCTTAGTTCAGCTGTTTCAAACGAATCCACAGGTCAATCTGTTTCCATAGGTGACACAACTATACAAGCACTCCCCGCAGAGGAACATAAAGATCAGAAAACTTTGGTTGGCCCACAACCAGTATTTACCGACTACAGAGCTGCGATCAAACGGCTCTTTGCACTCCCAATCCTGAAGCCAGGTTCTTCCAAGTCGATTGAAAATCCAACGCCAGTTGTTACCAGGGATCCTGTAGATGATGAACCGCTCTTTCTTGATTATCAAAAGAAATGGAAATCCGCAGATAAAAATCAATCTAAGGGAGGTAATTGCAATATTACAGCTGATGAACTGATAGCGAATCTTTTTAAGGATGATTCTGACTTCAGCCTGGCTTCAATTCCAGATAGTAGAGATGACTCTCCCTTACCGACGGCTCGTGAGAGCCAGATGCAGTCACCTAATGACATGACTGAGGATGCTCTAGACGACGTTCTCCAATCAACAGATAACAACGGACAAAGCATTGACGCAGCTATGGAGAATGAACAGGTCATCCTACCTCCTAACAATGCATCAGATTTGCAGGTTCCCAGAAACTCATCTCCAGCTCTTGATTGCAACGATGAAGCTGTATCTATAAAACCGGAAGGAATGGAAAATGAAGTTTCTCCTAAAACAAGTGAGCAGCAGCATTTGGACGATGGTCTAGTCCCATTGGGATCCGAAGAGACAAGGTCCGCTTCTTTAGAATCAAGGGAGGAAAATCGTGGCAATTCTAATGTGATTAAGATTCCGTGTTGCACTTGCACCGAGGAAGAATGTGAAACAGTGAGCCACGAGAAGCAAATGCTTTCTTCTGATGACAAAAGATCCGAGTTGAAGGATAAACTTGGCGACTTTCAAAGACCAAATGGAAATCGAGATGGCGTAGAAAAGGAAACTTTTGAGACCAAACAGCCATGTGCAGTCTTTAGCACAACAACACCAACAACTGATCTGCAGAACATGCTAAATTCTGTGACTGCAGATGAACGTCTAACAGTGTCACGGGATCCTGATGGACCTACTCATCAGATGAGTTCGCAATTAGCGCTTGAAAATGGGAGCTCTATTCAAGATAATGATCTAGGGAGTCCTCGTATTACTTGCAGTACGCCACCATCGATAACTGAGGCAGTGCATGTCATTGAGGCACGAACCACGTGTCAGAATCAAACCGTCCCTGGTAACTGGAGCTTACCTAACACTCCTTTGCCGGATCATGAAGAGGAAATGTTGGAAATGAATGATGATGAAACTAGCCAATTTGATCCTTATGATCAGCTCTCAAGAGGACAGTACACGTCAACACCTATTCCAAAGCTTGAAATTGAAGATGAAGATCCTTATGGTCAGCTGGAAAGACGACGTTATAATTCAACACCTATTCCTATGCTTGAGTGTGAAGTTGAAGACCGTTTTAATCAGCTGCAAAGAAGATATCAGAACTCAGCACATGCTCGTATGCTTGAAAACGAAGATGAGAATATTCCAAACAAGCCACCTAGACCCTCTTGGATGCAACACCCCAAGAGCCCAGATATGGTGAGCACTGCTCATAGTTATACTGCCATCATGCCGTTTAGAAATGCAGCTCAAGATGATGATACATCAAGAGAGGAGCCTACTGGACAAGGTATGATATATTTTAATCTTCTCCCCAAAGTGAATTCGTTGCTCTACCTGTTCACTCGGCTTTGAGATCATTGTAAGACGTAAGAGAACCTTGGGAACGAGGTTTGGTGTCTTTTCATCGATTTCCCGGTTGTGTCACAAAATTGTTCAGCCTATAGCTCTGAAACCAATTTTCAGATTCCTACAAAGTGATAATACATACATAGCTAACATATCAAATTAGGTAAAAACATTTAGTTTATAAGAATTCGCAACACAAGGCAGGCCTAAATTCCGTCATCTATGCTTGTATGCCTGCCTCTTTTGAAGTATTTTAGATGACGCTTTTTTATGAAATCACGTGTAGCTAATATGAGAACAGGAAGACGGATTTTGATAAGTTAAAAGGTTTTTGTCTTAGTTAATATGTTTGCAACGCAAGTATTACAGTTACAATTTAATGCAGTGCTGTTGAGAGTTGGGAACCGATCCAGTTCAGAAGCTTCCATCAAAGATGTGAGTCTCAAAAATCTATCCACAGTTTGAAGAATCATGCAGGAAATACTGCATTCAATTTGTAAAATTTGCTTCCATCATCTCACTGGGCCTCTACTGAATTTTTGAGGCTGTTTTCTTGATATTACCTGCATCGTTGCCTTCTTAAATCGGGATCTAGCCAAAAGTTTTTTTTCTCAATTTTTGCCCAGAACACAGGCAAAATATGCCGTTCACTATCTTTCAAATTTATAAGTTTTAGGTCTTGTCATTGAAGAAAGAGCATGATTACAATGAAGCGCTTTCTGTATCATCAAAAGCCAATATTTGAGCTTCAAACAACGTGATTTTTCGGGGATTTTTCCTCTTTTATGGTTGAAAAGTGAATCAAATGGCATTGTTTCAGTCAATGACCATCGCAGTTGGTTTCCTGGAATTCTTCATTTGAGATTAAAGAGTATGTGTCATGAACCTGATTGGCTAATGCAATACAATCATCTCTTTTGTTCGGTACAAAGCACAGGATCGATGCTGGATATTTGCGGCAGTAAAAATTCATGAAGCAGAAATAAAAAGTCACAAACAATTAAATTCCACTCCAAACGTGCTTGTTCTATAAACGGAATGCTGACATAACATATATGCCCTTTAAGATGGTGCATTAACAAGGAGGATTAGATTTTCAAAATTGATTTAGACCCTCAACCAGACAACAGAGTTAGAATTTTTAAAATAGATCTCATATTTTTTGTTGTACAGTTTTTCAAAGAGTGAATACATCTTTCTTGCTGGCCCGATATATTAAGCTGAAAGGTTGGCTCCAAACTTCAAACCTGTTCAAGCATAGACGGAACGGGCTAAGGTTTGTTTACACCCATTTCAAGTCATGTGAATCAATCTTTTGATAAAACAAAGTTTGAAGCATCTAACATATTTCATGTCATGCAAAGTTGCACCATGGGTGCAAAGAGTAGAATAATACTAAAACTTCCCCAGATTATGGTTACATGATTATAAATGGGTATAGCAAAACTTGGCAGATTGGGTCTATTGACTATAGGTAAGATCAAAAGCTCATTTCTTTTCATTTTTTTTTTCCATTTCATTTCATAATATTTAAACTCGTGAAAAGTTTCAATATAGCTAAATACTGTTTTTCAAACTGACGTGTTAAAAACAATGTGATGTATATAGTAATAAAAAAAACCTAATACAATCGTTATTAGCAAAAACAAGAGAAAAGAAAACAAGACAAAGGAAAGTATTAGCTCGGCCTTAAAGGCTCTTATTCAACCAGCATGCTTTGCTGGCGTCATCTCTTAGTTGGCCTTTGTTGTCGCCATTTTCATGGCCCATGAAAATGGTGACAACAAAGGCCAGCCAAGAGGCGACACGTGCAAGGCATTCTGGTTGAATAAGAGCCTTTAATGTATTGATATCAACTTTTGATAGCCGTTTGAAGGCACTGAGGGAGGGTGCCACATTAGTCTCCCTACTCAAGCTGTTCCATAGTCTGGCCCCTCGATACGAAAAGGACTTTTGAGCAGCGCTAGTTTTTAAAAGTGGCAGTTTTAGATCGGTATCAGTTGAACGAAGTACACGACCGTTGCTATCTGAACACCTTGTGAACAGATTTCGCACGTACTCGGGTACAAGCTCATTCAAAGATTTAGACATCAGTGTTGCTGTTTCTTTTTGAATAAAATTGGAAATCGTTGGAGCTCATTGCAACTTACTAATGTTTAGGTCGTTGGAAGAAATTCAAACAAAGAGTGAGAAACACATTCAGAAGTGTGAAATCCTTATTTACAAGAAGAAGCAGACGAGTGGCACCTCTCCAAGAACCAACAGAGCGAGTACCAGTGGACTTCGAACCAATAGACGATGAATTAGAGCGAGAGATGTTTTTAATGGAGATTGATGGACAATGGATGATCTGCTACGAAGCAGATTTAAAGGATGACCAATCAAGTGAGGTTTCTAAAACGATTGTCCCTGTCGGGCCTTATGAACCTCCTGTTAATGTAAGTAGCTTTCAAATAAAGCTTGTTAGTTCTAATGCATACTAGCTGAGTCAAAAAAACGCCCGGCATTTGAAAGGCTACTGCTCCCTGAATATAAAAGCAATGATAAATTGCAATACCTGATCAAATAGCTAACATGTTCAATTATTTTTAGAAATTTTTCCTGGCTAAAATCGGTCACTCCGTTCAGACTGTATATGCGATTTTCTAAAATGAATCTCTTTGAGAAACCTTAAAAAACGTGCTAAAATTACAAGCAAAAATTCCGAATGTGTTTACCTCACAGCGATGACTTTCAGTACAATTTAGCACGTGCTTTCGTTTTGGCGGGTTGAAAAGTCTTCCCCTAGTGTGAATAACTTATTCAGGGGGATTCCATTCTCCCATGAGGACAAAATACATGAGCACATCCAAGAGGCATTATTGCTAGGAGGGAGAACAAAGGGAAATTTTGCTTGCTGTTTTCGCTCGTTTTTGCAGGATTTCGAAGGGGGCTTTCTGCAGAAAATCTCCTATTTCGACGGGAAGCAATCACCGATTAAAGCCGGGTAAATTACTTAACCTAATTTGACATATCGAGGATAAAACAAGACAGTTTCAACGTCATTGCTTTGATATTCAGGGATAAGGATTTTTTCAAGGGCTGGGCGTTTTTATTGACTCACCCGGTAGCTGAGTCAAAAAATTTTTAATACGTTTGTAGGGATGTGAATTGAGAACAACGTGGATGATACTCAAACCTGCAATATTAATGTATCAATCAAAGGCTAACAAAATCTTGTTTGATGGAATCACTTATCATTTTGCCCAGAAATTCGATAAATGTTGGTAAGGAGTTTATATGGAACAAGAGGTCCACTGGCAATTTTGATCCATGAGTTACTTGCCATTGAAAATTGAATTCTATTTCTGAAACGAAAAATCGTATCTAATTCAATCATTGAATTGTCAATACCAAGCAACATGGATCAGAATCGAATATGGAGTCCTCGTTCCCATGCAAACCTCTTTCCAACATTCTCCTTATTTCTTGGTCTAAATGATGAGTGATTTTAATTTGCAAAATATCGACATCAAGGTTAGCCTTTGACTGATAAATTTTATTCAAAAGCCCACCAAACGTGTACACTTTTTACTCTGCCGGCTTAAGTTGGATTGAATTATGGATGACGTTCGATATTCATGAACATGGTTTGGCTGCAGGAGCATTGTCACCACTGGCTCTTGCAGAGCACCCAGGAAACCCCCCGTAGTGATTGGTGCAGACATGGCTTAGTCTGCACCAATCAGAAGAGCATTGGTTGACTATTTTGATACGATATCATTTATTTGATCGTCAACGAAGCTTTGACTTAACTTATGTGACCTTTCTCGTAATTTTATGTGCATCACTTTCTTCCAAACTTATGAATCATCTAAGTCTTCATTCTTGAAATGCCCAAAAATGGCTGAATGTTCACTTTCATAGAGGCTTCCACTTTTAGACGTCCAGCATCAATGGGAAAGCATAATTTCCACTTCAACAGTTTCCGTATCATTAGCAGTTAGAGAAATGGTGCCGTCGACGGGCAGGGAGCCCCGTTGTGACTTACAGTGCGTTGATCTGATTGAAAAATTCAGTTAACAACGCAGAGAAGCACACGTTTCCAATGTCTGTGAAACATATTCTCTGCGTAAGGAGCAAGTTTAGGTTTAACTTGATAGATCTAAAGTTGAAATGCATCTAGCAGCAATGCCCAACCTGTATGATCATTTCAGTCATTAAAAGGTGGATTAAGTTAAGCAAGTAACATACAATTTTTAGGCAGGGCCCTCTTTTAAGGGACATGGGCTCAGGAACGATCATTTGTTTCCTTGATTAGCAGGGACAAGAAGCCTATTGTAAGAAAGGTAACACAATTGATCTAAAGAAGGTACAATTGCCCATCCAGCTAAAAGTCCACGGGGGCTAATTTTCGAGAGCTGCTCATCGGAGATCATCAAGATGCATTATTAGACTTATGGCATGGAGTCCCTTGTTTCCCTGTTCTCCTTTGACTTGATGATGACATTTTGGTCAACAGAGACTCGTAATACTACTATGAAAACTTGACCGTATTTAGGCCCCAACCCTGAGCTTCCTAGACTATCAATCAGATTGCGAGGTTTAAGAACTAATAATATTCCCATTGGATTCGAGATTCGAGGCCGTGATTCCATTGTAATTCGGTTGATTAAGGCAAAAATAGGGTCAGTCCTCTCTTCACTGTTTCATTAAGAGTCCCTGTTTCATTAAGAGTCCCTGCTGAGCAAAGGTTTACCGCAGGGATTAAAGGGACTCAGCTTCATAAGTCTAATGCATTATACCGGGTGACTCAAAAATATCCCCCACCCCTGTTTAAAAAGTCATTGCGGCGAGGGTAGTTGCACAGGAATTATGAAGATTGATTTTTCTAATAGCTAGAAGATTTAAATGTTTTTGCTGATCGATAAAGTATCAGTCTTTTGGCAAATTCAAAAGACTGAGAAAGTCTGTCAAAACAGCCAGAAATTAGTCGCTCAATCATATCTTCCTATTAAAAATTCCTATTAAAAATATTTAATTGTTCTACCTATTAAAAATTCTTTTTAGAATTTGCATTGCGAATAAGATGAAGAACTTAGACTGAGACAGAAAGCTGAATTCATATGCTATCTATTGCTATGAAAAGAGATGGTCAAAAATAATGAAATTGATATGTTTCGCTTCTTTTGGTTCCAGATACATCTGATTATGCATTTAAAAGGCTATTTTTCTGAATCTTTTGAGTCTTGCAAATTTACCACAGGACAACTATCTTGAAAATTACCAAATGTTACGTAAAATATTTCAATCTTGTTTCTATTCAAACAATCTAGTTTCATGACTAAAACGCAATCAAATTTGTTGCAGTAATTTTTCAAACAGGGGGACATTTTTTGAGTCCACCTGTACATTATTAATGAATGCTCAAATCAAGTTAAACTTTTTTCAGTCACGTGACAGAATTGTAATTTTTCAAATCAGTATCATAAATTTGAAACTACCACTTTTAAAGAGTTGGGTATGTGTTTCTGACTCGCCCAATAAGTAACTTTGAATACCCTTCATAAGTAATTTGAACGCTGTCTTTCCTTATTTTGTTGCCAAATGCTTGTCCAAGTTATCCAAGTTAGACCATGGACTTTATTAAGTTGAGAGTATGGAAAATTTCTTTGTGACAATTTAGGCTCTTTAATTTACTGAAAAGTTGTTTGATCTTCTAGTTCTGTGTAAAATTTTAATACCTGATATGGGCCTAACTGAACCTGTTTTTGTTCTATGCATAGGTAATTAGACACCACAGTTATGCTTCAGCATTCATGCTTCTGCGAAAGAAATTTTATCGCTCTGCGTTGCAGGTTGCGAAGGTCTCTTTTTCTAGCTCCTCCGTAGCACATAGAATTTTTCATCTAAAAAGGCATCAAGCTGTGGCGAGGGACAGTGCATCCATTGGGCTAGGAGGGGCTACAGCCTCCCCACTATATTCAGAGACATGGGTTGAAATTTTATCAATTTGAAAAATATGTTGTTTGTTGAGGTTGATGATGCTATAATAAGTTTTGATATTTTTAAGTTTTAGAAGATTTAGAAGTTTTGATATTTTCCTGAAGTGGCTGTCTACGTACTTATTTTACTCGATCATTCATTTAGGTACGCCGTCAAATTGCCAGAAGACCAAGTTTATCGACTATCCAGGAAAAAAACGAAGACAGCCGGCTACAAAGTCCTATTTCAGAGCATCAAATTGATGAAGAAGTAGAGGTGCAAGTCTTAAAAGTACATGATTAGACTTTATAGCTAGAGACTGAACCTGTCGTATTTGTAATTGATTTGTAAAAACATTCAAATTACGTATATTAGATATGAGCCTTTCTAACAGATTTCACATTTGCATTATTGTATATTTTCAGATTGATATGTTTTATGAATTTTAATGTATCCTTCTGTTCATAATACTATCTCTGTTCAAGTGTCTAAACAAATTGTGTCATGTTTGTTTGGCTGCAGTGAAGAAGCTGTTGCTTTAATTATCTCTGTTTTTACACAGTTGCATAGGTTGGGCTTCAGCTTATATTTGGAGCAAAACTAATCTGCTAAGTGATTGCTGTATAACTGAAAGGCAAAATAAGTGGTTGCTTCAAAGCTATCATTTCTATTGTTCTCCATCAATGTCAGGATGGTTACAATCGAGTAATATTTGAGTGAAAGGTTTGTTGCGTAACTGTTAACTCTTCTCAAAATGTAGAAACATTTCAAATACGGCTTAAACTCTCTCTTTTAAGACCTACTTAACTTTGATGAATTGGCGGGAGAACAACAGAGTGCTGTTTGAAGCAACCCCTTATTTTGCCCTTCCATTGCCGCGCCTTCTCTATGTTGAAGCCTGATTTATGCAACTGTGCAAAAGCAAAAGCAAGGTATAGCTCCCTCACAGCAACTACACCAACAGGGCACGACTTTTTTGGACACCATGAAGTCAGCTCAAAGAGTTGCTGTATCTGTTGCCTGCGTGCAGACCGTATCTGTTTACGTGATGGAAGTGGAAGAAAAGAAACTTGATAGGTCCTTGACAAAATTGAAGATTTTTGGCATTTTGGCTGCAGGAAATGCTCTGAAATGCATTTTAAGCCAATCTAAAGGCTGTGATCCCAAACTTTTCTGCTGGGGCCTCTTTTCACAGTTTTGTCCTTGGGCCTCAAAAACCTCTTGGCGGCCCTACCCAGACCTTCTACTAATTTTCTTTAAAAGTGTACCCTAGCCTTCTGTCAATTATAGAAAAATGAATACCCGATCTTTACAGTCAATTTTTCAAAAATCGCCAATTCATTTTCTCTTTTACACAAATCTCAGAAATGGATACCGTTCTACCAAAATCTTGAAAATCGATACGACCCTTAATAATTGTGGAGAAAACCGTACCCTCTCTGATGGTACAGTATCAGTACCCTCTCTAAAACTCTAAAACCGTACCCTCTCTAAATACCCCAAGAAAAACTTAGAGCCCCCAAGGAAAAGAAAATTGTAAGTTTCTTTTCTCCTCCTCCATGTGAATTCAGCATGCAGGCTGCACTATTGCCATACGGCATAAAATGGAGATCTCATAGGCCAATAAATGAATTGATGAAGGTGAAGGTTAAGTTGCGGTTTTCAGCGCCAAGCGCTGGGATCGCAGAAATAGCTGAGCGCTAATCGAGTCCGCGACCCCTTGTCCTGACGCTCAAAGGTGCTAGTGGGATTTTAACCCCGTCCGCCTGACATTTCTGGCTTCAAAGTCAATTTTTGAGTCAATTTTCTGGCTGCAAAGTCGATTGACTGTTCATGCTTACAAAACGGCGCCACAACACCTTCAATTGTCGTGTTTGAAAACTTTGACGCATGCACAAACAAAAATAAAGTAAACAACATTTTCCCTTATGCAAACGACGGAATTTTGAGATAGAAAACATTGAACGATGAAAATATCTTTCAATTTTTAAAATTGAGAATTTTATACATCGAACATTGACAGAATTTGGGTTAAGAAATGCACTAGATTGAAGACGATAAAGTTGAAAAATAATTCAACAACTAAAAGTGAATTTAATGATGATGTACCTCATATACCAAATTTTCCTTGAAAATGCTCGATTTTGACCAAGGTATCACGTTTTTGCAAAGGAAGCAGGTTGCTGGTTTTGGAAGTACAAAATTTTGACCAAAATGTAAGAGGAAAGGTCAGCATTTTTTGCTAAAGATTTTTGATGTACCTAATTTTCAAAACAAGTAAGACCAGTGCATGGTCATTTGTGAGAAAATCCTAGCCTCAAAATGCAGGGTAGCCCCTCATGTACAGGCGTGGATTTAGTAGGGGGCCGGGGGCCATGGCCCCCCATGCCCCCCCAAAGTGTAAGAGTTCACGTAAAAAACGTTGCCTTTATAGATAAGCGAATAACTTTTAAACCTTTACTTCCTAAATATAACCCCCAAATGGCCATAGCACAGCTTCACGATAACTCGGCTAACGACAAGCCTGTCTAACTAACTCACAAAGTAATTTACTTTTGACCAAAAGGTTTGAAAAAAAAACGAACCTGAATTCTGAACGAAATTTCATTGCGTGAGGTCGAGATTGAAAATCATTTGTTTCATTCATCTGTTGAAAATTGGAGTGATTCAGGATCTTCCAGTTAACTTTGCTGTTGAAGTTTATTTTATGATAAATTTTTTTCTGTTAATGTCTTCTGTTGTGACAGTTATAAAATGTTGATCAAGGGAGAACACACTTTTGAATACAAGTGAAGCTTCTAGAAAATGCATTCTAGAAGAAAAAGAGCCAGGAGAATGTTAATAACCTACTGGTTTCTCCAGCGAGGGAACTTACCATGGGAAATTTCACGGAATTTTCACGTAACTTTGAAATGCCTTTCAATCGTAGGTTTGAGGTATACTTAATATTTTTATGCTAAATTTTCATTTCTATGATGGTCCAGCTCATATCCGCGATAGATATTCCCGAACTGGGCTTATGATAAACATTTTTTGATGGTACTTTACTTTCCCAACTAATGGCCCGTTGGGTTCTGCACAAAAATGCTAGTTTGTATGTCAGGAGGAATGAAGATTAAGTGATAAGGTAATTGATCTAAGATGAAGCGAAAGAGGCGTTTCCCACGTTTTCCGAGAGTCTGAAGGGAGTGGCCGCGAAAAATTTTCCTGGGGGCTACGACCCCAGACCCCCATGTCCATTTCATAACGGCCCTCCCCAAACTCCAAGGCTGGATCCGCTCCTGCTCATGTATGTATGGAAAATTCGCCACATAACTTAAAATTTTTACTACAGTTAATAAAATATTACGGTTTACTACGGTTTACGGTTAAAATGTTACGGTTTACGGTTTACTACGGTTAAAAATGAGAAAGACACAATATTTTGGACATTTAGTAAGGAAAGACATGATGCAAAAAACATTGTTGGAAGGAAAAGTATGTGCGAAAAGACCAAGGGGACGTCCACGTGTAAATCATGGATGAAGAACATCATGGAATGGACAAATTTAAACTTTGAGCAATGCATAAGAGGAGCTGAAGATCGTGACTACTGGAGAGGAGTAACGACGAATCTTCTGAACTGAAGTAGTCACCGAATGATGATGATGAATAAAATATATTTATAAAATAGTTACAATACAATTTACATCACAAAATTTATAGAAACAAGTTAAAAACACCACTAATTATAGTGGCAGGGATGACATTGAAAGATCGAGTTGATGTCCCTTCGAGATGGTTGCAAATAATGATAAACAATAAAATTTTGTCAACTTCGTCCCCAGGGTCTCGTCCCAATATGACAAAAGGCCCTGGGGATGAGGTTGAAATTTTATGTGCTTTTGGATATTGCATAATTTAGTCATGAATGCGAGAGAGGACACATTTACGTTGTTTTCCTCTCTCTGTATATGTATTTTGGAAAAAAATCGTTCTTTATCTTGTGCTTAAACGAATTGATATCATTTGTAGATTTTAAATCAGACGATAGGCTTTCCATATTGTTGGCCACAGGACAGGTACTTTTGGCATTTTGGCCAGTATTACTTTTGCGAAATGGAAGGTTCAACGTTGAATTTAAACTTAGACCTATTGCACTGGAGCCATTCCTTTGAAAAATGCATTATGCTTAAAAATGTTCGTTGATCAAATCTGTCCGTTGCGGGAAGCTGAATTTATCATAGCTTTAAATTCTGCAGCCCTGGCATGTGCTGTGTTTTCAAATTCAGGTAGCAGCAATTCTTTTAGAGAGCCTCTTTTTTAAAATCGGGAACCATGAGGGCCCAGAGGTGCATGCGTAATCAAAGTGGAGTATTGATGAAGAGCATAAGAAACAGAAGAAACAGCTGCCATCTTGGAGGGCAGTTGTTGCTGAGCAACAAGTACAATATGCTGACACAATGCATTTCAAAATTCTTTGATTTGGAATTAATAATGTACACATTGGAATTTAGGCCACCGTTTACTTAGGAGGTTGTATTTAACAAACTGTTTCATGACAGAGAGAGAACCAGAGATTCACATCAACAAGAATCTTTACGAAATTGCTTACCAAGCGCTTCAAATTTCCGGTTAGACGTATTCTCTGGAAGGAAGACGCCGGAAGCCATGCTAAGTCAGCAAGTGGGAAGTGGATGACTAGTGGATGAGAGTGGGCCTAAACTGGATTACAATATTGAGCGTCATGGTAGAGCAAGATCTTTTGATCTTTTACAATGAATGCTGTATGAATTATTGAAGCTGATATCAACGAGTTGTCCTGAAGGTGAGAATGACTGTTTGAAATGTGAATACTGTTCATACAATCGATGTTGGCGTTGTTGTAATAATATTAGTAATATGGCCAAAATTGTGAAAGTTGTTTCTTATGGTAATTATTAGGCGACGCAGCAAAACAATTCCTTGGTGTCTGTCTGTAATCAGGCCACAGAAAGAATCCTTCTCCTTCCATTGTTGGCGGGCACGCTGGATTTTCGAAACTCGATCCCCTTCTTGAGGATGGTGACAGGGGGGTATGCTGGTACTGGGTACTGGTCCCCATGGTACCTGGTACTGGGGCCTTTGGTACCGGGTTCTGGTTGGCGTGAGGGTGGTACCGAGCACATTTCCAAGAATTAATTTTCTGTTAAAGAACAAAAGAAATTTACATGCCTAATTTACAATATTATTCAAAACTAAGTCTATAAAAAGGGAATGTAAAGATGAAATAAAAGTTGCCCCGTCTGTAGCTGTTCTTTGAAGGTTTTCAGAGAGTGTGCCAATTTGTCGCTCTTTCTAGACTGCTCAACAGTTTGTACCACGATAAGAAAAAGCCTTTCGGCCATTGATCGTTTTTAGGAGCGGTACATTAAGATCAGTTTTTGGTAAGTGCAGAAGCCGTTCTCAATCATCCAAGCATTTTGTGAATAATTTTCTCAAGTAGTCTGGGGCAAGCACATTCAAAGACTTGTAAGTTAGCGTGGCTGTCTCTTTTCTTACAAGGTTACTGATAGTTGACCAGCTGAGATTCTGAATTATTGGAGTAGCAGAAGCATCTCATGAGCTGCTTAAATATGTTATAATTCTTGCAGCTCTATTTTGGATTTTTACAGGATGTCAGATTTTGATTCACTGCAGCTGCCGCAAATGGATAATAAGGCTCAACTGTACCTCTATACAATTTGGAAGAAGATATTTCTTTGGATACTTAACAAGTTAAAGGGCCCGATTAGCCTTGGTCTTGACAGTATCGATATTTTGTTACAGTTGAATTGGCTATCTGAAACCTAAGTATCCTGAATTGGTAATCATTTCAATGTGCTGATCACCAATTGGAAAAGATGGTTGAGCATCAGGCTGGCTTGGCTTTCGATTGTACGGATATCTGGACCAGAGCCAATTAGAAGTGACTGTGTTTTCCTCACAACGTTCAGAGAAAATTTGTTTGCATGCAACCTATCCTGTAGCCTCAAAAGATCCAAGTTTAGGTCACTTTGTAGGTCATCAATGCTTTTGAAAAGACACGAGACTATCGCCGGGAAAATGGCAAATCATTGAAATCAGGAATAAGAATGGACAAAGACAAGAGCCTTGAGGAATTCCACAGTTAATTCCCTTCACATTAGATGAAGTGTCATTTACGCTGCAGAATTTTTTACGGTTATCGAGCCATGGTACCAGAGGCTCAAAAAGGATGGTATCCAGGGTTTCTGTTATCCAAGTATGATATGAACCAGTCACGTTCCAGGCCATTCATTCCATGCATTTTCAGCTTTTTCAGTTGGATTTCATTTCATGATCAACCATGTCAAAAACCTGTGGGCAACTTGACTTTCAATTGTATGGTATTGTGCAGTCAAACAAATATTTTTTCGTCTGGCTTTAGAATTCTTCCCTCAAAATGGTAGCCGGCATCAGAAGAAATTGGTGAAAAGTATACTCCAAAAGTATACACTGCATAAATCAAAAGATTGTGCGAGGCTCAGGTCTCCTATTTGGAATAGCAAATTGATACCCTTACACACATGTAAAATGTTGAAAGAGAGATCTTATTTGTCACGTTCCTAAAGACTTTTGAGCATGGGCCAATTTTCGAATCCATTTGTGGTAAAACCACATCTGTATTAGTCCAATGTCCTGTTTGATTTTGGTTACCCTGGGTACCAGAGCCAACCTCTTACCAATTTCCTTTCATTTAAATTTTGAGTCTCTGGTACCCAGGGTAGATTTTGGTGAATGTATCTGAAAAATTGTGTCAAAAGCCTTATTTTCAGTCATGTGATTGGAATACGGCGATGTCAGTGGCTGATAAACTCGAAATTGAAACATTTGAGGGTCTCCCTATACCCTATTGAAATATTTGAATAATTTCTTGACATTTATTTAGACTTTAGCTGATCTCTTTCAACACTTATCTGCTACTGTTGGTACTGGCTATTTTGCTTGTGTACTTGGTACCTGGCTCTATGGTACCGGGTACTGACCATGATGGTACTGGGTACTGGGTGGTCTGGTACCTGGTACTGCCCCCTTGGTACCGTGGTACATTTTACCTGTCACCATCCTCCTTCTTCATGCAAATATGCTGTGTGTATCCATGAAGAAGAAGCTTGGCAAGGAGATTCAGCTGGGAGAGTGCAGGAGAGTGCTATAAGTTAGGGAGGGAGAAATGAGGGATATTATGATCAAGTCAGGATACAAATACAGAGACCCAGAACGTAACTCAAACAGATATCAAGGTTTATTGAAAAACTGTCCCTTCAAAGTATCCTGAAATCCAGATGAAGGGTTTCAAAATATTCACAAAGTCAGGACCAGTTTTTCACATATATTTTGAGTTTTATTTTGATATTATCTGATCTTTCCTTATCTAAATTTGGTTTTAAATAGTATGTAACAATCATGTTGCTGTTTTGGGTATTGAGTTGTGACCAAGCTGCAAGCATCAGACCAAAAGGAGATCAATAAGTACAGATTTGTACAAGCTTCAAAAGAGTGGTTCTTTATTGTTTGTAACTTCCTTTAAAAATTTCAAGTGTTCATCAGAACCTCCAGGAGCACCTAGTATGCCATGCTATTCTTTCCTGGCTCGTTCTCCAGATACTTTGATTTTGCATCACCAGTAACGACCACTACTGGGGTGGCACCAGAATTTTTCTGACAGAGGGGCTGAGCTTCTGACAGGGGAACTAAATGACTGAAAATTTTGTTTTGTGCATTATTTTGCCAAATTTCTTCCAAAGAGAACCCAAAATTTCGTCTGATGGGGGATTAAATGCCTCTGACAGGGGGGCTGTAGCCCCCCTAGCCCTCCCCTGGCGCCACCACTGAGCCACTAGAATTAGCATAGCCATAGAAACCACAGGATTTTGCAATAACAAAGAAGTGCCCCTTTTATTCAGGAATTGCTCCTTAAGCTCAATAAGTGCCATTGAAGTGATGTGCCCCCTCCCAAGTTTTAGATGCTTTGTATGGCCCTCAGAATTAGCAAGGCTCAAAACAGGTATCAACATTATTTCACCATACTATTTTGTTGAAGATCTAATGAGGGTGAAGATTTGGTTTTTTAGAAACAGCAGGAATTCAACAAGAAAGAATGTTTGAATGAAAGTTTGCATACAAGCACTTTTCCCAGTCATTTTGATGGTGATACAAGGCTTTTTTCAGCTTTGAGTTTCTGTTAAAGTCCTCTTTGTAACTCAATCATTTCACACTCTGTCACCAAAAGCTCATTACAAATGTGCAATTTCTTCATCCTTTCAGCGAAAAGAAATCAGTTTGGTAACATGCAAGCTACTGTTGTGCTAAAGAAATGCAGGGGTGGACTTGGTATGTTACTTTTTCTCAAATCATTAAAGTTAAACAGAATTCAGTCAGATTTTTGTGTACCAGGTGAGTACATAAGGCCCAACATACCGTTGCAGTTCAGTTCAGTTCAGTTCATTCATTTTAAAATTCATCTAATACATCACTACAGTTCAACATACCCACCTATCTTATTAACAATGATAAACTAAAATTAAATACAGCAAACAAAATAGAAAGAAAAACAGGACAGGATGATATACTTAAAGCAAAATATTGAGAGACTAAATAGGTGAGTATGGAGAGCTGCAGTGAGATTAGGGGAATTTCTTAAAGGAGGGGCTCCCTCAATAGGCAGGCTAATCGAGGAGGGAACACCCCCTACCTAAAAAGATATTGAATTATTATGATGTTATTGAAAACAGGTGCAGAAAGACAAGATAAGGTAAGGTATACACAAAGAATAGTATGTGAATCACTGGGTGTAATTATGGCACAGAAAGTAGATTTTTACCTTAGTTTTAAATGAAGCTTTTGAGTGAGAGTTTCTTAATTCAACCGGAATTTCATTCCAAAGCTTAGCTCCTCTATATCGAATGGAGTTTAGCCCATATTGTAGGGTGTTTTTTCGTGCGAGAAACAAATCACCTTTACTAGCCTGTCTTGTATTATACTTATGCACGGATGAATTCAATAAGAAAAAGTCATCAAAGCAGCTTGGTGACACTCTGTTTACAGTTTCAAAGACAAAAGTGAGAAGTTTAAGCTGAAAGACATCAGATAGTCTGAGAAGTTCTAAAGACTTAAAGATTGGGGCAGAATGAGAACGAGCAGGCTGAGAAGAGATTATTCGAACTAGTTTCTTCTGAAGTTTGTAGACTGGGTCTGTACAAGATGCAGAAGTATTACCCCACACAATAATACCATACTGGGCAAAAGACAAGAACAATGAATTATACAAGCAAAGTAACACATCTGGAGACAATAGGCTCTTAACCTTTGAGATAACACCACAAGTTCTTGCAAGTTTCTTAGACAACTCCTTCAGATGGAACTTCCAATTAAGATTTTCATCTAAGAGTAGTCCTAAAAATTTAACAAACTTTGCTCTTTGAATGGTCTTCTTTCCAATTTTAATTATTGGATTTTCATCTATTCTATTGTTTATTGAATTGAAGATCATGAAGTTTGTTTTTTCTACATTAAGAGATAATTTATTGGCATCAAGCCACTTTTTGACAGATCTGAGTTCAGTGTTTACAATCTTTACTAACTTATTTAAATTTTCACTCTCATAATAAATGTTAGTGTCATCAGCAAACAGGAAGAATTTAAGCCTTTTAGATACATTAGGCAAGTCATTTATGTAAAGTAAGAAGAGAAGAGGACCTAATACTGACCCCTGTGGAACGCCACAAGAGATTTTGAGTAGGCCAGAGTTAGAACCATTTATGCTTACATACTGTTCACGCTCTGAAAGGTATGATTTAAACCAATCTAAAGCACAACCTCTAACACCATAGTGCTCCATCTTAGACAGTAGGATTTGATGATTGACAGTGTCAAAGGCTTTCTGAAGGTCAATAAATATACCACAACCAAATCTTTTATTATCTAAGCTGTGTCTTATTGTTTCAGTCAAGCTGACTAGAGCATGATCAATTGAATGATTTTCCTGGAAACCAAACTGAAGGTTATACAGAATCTTGTGAAATTCTAGGAATTTAAAAAGACGCTTGTACATTACTTTTTCAAAGATCTTGCTAAAAATAGAAAGTAAGGATATTGGGCGGTAGTTGGAAGTCAGCTGGTAATCACCCTTTTTGAATATAGTTATGACTTTGGCAACTTTGAGCTTGTCAGGAAACACTCCTGACTGAAATGACTGATTAATGATATCAGCTAGGAAAGGAGATAAGGAGGGGCCAAGAATTTTGAGTAGTTTGATTGGTATGCTGTTAGGACCAACAGACTTTGCAGGATTCAAGGCTGCAATAAGGTCTTTAACTTCATAATACATGACTGGAGAAAGAAAGATTGAGTCTGGATTTCTGTCTGACATGTAGGCAAGAGGTGATTTAATGGTTTTGGGTATTTTAGCAGTAATATTTTCAGCAACATTAACAAAGTAATCATTAAAGATGTTTGACATCTGTATTGGATCAGAGGTGACATTACCATTGTTATCTTTGATCTTTTTAACTGAAAATGAGGTAGAAGTTTTTACACTTATAATAGATTTGATACCTGACCATAGGAGTTTCATGTTTTGTTTATTGGTGAGAAAATAGTTTTGGAAGTAAGCGGTTTTACTGTTTTTCAATTCCAATACAACACGATTGCGAAACTTTTTATATAATGATTTCTTGGCATCAGTGTTGTCTTTCCTTAGACTGCGGAAGATTTTATCACGTAATCTCATCATTTTCAAGATTCTGTCATTTATCCAAGGCCTAGCTTTTAATTTGATGGCTTTCTTATTTAGCTTTTTAATGGGAGCATGCTTCTCTGACAGTGAGTAAATCTCTTTTAAAAACTTACTAAATTTATAGTTTACATCTAACGTGTTATCATTGATAAAATCAAGGTTTATAGAGTTTAAATCTTCAAGGCAATTTCCCTCATTGAACTTAGTGAAATCATGTTTATAATGACTAGCATTTAACATATCAAGGCTTAAATTCTTGAGAATTAGAATTTGTGGAAAGTGATCAGAAATTTGGGTCAGGATGTTGCTCTGCTCCCTGAATGTTTAAGCAATGATATTTTGCAGTTTTCATCTGATTGAATAGCTAACATGTTCCATGATTTTTGGAAATTTTTGTGGCTGAAGTAGGTTGCTTTGTTCAGATTTTCTAAAAAATCCCTGTCAAGAAGCCTTGGAAAGAGCTCAGGTCACAAGCAGGGGTGGCACCAGTCCAGAAAAGTGGGGTGGACAAGAGATAGAATTGATGGCCAGAAGGTACATTACACCTAACAATTCTTTTGTCATTTTTTCTTAGGAATGAATACCAACCTGAGGAAAGTGTGGTGGACAGATCCATCCTGTGGTTCTGCCCTTGGTCACAAGCAATGACTTGAGCACTCATCCTATCCTCTTGAGGAAGTGAAAAGTTTGAGCATGAATAACTTATTCAAGGGGAATCCATTCTCCCAAGAGGACAAAATACATTTAATGCATTCAAGAATACTTCTGAATGTAACTGTGCTATCAATTTGACAGCAAAAATCTGATTGCTTATAGTGTCCAGGCAACACAAAAGTTTTAACAGATGGTAATGGCCTTGCTAGTAAATTTGTGAATTGTGACACAGAGTTTTGTAGCGGGCCAAAGTTTGTATCATTACATTCTACTGGGGTAAAATGAATAGTGCCGATTGTTAGCTGAAACTTGCCCATTTTACCTTAGTAGACCTAACCAAAAGAAACTCTACAGGTTTTCTGTAGTTTACTCTTGACCAAACATCAAAGTTTTGTGTTATTGTAATTGCCATATAATTTGATATTCTTGACTTCAGGAATGAAGATTTGTGGTGGTCAAACAGAAGATGGAAGTTACACTGGGATATTTGTCAAAAAGATAATGTTAGGCGGTGCTGTTGCAAGTGATGGTATGGACTCACACGCATGTTTTTTAAAATGAAAAACTAAGATTTTGAGCGAGCACTGAAAGTTTCTTAAATTATCAGAATTTCACTGCTCAGAATTTCTTATTATATAGTTTCTTAAAGGTTCTATAACAACCTTCATGTTTACTACCTTTGTACCCATGAACATTTCAATACAAGGTTTATTCAAGCCTTTCAAATATTTAGACATTACTCAAGTACCTCTGAGTAATATGATACAGGAAACACGTGAAAATGAAGAAGAGATATGTTAAGGATTTTATTTGTCAAGAAGAGACACAATCGCCGAAAATTTAATTGACCCGAGATTTAAGAAAAGAACTTACAGGACGAGAGGTAGCCCATTGTCTTTCTTTTGTCTCTGCGCACGTGCCGCAAATAAGTGTAGGTACAAATACATGATTTTTCCTTTCCTTTTACCGTTTTCTCATACTTCCAGAAGTCGTATGAAAAAACTAAATACTTTTTCGAAATGTACAAGGTCTCTATTCTATTCATGAGAAGTCTCGTTCAGATATTCAGACACAGCAAATTTGCGAACGGTGAAGTTTTATAATCCTTGTCTCAGGCATCCTTTATGTAGAGTTATTTTTAAACAATCATGTGAAGTTCATCTTTTTATCCACTAAATGATTACATTGTAAATTTACAAGCTGCGCTATTTTACGAGATATACAACGACGATACTTCTGGAACGATCCCCCAGGAGCAAAGTGCTATAACAATTGACTCTGAGGCCAATTGAATATTTTTTACTGCAAAAGTAATGTTTGATGGCTCATTTGGACCTTCTTTGGTGAAAGCAGCCGCAAACATCCCTTTTCTACCAAAATGACGCCTTTTCTAGAATTTACCCGAGTCGCCCAAGTTTTCATTTTCTTGTACACTGTTTTCTTGGCACTCAGTAATCTTAAATACATGCAATATTCATCCTTCTTCGAGTCAATTGCAATAGCTTGGGCCATTCTATGAATTTGCAAATATTTCTTATGCCTCATTCATCTTTAATTAAGCAAACCTTTCAAGTGGCATGAAAATTAGGCCAATTCTTTCTTAATTGCTGTGAAACTTAAGCCCGCCATTAACGTTTGGATTCTGTGTGGAAATAGGTAAATGAGAGTATCTACTGATGGTCCTTGTGAGAAGTTCTCATTTTACAGTGTTTACCTTGGTTTATTCTACTTTTCCATTTTTGCCCGAGCTTCCCAAGTTTTCGTTTTTCTCATAGGGCCAGAACAAAAGCTCTGACGAATACGGCAAATTCTAGAAAAGGCCTCATTTTGAAAGACAAAGGATATTTGTGACTTCATTGACCAAGGAAAGTCCGAATGATACCAGAAAACATCATTTTTGTAGTAATGGATCTTCTCCCGAGTCGCCCTAGTAGCCCGATTTTCCTGAGTCGCCTGAGTTTCCGACCTGGCCCAATTGAACATAGAGATTTAAATTACTGCCTGTCTCACATTGCATGCCACGAGTCCGCGATCAAAACAAGTTTGGCAAGTTCATTTTGCTCCACCTGATATAGTTCATTTTATGGTGAGGTGCCTGGATTGAGGTTTGATTCACTATGTGAAACTGATGGAGCATTAGACTTATGACGATGAGCCTCTTGTTTCCCTATTCTGTTTGAGTTGATGATGGCGCTTCGGTCAACAGAGAATCATAATATTACTATGAAAAACCTGGCCCTATTTAGGCCCAAACTCCGCGATTCCTTGAGTACCAATCAGATTGTGAGAGTTTTGAATTACTATTGCTACGGTGAAAATGTGATAGAATTTTGGATTTGATTGAAGAATTGAAAACACTCCCACGGGATTGAGATCCGATTCCGTGTTTCCATCATAATTCCATTGATGATTGCAGAAAATAGGGCCACGTTTCTCACTGTTTCATTATGAGTCCCTGTTGAGCAAAGTTTACCGCAGGGATACAAGGGACTCATCGTCATAAATCTAATGGAGCATGAGTTACAACTGTACTTTATAAAGAGGTTTATCCTTTGTTAACAACCAGGTACATTGGAGGAGGGAGACCGGCTTCTCAGTGCAAATGGAGAAAGTCTAATGAACTGTAACAACGACAAGGCTGTTGCAATACTCAAGAATGCTGCGCAAACTGGCAATGTCAAAATAGTATTCAGGAGGGATTCAAATTCAAGGTACAGTAAATACTTTGTAAAAACTTGCCATTAAAAATAATTAAAATGTTCAACTGCACATATTGAATTTGTTAACTGTATTATTTAGCTATCTAGCAATAAAATGACTTTTTTATTCTTGAATTTATGCTGACCTCTGTTTGAATAATAAGCAGTGCAAGACTGATTTAGGGAAAACTGAGTTTTTAATTGGTAAAAAGGTTCTCGCGCCATCTTTAGCGTAATCGTCTATTGCAGAGGCAGCAAATTATTAATCAGGAAGCTTATGTGGGGTAGGCGGGCTGGAGCGTTGTCTTTCTGAAGTGCCTGGCTGCAAAGTCAACGATTACACCACACGATGCTTGAACATTGAAACAACACTTGCAGCGATATAAAATTCCTATATTTTGATATCATGGAGGATATCAAGTAGTATTTCCTAGCTTTCTGAAATAGAAGCTTTTTATAAAATAATTCAGTGTGAAAACCTTTCAATTGCGAGATCCACAAAACGGACCCATACCGGGTGAGCCAGAAAAAAGTTCCCACTTTTGAAAATTCATAACATCAAGACTAATTCGCGGATTTGAGTCATTCAAATTCTAGTTAAAAGCCGAAAGATCAAAGAATATTTGTGATTTTTCTAGCTGTCCTACCAGCACTACAAATATAGGTTAATTCAACTTTATAAGAATTTATGGTTGCAAAATGACTGAAAAATGGCCTAACACAATGCATAAATGAGTTCTCGTACAGAATAATAAAGGAAATGCAACTTCTCATGGGCGAGAGATATCCTCTAGGCATTAATTGCCTTGGGATTGAAAAGCTTTCGTATTTGTGTGAAAATCAATGTCTTATAACTCTTGAGGGAGGTGAAACGCCCATGGTCTATTGTTCTATTTGAATAGAGTTCTTACGATTTGATCAATTCAAATCCGTGAAGTAGTCTTGGTGCTATGAATTTTCAAAAGTGGGAACTTTTTTCTGGCTCACCCGGTACAGTAAAGTCCCGCCTTTAAGAAACTCGTTTCACATGAACAGCCTGATTGGTTTCTTATGTTAAGATATACTTCTTCAATTAGTGGTGGCGCCAGAGGAGAGCTAGGGGGCTACAGCCCCCCCCGGTCGGAGAAAATTTTGGGTTTTGTCGGAGGAAATTTGGCAAAATAACGCACGAAAACGTAATTTTTCAGTCATTTTAGCCCCCTGTCGGAGGCTCCAGCTCCTCTGTCGGAAAATTTCTGGCGCCACCCCTGCTTCAAAACAGGGTGTGTATACCATGGTATAAGAAACGTTTTTATATTCCAAACAGTTGTCAAGAGTGGTAAAAGAACATTTTAAAAATTTGACAGTTGTACAAGAAACTGATAGTTTGGGCCAGTACTGAAAGTTTCTTGAAATTATAAAAATGTAGGCTTAAAGCTTTCATTCTTGTTTTAAGAGAAGTGAGACCTATTGGAGACATATTCAAATATACGCCTCATAATATTACTATGTATCATTGTAAAAGAAACTGAACATGAATCAGCCTGGATAGTTTCTTGTAGAGAGGTATTTTATTCAGTGAAATCAGGCCTGAGTTTCTTATAATGCAGTTTCTTAAAGGTGGGACTTTACTGTAATCCAACTTTTAGCACTGTTAATACAAAATTAGCAGCTGTCAAAAATGGTTTCATATTTCATATTTTCATATTTATATTTCACATTTCATGTTTAATTCTTTTAAGGAGGGTTGCCCTTCAACAAGTTGATTTTCAAGGGGCCCTCCGATAAAAACGTTTCATTTCGAAAGCTTCCTTTCTAAGAAAGTGTATTTTGTTGTATCATTTTGTTTTCCTCTTACATTTCCGCAGGGAGAGGTTGCAACGCCTGTTTCCATCAACGAATGACTCACTATATGGTGCAGTAAGGAATAGGACTCTGGAAAATGAAGCAAATAGATCATTGAGCCGAAGTGACTCAATGTCGTCAAGAATTTCAAATGCATCGTTTGGTAAGCTTCGCACTTGGCATTTATTCATGATTGCCTGCTGTAAAAGGATCCAACAAGGTGCCATGTTCTACTAGAGGTGAATGAAGTGTTGACAGAAAAATTGAAGGCCATTTTTAAACGATAACGTGCTCAATAGAATGTCTGTGTAACTTGTGAAGTGAGTGACTACGAAACACAAGCCAAGGATATATTCAGGAATGAATAGATTGAAGAAATGTTCGATGAAAGTTTTAGTTCGCGATGGAAAATATTTCAATAAACAATAAAAGGTCTTGCAAGGACGTTTTTGTAGTCCTAAATAAACGAAAGATGTCAGGGAGGATATCAACCAATTTAGAAAAACGTCATTCCTTGTAAGACATATTTCAAAATGATGGGTATTTTTGCTTTTGATGAGATGGCTGTACTCTCCTTCTGGCTAAAACCTAGGAAGTTGAGATTGTTTGAAGAACTGAAATTATCAAAATGTAATATTCTTGAAAGTACAAATCAAGACAGGTTTCTATGATTTTTCGTAGTTTGCAAGCATTTAGGCCTATACTGGAAATTATACAAATCGCATCACTGTAGGACCCAAGTCTCATGTGATATTTCAGACATTGCCCCTGAAGTTTTTGTCTCATGGAAAACATGGAATAATTTGTTGATACGTTTCTGTTTGTTTTTAATCTACTGTGTGATGATTAAAGCGACCACAATAAAATCTTGCTGTACATTACACTGCGCCAGTCTTTATGAAAAGACATCTCTACTGTTTCATCACTGAGGCACCGTTTCATCACTAAGAATGGTAATATCAAATAAATTCTCAAGACACTAAAACAGACAACAAATCAACGAAATGAGTCGGAATGAACAAAGCTATATCTCGTAGCAGCTACAAATATGTTAAGGAAACGGCCACTTGCCCTGCACAATTAAAGGGAATTGACATTGTTAAAATCTGGCCCAGGCCAGGTCAGAAATATAATCTATTGTACTCGACAACTTAGATTCATCCGGTTTCATTGTGTAGCTACAGAAACAATGGATTTGTGGGCTTTTCCCCAGTCTATTTATAGTGGATACGAGATATAGCTATGTCTATTCCCTTTAGGTGGCACTTATAATACTGGGTGACCCAGAAATAGATGACCCAAGGAAATCTGTTATAAAAAATTGAGTGGCCGATTGAAATGCTTCAAACGTCGTCCTGTCCCTGAAAGACTAGCCTACGCTTTGAGTGTTTTTCGGCATAGTAAACTTCCTGAATTACGGCTTTTGTGGAATAGGGCTCGCTTGATATTCTCAAAAAGTCGTCAAAAACAGGGGATCGATTTACAGCCATTTCCGATCTTCAAAACAGCAACGAGCGTGTTTTATTTCACCCTGGGAATAGGATACTCATTTGAAAGTTTCTATAGAAAGATTATAGTCGCTAGGTACCTTAAGCATTCCCAAGGTGAAATGAAACACGCTCCTCGTTGGTTTGAAAATTTAAAATGGCTATGAATCGATCTCCTGTTTTGACGACTTTCTGGAGAAATCAAGCAAGTCCTTTTCCACGTACTTCCTGATTCAGGAAACTTACCGTGCAGGAAAAAATTGTGAAAAATACTCATGACGTAGCCTGGTCATTTAGCGACAGAGCAACGTTTAAAGCATTTCAATGGGCCGCTTACTCTTTGTTCTATAATAGATTTTCTTGGGTCACTTTTTTCTGGGTCACCTGGTAGATTTTAACGTATTTGTAACTTGGCCCATGCCAGGTTTACCATGTCGTTTTACGATGTTTTGCCGCTTTTCAAAAATTTTTGATTTTTTGTTTCTATATACACAGAAAAGCGTGGCTGGATTTATAATGGTGACAGAATGTCCCCAGCTCCGCTAAAAGAGACTCAGAGCCAAGATATTCTTGACTTGATGGAAAAGCATGAGCTTACCCGAATGGAAGCATTGGATATACCTCTAAGTCCTCAGGGAATTGAAGTATCCTCAAGAGGTACGCCATTGATTTTATTGTTGTTTAATATCTAGAAGATCATCATTTAGAAAGGAAACTAAACGAAGAGAAGCACCAAGGGGGGGCAGGGTACATAACGTGTTCAGGGTGCCGGTATGTGTCATCCATATGCATGGGTTTTGGCCAAAATTTCTCTAGGCAAGGGTAGACTGACAACGTGATTCCTTGTATTCGTTCAACATTTATAATCTGATGTTTTAATTTCACTCATACAAAGGACTCACGACCAAACGGATTCTAAACAGGGACTAAAATCTTACGAAATTTCAGAAGAAACTTAGAACATCTTCCATCCTACGAACGCCGAAAGAAAAGTCGAACGTCCCTGCGAAGGTCATTTCGAGCGTCGCTTCGCTTCGAGAAGTCGAACTTTGAACTAATGAGCCAATCAAACGCTAAAGATAGGCACATGGGTTGACCATATTAAGAAAGTAGTGATCTGATTGTCGCGCCGTGAACGCGGCGGACTTGGCCTAATTAGTCCCTGTATTGAAGCGTAAGGACGTAAGTCCCTCAACTGAAGCGATAACAACAACAACAACAAGCGTAAGTTAGAGGGACTTATGTAATGTAGTCTAAGGCAAGGGTTCATTTTTCGGCAAATTTTTTTAAACATGGGTCGGTTTGGCTGAAATCTGCCAAAATAGCTGAAGCTGGTAAGTTTCCTCCACAATTCGTCGCAATAGTTGGTATGGAAGCAATTTTCGGCAATTAGAAGACGGTAGCTTTCAGAAAACCGGGCAGCAGACCCCCGTCCATGCCCAGGTCATGAACCCCGCCCGCCGGAGGAGAGGCATTGACCATAAAACAAAAAGTTAGTCAGTAGCGTGTGTTTCACGTCCAAGTGAACTCTGATCTCGTTTCACTCTTCTGGCAGTGTTTAGATCACAGAGCCGGACGGCTCTTGTATGAAAATGTGCCCAATGCCAATTTCTATGTTTGAATCAAAAATAGCATTCAATAGCAGCGTTTTGCAAGTACTATCGTTGTTATTGTATCATGAATAAATATTGGTCAATTAGTAGAATGATCGGAGTGTATTACTAAATCGTATCATTAGGGTGTTAAAACCGGCCTTGTTGTTCCATGACTGTGGACGAATCATTAAACCATTTTTTTCAAACTTAAGCAATGAGCTGGGTTGAAATCAGTGAATTTCTCATCTTTCTTTTTTTATTCTGGCTTTCATTGACTTCTGAAGACAATTCTCTTTGCAGGAGATCAAGGGACAAGTAGCACTTATAAATCAATGCTGAAGCAAAAGAGTTTGATCTCAGATTTAGAGCGAGTATCTTCATTCGACTCTGGCCTACCATCTAGTGGCAGATTTTCATCACCAGAATATACAGAGAAGGGGCTTATTGACTCATTTCCTTTATTAACGATTGAGATCCCAGCGAAAACTAATCTTGGTATTAGTATTAATGGAGGAAAGAACAAGCCAGATGGACCTCATATCTATGTCAAAGATGTTATTGAAGGATGCGATGCATATGTGGTATGTAAGACCATAACAGTTGAACCTTTTTTCGAAAACCCTCTGGGGTTTTAGCATAATATTTATGTAGTATGGAGAGGTATTAAAGGAAAGACGTCTTTTTTTATCATCCTAAAATATTAAAAATATACAAAAACAACAACCGTTAAACTAGAATACACAAAGGAAAATTATGTCGTTCGTAGCGAGAAAGGACACAAGGTCATCGAGTTCCCACTACGAACGACATATTACAAAAATTTAATACAACGATAAATCTAGTATAACAAAAAAAACATACATTACAAAAATTTGGGTGTACCAGGTGCGTCAAAGATATATATCTCTGATTCACCTGGTAAGGCAGATTTCCACTCAGTCAATTCTTCCGATTGGGCATGAAATCGTTGGTTGACATGAGAAAATGGCACTCTGAAATTGAATAGAATGTTGCGCGTGACACTCGAATAAGCGATCTTTGAAATTAGAATGAATCCACTCCTCATTATACTGCTGCAGTACTGTTTAGAGCTTCGCGTCGCTAAATTAACTCTGGATGTATTCGTGGCGAAGTCGCATCATATTTAGAATTAAATCAAGCGCTGCGATATCCAGATAGCGAGATGTCGAGATTTAAACCTTACATTGATTATGTCTCAAAACGAGTCTTTCCACTGTAAGGCTACAGCGGCGGTGCACAGTGGGGCATCTATACAGTGCATCATGACATTCGCTATCTAAGAAGAATTTGTTGTTCATTTTTATTAATTCATGGTTAAAATCTTCCTGCAGCCATTTAACAATATGTCTGAAGTGAATTGGTTGGTTAGAGAAAGTGGAAATTAATTTCCTTCATTTTCTGGACCAAATTCAAACCCGCAAATTTCCGCAAAAATTCCTTTCTACCATACTATCATCAACACTTTATATACAACTTAAGCATAGTGTGGTTTGTCTGCTCCTGTCTGCAAGTTTTGTATCCAACTCGAAAGGTGAGCGTCTTGCAAAGAGTGACTTTAAAAATAGCGCAGCCCGTGGTACACAATTAAAAATATTAGCAAAAAATCCGAAAAAAAGTCTTTCGTGCTGTAAGATCATTGATGTTGTCCACTAATGGTTATAGAGATCAAAATGATATAAAGGTTTAGCCCGTAGCATGGGTCCTGGCGGAGAACCTCGGTGAAAAGAAATCAGTAGAGTCTGCACGCAGGCTAGGGCTGAAGGCACTACAAGAAGCAGATAAGATAGCTTAATTTTCCGTGATCAACTGCACCGAAATTTATCGTATTCTAGTTTGCAAGAAAAACTATCACGTAGATGCTTACAAATTCTTTCAGAAAAGCGGTAGAAAGAAAATTTAAAAAATTTTGAAATCCCCAACCATTACTCTTTCAAAATAGCTATCTTTGGAAGCGATTGAAGGAAGTCAAAGTTTTGGCCTATGTCATGATAATGCCCCACTGTGCTGTGTGCGAAATTCTTAATGAGCAACATATGAGTCAAACGTAGTTGTAAAGCCTGGTTTTAATTAAATCGTAGTTAATTGCCGATCATTGTTTTAGAACATCGCCAATCATCGCCGATACTGTAAGACAATGATCGTCGATGAATTACGATTCAACGAAAACCAGGCTTTACTAGATGGTTTTTTTGTTGCTGAATAATCCTCGAGACAGGGGACACGGGGATTGATCTTAATGATGTATACAAATCTGACTGCATATCTGACTGTAAGAACCAGCGTTTGCAAGACACCCACCGATTTTCAGCTTTGTAATGCCAAAAGGTCGAGAGAGGCCTATTATCAACTGTTTTCCATATGATTGTTCAGTTTGCTTTCAATGTTAAACGTACTGCAGTCACTGACTGTGGCGCAGTGGTGTAATCCTCTGACATTGCAGCCAGAATAGTCAGGCGGAGTGGGTTCGAGTCCCGGTAGGGCCCCACCACTTGAGCGTCATGACAAGGGGTCGCGGACTCGATTAGGTCTGCTCTATTTCTGCGATCCTAGCGCTTGGCGCTGAAAAACGCAACTTCACCTTCACCTTCACCTTCACTGACTAGTGTTATTTCTAGTTTAAACACGTTGAGCGGCAAGGCCAGACTTTGCAATAGCATCCGTTGCCCTCGATTGGTAAGCTAGTACAAAACTGGCAAACATATTTTTTGTATTAGCTGAATGGTCGCAATCATTCAAATGTAAATGTAAAGACAGCCACAAAGGGATGCTTGAAACTTATGAAGCTAAACTCATTCGGGCTGACTGCAAAAGAGTATTGATTAGAGAGAGCATGAGAATATATCTAAATAGGAAAATTTTAATCTTAACAGCGGCAATCTCAGTTTCTTTTCTACTGTATTTCAGAGAGGCTGAGCATGAAGCGTTCGAATTGAGTACAGAAATATGAGCTGTGTAATGTTTGTTGTTCAGGTCCGAAGTTAGATCGACTGAATTCCGGTGGCAGATTTTTAGATTTCCCTTTGTGAAATTGCAATCGTATGAAAGAAATGTCATATCTGTTTGATATCAATCATTTGCAATAATTTTTTGTAATAACGGATATTGTTTTAAAAAATTCATTTCTCCCTAGGATGGTAGACTTCGAAACGGAGATCGCATTTTCGCAATCAATGGAGAATCATTCAATGACGTTACATATGAGCAAGCAAGGTCAATTCTCATGAGACTGAAACTGCAGTAAGTTATGAGCAGTCATATTTTTCATATCATCATTGTTTTCATAGCAGATATTCACATGTACTGGATTGTTGAAAAATGGAAATTATTTTCTGAAGTTTTAAAAAAAAACTTGAAAAGACTCTCGAAGCTCCAGTCAAATCTGCTCCATCAGATCATTTTTAATCAGAGAATGCGAAGAAAGACCATATTCTTTATACATAAGAGGTACGCATTTATCTTTTGTTGGACCCCCTTGTTGGATCATGGTAATTAGTTTCGTTCTGAAAATTCACTTCTCCATCATTATATGTCATTATATGGCACGACTCGAAATGTTATGATCGCAGAAATTTCATGAACTCACACTTTTCCCAATACGGTAGATTGCGACGTAGTTGATCAGAAATCGTAGCTTGAATTATTGAATTTTTCTTCTGACAAATGTGCTTGGTGCTAGACATACTTCTGGGCGATATATTTTGTTTTCTCTGGTTACTTTTATTCTGCCTCATGATCCGTATTTTTGTGAGCCGCAAAGTCAAATGATTTTTAAAAATTTATATCAAATTGGCAATCCAGCAGACTTTGTTTGGAAATTCCGTAAGAAACACACTATTTTGTGTCAGGGTAGATGGGAAATGTTTGTTCGTTTCTGCTAAACTTGATCTTGTTTCTTTTTTGTGATATTCATTCTTATCTGATTTTTTGACACACAGGAGGAATTTGTCAATCTACAAAGTCACCTATTCAGTGAATCCAGACCATATCAATACCGAGGAACTTCAGTCAATGTCTTTGCCAGCTACTGACGCCCAGACCAACCGTAATCCTCAGCATCTAGCTGAGCCAAGTACAGAGATGCATTCCTTCAGTAATCATAGTCTGCATGAAGAATCGTCACCAAACAATTTTGAGAGTATCATATCACAGTCTTCTGATGAAGAAGCCGTTGCGAGGGAGCTTATAAAGATGATGGAACAATCAGATTATTACGAAGAATCGTTGACCAAAGGCAATTCACTGAATTTCCCAAGGGAACCACTAATAACAAATGGCACTGCTAGTAATCATCCCAGTGAACAGTGTGGTACAAGAGACAGCCGTCTCATTAATCCTGAAGATGTGTCTCCTGCATTAGAAAGAGGTTCGATATTTAACCCAGGTGAAGCATCTAGTCCAGAGGAGAGACATGGAAATGGGAATCCATATCAGAGCCCAGGTGAGGGTCGCAAACATGACAATCACACTAAGAGCAAAACAGTTCAGACGCTAATATTCTTAGACATTTCAAGCGTTGATAAATTTTGATGTCTGAAACGTTTAGTAGTCCGAAGTCTTTAGTGCCCGATATTTTTTGCAACATAGAAAAGTCACAGTAAAATATTTTTATAGTTTAAGATGAAGTGTCTTGCTGAAGTTAGGCTTGAATAGAAGATTGATGGTGGAGAGTACTAATTAGTGAAAAAACTGTTATACTGGGAGATGATAAAGAAGCTTCACGAGCTAAATTGCGCCTAGCTTGCTGAAGGCAAACGCTATGTACAGAACAAGTCATCAGTTTGTAGCTAAAGGGCTCAGCTATCTTTTGGGATGTTGCTTGGTTAGTTTAAGCTATAAATACCATCCTAAAAACCAGTATCAAAGAAATAGTGATTAATTCATTTGTCTAACTTTTCGATACGTTTCCAGTCCATATGGAAGTTTGAAAAATGCCGAATTCCACATGTGTTTAGGACTATGAAATTGGAATGAGGAGTAGATATCAGTCATTTGGCGAGCAGCATATTTTCCCAAACGACTTACAATACCTCTCTACATAAATTTTCACAGAATATTGATGTGAAACGTGAAAAGTTTCACAAAGTATTCCCCTGGACGCCTTAAAAGCCATCTTTACATGAAATTCCACAAAATATTCAATGAGACGTTAAAAGTTTCACAAAATATTGCCCTAGACAACTTCAGATCCACCGCCACATAAAGTGTCACAAAATATTGGGTGAAACGTTAACAGTTTGACTCCCTTTCTCAAATTTTTATATGAAAGTCCATAAACCCCAGTTTGAGCAAAACTAAACATTATTGTTGTTGTTGTCATTGCTGTTGTTGTTGTTGTCGTTATTATTGTTGTTGTTGTTCTTCTTCTTGTTGTCGTTGTTGCGACTATGACGTGAGTCTATCTATGATGTAGCTCTCGAAGTGTTTTTTGGGTCACTTGGTATTCCCAGAAGCTAAGTTTAGCAATCATTCTGTTCATCCTCAGCAATAAGCATTTGTGGAAGTTTCTAACCAGGAACCCTTCGAAAACTTGAAATGAAGCTTCATCTGTAAGTTTTTTCATAACAAGCAAACAAAATAAGCAGGAGAGGACTGTATATATTGAAGAATGAAGAAGAGGGACAATATCCTCAGAGAGCAGGCAAATATATCATTTTGATTCGTCTGGAATGTTTATAAAAACGTTTAAATTTCATGGAGTAAACGTTCCAGAATTTTTGTTTCGTAATTTGGTAACACCATAATATGGCATCACATGTGAGATCCGATTTGTCCATTGATCACTTCGCCGTGGTTAAAATTCTTCTGTTTTTATCAGCCTTCAGTGAAAGAAAAACAATATCACAATACCTTGAAGAAGATATGCAAGATACATACACATTAAAAGAGTTACAGAGTGACTCAAGAAAAACTGGAAAGCCAGGTCGCAGAAGTAGAGGAAGACGGTTATCACTTGACCCGACTACTAAAATCAAAGTTGAAAAGTTAGAAGTGGTAAGTAATATTATGCTCATCTGATTTGCTTTCTTCTATCTTCTAGACTTGAAATGCCAAAGAGATGACGATTGATATTGGATTGTTGACCGAACCGAACAAGGTCTTCGTTTCATTTACTCTCGAGTACTGAATAATCATCCCCCAGCTTATTAATTTCAGCACCCCCTGTTTTATTCCAACCCCCTTTATTAATTTTTGGAAAAATGAAATGGTGGTAAATATAATTTCTGAATAAACACAAGAAAATGTCTCAAGAAGTGCATTCAAAAGAACCAGAGTTGATAGGTAAATGTGTCAGTTCACATAAATATATAAACAAAGATACATGTTTAGCTAAAAAAGCGACTATTTTCAATTTATCCAAACACCCAACCCCCTGATTGCTCAAACCCCCTATTATTGTTATATCGAACCATTTCGAACCCCCCCCCCAATTATTCTCCCCCCTGTTTATTCGGTACTCGAGAGTAAGTGTTTTGGATCTAGTTTTATCAAAACTAGGAAGACACACACGCTGTGTAGTCGGAACGGGTTCATTTCTCTATTGGTATCCTCCCATATCTCGCTGCTATTCTTATGCACCAATTTTCCGTACATCTAAGTGGTTTTAATCATGGTGACAATATAGCTTAAGTTGTTTCTGATTGGCTTACAGGGTGCCACACAAAGTTGTGTCCTGTTTGTGTGGCTACTGTGGAGGAGCTGTATGTTCAATTATCTGAGCTTCCATGCAGTTGCATAGGGCTAGCTTTGGCTCAGAGTTTAAGACCTTGTTGGAGTCAATCTGACTAGCGGTAGCTGATTTATGGTAGAGAAAAGGCAATATTAGTGGTTGCTTGAAAAACAGCACTTGAATTGTTCTCCAGCAATGTCAAGATAAGGTAAATTTCAAAGAAAAGGTACTAGCATCGTGTTAAAATTTTTTCTAAATCTTTTAAAGAGTTAGTAGTGTTATCTGTTCATAAGAAAGTACTTTCTACCTTTTAAGAACATGTAGTGAAAATTTTATTACAATGCTAGAACCCTTTCTTTGAAACTTACTTTATTTTGGCATTAGAAATGCTGTTTTTGAAGCAACCACTTATTTTGTCTTTTCTCTTCCATAAATCAGCAACCACTTGTCAGATTAAGTCAAACAAGGTCTCAAACTCTACGTTAAAGCCTGACCTATCGAAATGTATGAAAATCGAGATAATTGAATCTGCAACTCCTCCACAGTAGCCGCACAAACGGGGCACAATGATCTTGGGAAAGGCTGTATTAACATAGCTGTCATGATCGTCAGATGAAGAAGCTTTTAGCATTACCTTTTCCGTTTAAAGCAATATTAAAAGTCTGTAGAAGAGAAAAAGTTTCTGATATGAAGAGGAACGTGACGGTGAGGGTGAAGGTGAAGGTGAAGTTGCAATTTATAACGGCAAGCTCTGGGATCACAGAATCCGGTAAGCGCCAATCGAGTCAGTGACTCCTTGTCATGGCCCTTAAGTGGCAGGGTGCTACCGGGTATTGAGCCCTTTTGACTGGCTGTAAAGGCAGATGGCTACACCACTGTGCCACAACACCTTCATATCAATTGATTAATTCCAATAGCAATAAACATCAATTAATTCCTCCCGTATTCCTTCCAGAATACAAGAAAATATGTACTTAAAACGAGGATGGATGTTGTAGGGCCTGAAATGATAATTTTTTATTGCATTTAGAAAGTCTATTTCTTTACTTTACTTCTCGACCTCAGACTGATGAGCCTATTTTCTCTTAAAATGGAGCTCTGTAAGTTCAAAAATCTCTTTTTACAAGCCCGCATTTCATTGTTTGTTTCAATCAGTTAAGCTTTTGTTCCTTTAGAATCCTCTGCTATCGTTTTTATATTAGATGTCTTTTTTCACATCTAAGGCATTGAAGTACCTTGGGTATGATGCAACCCCATCAAAAATACGGGATGTTCGCAAGAGAGTTGGAATCGATCAAAGTGGGTCAGTGACGTATGGAGGTAAATCATTCAATATCTTCTTCAACTTTGATAGTTAGATGAGATTTAGTCAGCGTTATGATTTATGCTGTCGTTCAAACATGCCAGAAGGAACTACTCTTGGTTAAACGTACGGAACAGTGAGATAATCCAATGTCATAATGTACAAATATACAATTTTACGCGAAAGATGCATCTTAGTAATAAGGCTCGTTTCATGTAGCTTGATTGAAACTGTCGCTTAAACAGAAACAGGTGGACTTGCCCAAGTCGTCTTATGAAAGGAAGAAAGAGACTCTCTTTCTCTTTCTTCCTTTCATAAGACGACTTGGGCAAGTCCAAGAAACAGGCGGGACATGTCGCTTAGGAAGGATAAAACAGAACATGCCCTAGAGATGTAGGTCGTATCGTATAACGATCGTTGATGAACTTGAGAAGCATGGATCACTTGTTGTTCAATCTCTCTTTGCTTTCTATCAAAATACATGAAGTGAAAACATCTCGCTTTTTCTAGTTGTTGTATCTAGGCCCTTTAATCGTTGTTTCAGTCCGTCCAGTGATTTTGGTTTTAATGGCCAATCGTTATTGATTCATGGAAATGCAATTGTGCACATAGACTGATTATTACATGGTCGTAGTTGTCGCTATTGAAAAGCTTCCGGATGCTCCTAACTACGACTCATAATCAAACGCCATAATTTTGAAATGCTTATATCTGCCTCGTTTCAATAAGGGCCTAGGCAAAAAAACACTAACACAAACACTCTTATTTTTCAAATGAAACATATTGATCTTACAACTTCATAGTAAATGCTAAACAAAAGCAACAAAATGGTGCCTACTTGCATGGTTGGACATTTTCACCAACTGTTTTCATGGTATTCTCAATCGTAAGACTTTGTTCAGTCAAGCTAAGTTCCTTGAAACTCTCCTTTGAGCTTCGAGTTTCCGTTGGTCGACATCAATCGATCGAATGTGCAAACAGCCTCGTTCCAAAGGGTGTTCAAAAGTGCAACAAAGTCAGTCCAAAAGAATTGCCGTAATATTATAAGTCCCAGTATGAGCGGTCTCGGTTTGGTGTAATAGTCTCGTTTTGAATAGCGATTACTGGCACTCAAGCACTCATCGTTATCAGTCTATTGTGCACATGTCGTTTTCTAAGACTCTTCTTTGAAATCCTTCAGAAAGAGTTTCTCTTTGGGGATAGGAATTTTCCAGCCGCCTTGACACTAAATATTTGGATTGTGAACGACAACCCCTCCAAATCCAAGCAAACTCAAAATTGTCAACTCCATAATATTGCGACAGCACAGGTACAGTGTTATTGAGCGGTGGGGACTCTACCGGGAAACAGTAGCGGCGACAGTGGTTGTCAGTGGTGTTCTCTCGGCTGGGGTTTCTGCAGTTCAGCATTATCGCTGTGCTGGCCTGACTTTCAGTGTGAAACAGATCCTAGTATGTACAGTGGTGTTCTCTCGGCTGGGGTTTCTGCAGTTCAGCATTATCGCTGTGCTGGCCTGACTTTCAGTGTGAAACAGATCCTAGTATGTATCCGTATTTAGTCGTATTTAATCGTTTATATGTAGCTCATCGTAATTGTCTTTTTCTTTTCATTTCCATTTTCGTTTGTTTGTATTTGTCAGTAATTCAGTTTAGTGTTTATGTAATGACCAATACATAAATAAACGTAAATATAAATACATAAATATATATATAAATACATAAATATAAACATAAATACAAAAATACCGTAGGGATAGTCATGGGTTCTTGTTTCCCGGGTCATCATCCTTTATTATGTAGTCCAGTAGTTTAAGTATAGTCTTTAGTACCTCGTTTTGTAAATTTTTGTATTGAATCATGTGTGATAGGAGACCCAGTGTGTAGCAGTTTACATTTATATCAGTAGCGAGCCACCTTAACTTATTGTTTTTTGGTGTCTTGAACTTGTTTTTACTTGGTACACAACCACCTTGCTATGTTTCGTAATTTTGAAATTTTCAGTAGTGAGCCACCTTAAATGAAGATCCACCTTAACTCTTAAAGCTCTTTTCAGGTAAGAGCTTTACGAGTTAAGGTGGATCTTCATAAGGTGGCTCACTACCGAAAATTTCAAAATTACTAAACATTGAAAGTTGGTTGTGTACGAAGTAAAAACAAGTTCAAGACACAAAAAAACAATAAGTTAAGGTGGCTCGCTACCGATAGAAATTTAAACTGCTACACACTGGGTGTCCTATCGCTCATGATTGAATAAAAAGAAGTTTTGATTGAAACGGGTTTTTAAATAATCGATTCATTGATGGACACCATATTATTGCCCCATTCAGTTCAGCTCGTTTTCAAAAAACAAAACTGGTGGGGATCCAATGCGAGGAATATGATTACATTAAGATAGGTCAATAAAATTTGTTGAGTGATATGTTGCGTGTGGACATAACATTGTAATATTGGCAGGTGACTTCGGCCAGTTCTTTAGTTCTGTTTCCATTTGATCCCTGATTAGTATGGAATGTATTGTACAAGGGTGTAGTGGTAAAGATCTCGTTCATTGTGCAACTTAATATTTGCTAACTCTATGGTAAGATGGGTTTTAAATCTACGAAGACAGATGGACCGAGACGGGTTTCTTTAACCGGTCAAGTGCGAGTATTTATCCGTAAAGACGGTAAGTATGACCCTGCAAGAATTCGAATTGTTGGACTTCTTACTTTCAAAATAAGCTAGGATCTGTCATCAATAGAGCTTCGCTTATGCTGTAATATTTGTTGTTGATTATTAAACTCAGTTTAGTTGAATGTTGACGAATGGGCCGTTTTTAAGTGGAAAGCAAGACTTGAAGGAACGATTGTTATACCTATAAACAATGAAAAGCTATTTCAATTTCAATATTTTGCCTTGAATATTTACCAAGTTCCATTGCCGTTCTATAATCCTGTAACTAAAACCAAACGAATCTTACCTTCATCGCAATTCAAGGAGCAAGCTTTTCTCCTATGAGTGAAAAATAGTATATACATAGATTATATGACCTACCGGTTGATGCAAAAGAACTTCACGAACTAGATCAAGTCTTTCTTCCTGAACCAATCCTTATTGGCACGCAGTTTGTATCAGTATCTAATTTGAAGGTCTAGCTACCTTGTGTGATTAATTTAAGCTAAATCTACTTTCCGAAATGCCCTCAAGCCTATACGATCTATCAGTTTTCCTCCAAAGTTGAATTACCAAAGAAGCTGTGTTTAGCCTCCTTCTCCATTAACCCCCCTCTTTGATAGGCCCCTCCCCTCTGAGCCAAAACTTTGAGCCAAAAATAATCCCCCTCCCCACTTATATCAATTTTCAGAAATCATCAAACATTTTCCACTTATTTAGCTAATCAATTTTCATGTTACTCTTTGATATGTTTGGGGATAAAACTGTGTCAGATGTATGTATTTGAGTTATGAAATCGTATGCTGAATCCACAAAATACGGATAAAAGAACTGAAAAGCTATCATATATATTCTCGCCATTTGATTTGTGAATAAGCACCCTCTGTAGTAAGCCCTCCTCTCTTTTCAGCCCCCCTCCCCTCTGGAGTGTCCTAAATTAAATAAGCTTCGCCGGGGGATTAATAGAGCTTTCGCGGTATTCCCACTAGTTAAGTCTATCAATTTTGCAAAACCTGGACTGGAAGAAGGTAGCATTTACTTCACACTGAATGTGAAAATGTAGGGTGAGAATTTTCTTTCAATTCGGTTTTTGATGGATATGGCCTAAAGGCACATTGTCGTGGTGCTGATTGGATAAACAAGGCAATCAAGAAGAAAATAATTAGGCAAGGTTCAGTAATTTTGCCGTACAGTGAAATTCACGAAGATGATGATCCGATTCCCTTTATTCCCGAAACAAAGTATGATCCAAGAGCATAAAGGCTTGGTAATTACTCAAAGGTCAGAGCTTTGTTTTTGATTTCAGCATCACAACTAGCCAATAACAACCACGACAGTGTGCCTTTAAAATTATCATGCAGGGTCTCATAAGATAGCCAAGCCTTTCACCTAAACAGGGATTCAAAGCATATGTCAATATCTTTTGATTTTAAGAAGCTACTTTTGATCAAGCCCTTAAAGATATTTTGGACAACCTGTATAATAGAGGACAGGGTGCAAACCGCTAGGCCACCTACCCGCTTTGATAACCTGATTCCGTTTTTTTCGTCTAGATTTTGTCGATGCAGCCAGAGAAGTGTTTGATCTTCAACTAGATGATCGCACAAGGACTCTGAATGCAAGCTCATTACAATTTGCAATGAGAGATATCGAAGCAATGGAACGAACGGACATCTCTAGGGTAAGCGTACACACTTAATTTACTAAAAATGTCCGTAGAACTTATCTTGAGTCTTGTATAATGTGAATACTAGCTGGTTTTGTGTTGTACAAGAAAATATAAAGCTCGAGTGAACTATATTACTTGTCAGCTTCTAGTTTTGACTTATATCGTATAGTGAAACGTATTTTCTTACTGTTTTGTCACTGAATTTATCTTAAATCTCATAGGCATAAAGCTGTTGCTGTGGCAACAAAAATGCGTCCTTCTCTAGGAAGTATGCGATCAACCAGTGGGAGTGGCAGAATTCTTGTATTGCCTCGTTTTTGAGACTTCCGTCGGGTAACAGTGTGTCATTGTGCGCCACTCGCTTTTCCTTTTTTTCTCACTTTGTCATTTCTTTCTTGTAGCAACAACAGACGCAACCTCCTCAGCAAATGCCTGCAGTGAGGCTAGCTGACAGCACAGCACGATTAACAATGAATGATATCGAAGCCATAGAAAAAGAAGAAGCACTGAGGGTAGGTTATCATGTTTGTGTCGCCATTCATATCTTCCCTCTGATTTGTATCATTCTCACTTTACCAGACAACGGAGCAGTCATATTTACAAGATTTGTAAATCTTGCTCTATCCGTGAAATAAGTCTATTGAATCGTAAAAAGTCGATTATTTTGAGCGAACTGTTGCTTATGATTTATAATTGATGAAACATGAAGAAGAAAATTTTCTTGGACTAAGATATTCCTCAGCAGCAGGCAGGTTAGTAAAATCATTTTACAAACTGAACGGAGATGCATCTGGGACGAATTATATAGAAGCAGACAGCTTCTTATATTGCCATTACCTTAAAACTATCTAACTAATGGGTTCATAGCGTATAGATAGAGAATTTCCTATCTCTATTGTTCACAGCAACATCATAAGATTCAAAATAGCATTATAAGAAAAGAAGTCTTGTCTACTTCGATTAGACGAGCAATGGCATTTTCATTGATAGACGTTACACTACCCTTCTATGTTTCTCTGTCTCACTTTATTTTTATCCAAATCAGTTGTTACTCTGATTCTCGGTAAACTACACCCAACATTGACGTCATGTCTCTCTTCTATGCTTACTTATATTTTCACACAGCTTCTTAATTATAGCTGAATTATTCTACTATTTGTAGGCGATCAATTTTTTTACAAAAAAACCAGTTATTATTGTAAACACTTCATTAAGTAAACTGTTTAACATTTAAAAATATTTTGTTATATGATTATGTAAAAAAAAAATGTATTTTGACAGTACTATCCAGGTATGCGCCCGCATAAATTCAAAAGCCTGTTCATGACTAATTCATTTTATGGCAGCTTCCCGGCTGATATGATAAAAATATTAGGTTTCAGAACAGTACCAGCTGACTTTATGCGTTCTTCAGTTGTTCATTCATTCCTTGGTATTCACAAGCTTCTTATTTCGAAATTCGTATTCGCGAGGCAGGAATCAGCCCATTGTTTGTTCTTCTGGACAAAAGTTCAAATTTTCTTTATTTGTGGTTTATAATGCCTAGATAAGTACATATTTTTTGTGGACTGTAGGAGGTCATAAAGTCTAGCCCAAACCACTCGTCGCTAGCCTTTTACATACAAAACCCACTGGTTATTTTCAGTTTTCTATCGCTTCGCTTTTAGTTGTAGCTCCTTTGCAATTACTCGAATGGTTTAAAAGCAATGGAATGATTGCTAACCGTAAAAAATTCCAGCTAATGTTCCTTGGTTTGCAAGGGGAAAAAAGACTTCGTCTTAACATCGAGGAAAACAAAATACCTACAGCAGGTCACGTTAAACTTCTAGGAGTGGAAATTGACAGCAAATTAACGTTTAGCAAACACATTGAAACGTTATGTTCCAAAGTCAACAAAAAGGTCAGTGCATTTGCTAGGCTGAATAATTATATCTCTCGAGAGCAGGCATTAACAGTTTGTAATGTGGTAATTTTGTCAAACTTCAATTATTGCCCTTTGATATGGCTATTCTGCAATAAAGGTGCTAATAAAGAAATTGACCGCACTCATAAACGTGCGCTTCGGATCCTCTATGAAGACTACGAATCTTCATTTGAAACATTGCTCGCTCGAAGTGGCAGCAATAGCATGCATATAAAGAATTTGCAGAAACTGATGACAGAAATCTACAAGTCCATGAATCACTTGAACCCTTCAATTGTATGGGAATTTCATGAAAAGAAACCCATAATGTACAATCTAAGAATACAAAACTTGTGTAAGCTGCCAAGAATTAAGACACTTGGCTTTGGACTCGATTCACTGTCTTTTCGAGGTAGTTTCCTATGGAACACTCTTGATGATAGTATCAAACAAGTACCAACTCTGCCACATTTTAAAAAGAGGATCAAAGATTGGACAGCAGATAGATGCACCTGTAAAATATGTCGCTGATTATAAATACTATTTTTTCTATTTTTGTATATACTATGCTTTGTAAATAGTTGGTTTGAATTAGTGTCAGCTTGATACTACTGTAAATACCAACTTTAAATATTGATTTGAAATTTGAAATTTGCACCAAACATTCAGTGATTTCCGCTTTGCTGATGATAGGGGACTTAAAATATCTATCTTTCAAAACATCTATCTGTAGATTAATACATACATTTCTTAGCGAGGTGAGATCACTCAACTGATAGAGCATCTGCCTAGATACCGGAATATTCCGAGTTCAAATCACGGTCCCACTTCAATTTTTCCATCTTCCTCCTTTCACCAAAATTTTAGTTTAAAAACCTGCCTATAAAGATGTAATTGTTCAGTCTTACATAAAGTAAAAGCTGGAATTGAAGGATCCTTTTACTGTATTGTAATATCCAGTTATCTGCTACTCAAGCCGCTACATTATTGAATGTCAAATTCCAAGGGTGTACTCATCAGTGATTAAAAGTACTTTGGATCATGCTTAGTATTTTCTGGAAGCTCTTCACCTTTGCTCTTTCAGCCTTGCGAAACCTTGTGAATATGATTTGACATCATGTACGTATTTTGCTTCTTTCTGGCATATTCAAGCGACATTATTACTTAAAAACTAAGCACTTTTCTCTTTGTTTGGCTCGTACATCACCCATCCAACTAATTCCCGCATCTAGCCATACCAAAGTCTACGAGACTGTTGAATTTATCAAATTTGAAAGCCTTGATGTATCCAAATATTTGAGATAAATGTTCTCCTTCATTTAGGTGCTTTCTTGAAGTTTTTTTAATTGCCCTTCCTACTCATTGCTCATCTAGCCTTACCAACACATGTGAGCCCTGTGGCATCTATTGATCTTGTGATCTTTTTAATTTTATAAAATCTGTGAGATGAATTATCTCCTTCATCTTAGGTACTTACTTAAATTTATTTTAATTACCCTTTCTACTAATTCCCCATCTGGCTATACCAAAACATGTGAGCCTATAATATCTATTAAACTTTGAAGTTTTTCATTATCAAAATATGTGAGATAGAGATATATTCATCTTAGGTACTTTTTTGAATTTCTTCAATCACCCTTCCCGCTAATTGTCCGCTAAGTGCTGGGGCCCTACCGAGTATCGAACCCATTCCGCCTGAATGTTATGACTGCAAAGTCAGAGAATTACACCATTGGGCCACAACACCTATCAAAAGTTGTGAGATATAGATAACTTCATCTTAGGTACTTTCTTGAATTTTTTCAATTGCCCTTCCCGCTAATTGCCCATCCAGCCATGTTAAAGCATGTGAGCCTGCAGCATCGATTAAACTTTAAATTCCTTGATTGTCCAAATCTATGAGATACATGCTCCCCTTAATCTACGATACTGTATTAAATTTATTTAATTACCCATCCCGCTACATAGCCTCCTGGCAATACCACAGCATGTGAGCCTCTTGCATCTATTAAACTTTAAAGCTTTTCATTATCAAAAGCTGTGAGATGAATTGACTGCAACTTGTTCATACACGGGTTGTCGTATTCATCCAATTTCCACTATCAATCATTTGCAAGTAGCTTGCTTAATTTTTACTTGTACTACTGGACTCTCACTGTACGTAAACACTTCTGAAATTCACTAGTCAAGGAGGTGGGAAAGTGTTCTTTTAAGAGCTTGCTATTGAGGAAAACTGTACTGAAAGTGCTGTAATTCGAAATCTGTTATTCCTATTCAATCAGCACGTTGTATGTGCTTGTTTTGCGCTTGGAAAAAGTCAATGCTGTCTTTTGGTATTGTTTTGATTCGCCAAGCCATTGCTTGATTGCAGTCCTGAATTTAATATAGTATCGTTTGGAAGAAACGTACAGTAAGTATTTGAATTTCATGTTACTAAAATCAATATCTTAATATCTAAAAACTTGGACAATCTATCATAAGATTTGTCATTATTTGGGAACGCTAATCTTGTCTTTAAATCTTCTCTTGGGAAGACTGACGTTCTTCGTTGTTGCCTGGGCTGTAGTGTTCATAGTAAGTGTACTTTTTCCTTGCGAACAATAACTGGATGAAAAGATGAAATGTGGAAATATATTTCTTGAAAATTTATCTTATCTTTGCTAATCTATTCCGATGTCTTGTCCTTTGGTTACCTGTAGCAAATGTATGTTTTGAAAATTTCTTGGCACAGGGCTTGCAATATTCCCCTAGAGCAACAGTTGGTTCGTGTCGAATTTCTTATCTTTGGCAAAATCTTTATAAGATCAATAACACTGCATACGAACCCTTGTAGTCATTTTCCAGTGTGTTTGTGATGCCCGAAAATGGTGGAATTTTAGAAGATCAGACGGAGGATTAAGAGCTAATGGGAGAAATAACAGAAACGGAGAGTTATCAACAGTTTATGAAGCTCCAAAAATCAATGTTTTTTGTATTGGGTACGGGATGTGCATGTGCCACTGATAAGGATATGCCTTTTCAAAATTTTTAAGTGTCCTTTTAAAGAGTGTATACTTGACATGTTTTTGGCCCACTCAAGACAAGATTTTTGGCTCTTCTGTAAATGGGGCAAACATATTCATACTGACATTGGAAAACAAGATGAGAGTGTAATGTGTGTACACAATCCTATTACCCTCCCCCCCCCCACTCTCTGCCACTCCGGGCTGATCTAAAAAATATTGCATACAGTCTCTATCCAAATATATTTGACTTCAATAGTTGGAGGGCGCAATTGCTAGCCTTATGCAGCAACAAGAATTTTTGACTGAGGATGCCAATGACTATTATGCAGCTGCGTTCCTTTCTCCCGTATCTTTTCGGTACAGATGTCACAATGAAATCCATAGAAACTATCGAAAATTGTAGTAGTTCTGCCGGCAAAGGAAGTGACCCAAAAACTGTGTTTATCAGCTTGAACTTAAATCGTACATCTATTCACAATTCATTTCTATGATTTGCCTGCAAAAATTCGAAACTCAACGAAGAATATTGCTTCAAGGAATAAGGTAGTGGAGGGTCTTCAGTCCACAGCTATGGCCATAAGTTTAAACTAGCCGTTGATTTGTAATTTGAAGTAACATGTCACACACTTAGTTATCCGAATTAAGTTTCAAGAATTATTTCATTATTCGAATTATCAAATATCACAGGCTCTAACATTATAAGCACAGAATTTTTTTCACACTTTCCCAAGGGTGGTCGTAAACTTAGCCATACCTGTGGACTCATGGCCCTCCATTACTTTTGTCCCAGAAGCAATATTCTTTGTGGAGTTTCGATGAATTGCAAACAAATCATAGAAAAGAATTGTGCGCAAATTGATGTAAAATCCAGCCGAGTAGCACAATTTTTTGGGTCACACCCCTGGTCAGTAGAACCACTATATATTCCAACAATTTCACAATAATTTCAAAGAATTTCTATAGATTTCTTCGTGAAGTCATAGCAAAATGGTACAGAAATTCAAAAAAAAACATCAAAATGCAGAATCTACATGAGAAGTTGACCTAAATGTACTCCAAGAGAGTAAAATAGGCCGAGCGATAGGGTTCCATCTCGCTACCCCAAGAAACGTTGTTGACAAAAATTTGGTGTAAAATTTTTGGCCACGACTGTATTATAAAGCAATGCTTGATAACATTATTTTACCATTCTGATTGTTGAAACGTTGATAAAATTGAGAAAACCACTTACAGGTTTAAAACAAGCCAATGGAAGTTAGTTTTCGGGAATTCCACATTGAGATCAAGATAATGCATATTGAATTATGAATAAATTGTCAAAATTTGATAAGATTTCTTGTATTATGATGTTTCACAGAATATATACATTTTTCTGGTTCACCCATCATTTTCAAGAAGAAAGATGTTTAGAGTGAAGGAAGGAAAATGAACATATCGACTGGGATTGGAACATATCAAAATTCCTTCCCGCATTTCTGTACCCAGAAGGTCTGAACAGGAGAGTAGGCGACCTACGATGATGTTCAGACAAATATGGAAGAACAGACAATGGATGCTGTCACCCGTTGATTGATTGATATAATCATTCATTGATTTCGTTTGATTTCTCTCAACAAAGATGGATGGTGTTTTCAATTGAATGGATTTGTGGTTTTGATCGTTATGTAGTTGTTTCAACATTGTTAGCTTTATGTACAAAATAGGATGCCCTGTTTTATTGACACTGTAAATGTTCTATTTAGCCCCCTCCCCCGTTGACCCTTTGACACCGTTAATGACACCGCCTTCCCTTCTAACATCAAACGCCAGGTGTTACAAAAAGGTTCCATTTATTTAGCTAAGCAAGTTTGCATGGTATATTTTATATGGTTAAGGATAAAAACTGTGTCGAATTCTGCATTTGACACGTAAAATTGACTGTTCATTCCGCGTTATAGTTTGAATTAGTAGATCTTATGTAACGTAGGTTTCAACTTTTCGCGTAAATAGCAAGATATAAATCTGTTCATCGATAGCAGCTCCTCAAGAAGCAGTCAGTTTTCTGCATTCTAGGGCCAAAGTAAACGAACATCAGGTCCTGCTATCCGAATAAGGCGGTGTCATTAACGCTTTTCAAACTGCATTGACATCATTTCGAAACCTTGGGTGTACAATACTTAATTTATCTCCCATTTCAGGCAGCGAAACGAAACGCCGAGCATCTTGCCGAGATGCAAGGGGCAAATCGACGAATTCAAGACGATCTCGCTCGCGTATCTCGAGAAAGAGATGATGCACTTCGAGAGCTGCAGTATTTAAGACGCGAGCTAAACGAGAAAAATCAATCCAGTTCTGATATAGAGGATCAGCTAAATCGATCCAGACAGGTGAGTTTAATTTACCTTAGTACATATATTTCGGTTTTCAGAACTGGTGCTTATTCGTTAACATGTTTGCACTACTGTACCGGCACTAATTTGGATCTGCAGCAAAGTGTAGCGGAATAGCCTTCCGTCTGTATTCACGGGCTGTAGGAAATGCAGAATTTTGAAGAAGATTTATGTATGATACATCGAATTATTCCTATCCTATTTCATCTTTTCGTTCGTGCTATACCGACTTGTTTTCCTGATGCTTGTGTTTCTTCTGCGAAGGCTCCATTTGAATCCCCGTGCGTGGCGGCAGATTGACATGACTTGAGGTGCCCTGGAGAAATTATGCCGTTCAGTCCGTTTGAGAAGCCATTCTGTTGCTCAGTTTTGGCTGAAGATTTCGAAAATCGATTTTTCCTTGTCGATTTGTTTCGTATCTTGTGTTTATATTATTTGTTTATATTATCTTTTTTATCTTTTGCTTTCATGGTTGTTTGTTTTCTTTTTTGTTTTAGGAAGTTGCAAATGCATACCGTGAAGTTGGAGAACTACGAACCAGAACTCACTTAGTTAGCACTGCATTGCAAGAAGCGAAGCAAAGGGAACAAAAATACGAAGAAGTAAGTACAAACTAATGGTCCTTAAAGCCTAATTGAAAAAATATTGGGTTAGGACGAGGGGCAAATCGCTTTGAAAATAGCATGCGAGGCATTGGAATTTTTAAAGATCTCTCACATTTTTCAAAGATTTGTTGGAACCTTTCTGACTTCTTTAAAGATTTTGTAAATTGTTTAAGATTTCAAAGACTCTTAGACTTTTAGATTCTGCAAGATTTATCAAGATGCAAAATTTTATGGATATGGACGATCTTTGAGATTTTCAAAGAAAGTCGAAAAGATTTTTTGAGAATTTATATCATTTTTGGGAGAGAATTCTGTGTATTTTTTAAGATTTTCGATGATTTCTAGGATTTGTTTCGAAAGTGTACGAGATTTTTGGAGTGATTTCCCCCTTGGGATAGAATACCCTTGTAATGTCTCCAATGATCAATGTTTGGCCTTCTATTTCAGTTGTTTGGAATCAAAATCTGCCACGTACTAGATTTTTAACAAAAATACATAGCTGTCGTTGTTTCTTTGGTTGAATACAGTGATAGTATTAGGTGACTCAAGCATAGGGCACAAATCTTTCCAATCTTAGGGTGTGTGTATCTGTTAGATAAAGAATTTGATCAGATGCTCTTGACACATTAAGGTCCCCTAGGTGAGGTATGGCAAATGAGGAATTTTGCCGGGATGATTTTGACACCAAGAATGTGTACCCGAGAGGGCACAACAAATGTTTTGGGTACGGGTCAATCTCGTCCCCAGAGTGAGTTCGTTGCTCTACCTCTACTCTGGGATACAAGAGGCCGTTCGGCAATCTGATTGCCTGTTCGCCATTTTGAGCTGTAACTCCGATTTGCGCGGGGTAAACGACCTCGGCATGTCAAAATTCGACGTGAAACCACATTCTTCACCCATACCGACCATCATTTGCAACTTATTTCCAAAATTCAAAGAATAATGAGCCATTTTATTTTTGAAGCTGCGGTGAAAGTTTCTCGAATTTGCAACTTAGGCCCATTTTCGCTCCAAAAAACCGAGCTTTATTTTCACATTAAACACACTTGCCCACCCCAGATTATTGTTTAAATACCTGCAAAAAGGTTCAAATAAGGTCCTCAAAGAGTTTGTTTTCAATTTCTCCATCCATCTTCTGCAGAATTAGCGCCAGAGCAACGGCCATTTTCCGTCGCTTGGCGTTGCCTAGCCAACGGTGAAATCCATAATGGCTTCCAAATGCACCCAGATTCTGGGCGCATTTCATCGAAGCGTACCAGGGTGTTCATTCGGCTTCGTGATCAGCGCATGACGTAAGAACACCCTGGGAACGAGGTTTGGTACGGGTACGTGCCATTGGGAAGGATATCTATTGGTATAAGGAACGGGTATGTTTTTGAAGCCTCGATGGCACGTTCCCGACCAAAATCTGGTCAAGTGCACCCCCGGGAATTTGTATCGTGATTACTTTTTGTGTGACAGTTCTGCGCAATAGCATTAGAGAAATGATGATGACAGAAAATGTCAATCTACTTTTTTAAGACTGGTATGGTTGTTAAGTACAACAACCGTTAAAACAACAAATGTTATCTAGATAAATTGAACATGAAAATTAGGACCACATTTTGACATTATGCAACGGTCTGGTTTCGACCGGTAAACTGACATCCCTACAGAATTATGAACAGAATATTGAAATAACGACAGAAGCACTGTTTAGCCCGTTGTTATTTTTTTCTGTATACAACTTAATCATGGCCTAGTCTATCACGTAACGGATTGGTCAAATTTGTTAATACTTTGTTGATGCATAATTTGTAACTAACCGCAATGTCTTTTTGATATGAATATGATTATCGTCACATTTCGTGTCATTTTTTGGTGAAGCCTCGATTTCCTGCCAATACTCCAAATTCTGTAAGAGATAACGAGGTTTTCGATGATCGTGGCATGCAGAGAAAACGTCAATGATATCGTATTATTTTTTAGAAAATCGACCATCTCAAGAACGAGGTAGATTCTGGACAATCGAAGAACAATAACGTTGGTCCTAAACAGGTACGATTCACTGATATTTCAATTCCTGCTATGGTATTTTCTCCCTTCAAATCTTATTTGACAGTAATCTGTGACGGGTATCAAACGGCAATATTGAGCAAATACAGTATTTCACTTGTTTTACGAAGTTCAAACCTCTTCTCGAACCTTGCATTGTTTTTACGCCAAGATTTACAACCAGTCACTGCCCTACAGAATCCTTTAACTGCTGCTCCTTTCCTCTCGCCCCCCTCCTGAACCAGTACGTTGTCCTACTTTTGAGTGAGATACATGGGCGTTGCCAGTAGAAGTATGAGTTGATGAGTTGGAATCTTCCTCAAAGCATTCCCCTGGCAATGACTGTGAGGCCTTCTTCATGTTTTTCTGATTTGCCCCCCTCCCCCCGCTCAACTACTTGATGCAGGAATTAGTGTAACGTTTTTTAATTGCAGAAGGAATTCAATGATCTACAAAAGAGAATGGTTGTATTAGGATGTCAACTACGAAAGACAGAAGTCAGTAAAAGAACTTACGAAGTTGCTGTTGAAAAATTAACCAAATTTGCTGAGGTATGATTGAGTGCTTCAATTTCTTGAAAATCGAAACATAGAATAATAGACGGGAGAAACTTGCACCCTGTTAGCCTTCGTGCAGATTGTACCCAAGGAAAAGGTAGTCTGCGCAATGCCACTCACTTTTATGTAGTGAGTGCCTCAGCATTCATTTGATAAAAAAGAAATCGCATTGTTGTAACTGCATGAGTCTCAGGTTTTGCTTTGTGCTCTTCGCAAACTTCATTAACGACACAATAATCTGGAATTTTATGCACCATACAGCAGACAATACACAGATGCTGAGGAGAAACAACCTGGTTCCAAGGGCCAGCTTCCTACGTCAGTACTGACATCGACATCGATGACCTAGGAAGACAATGGCGGCCCTGGGAACGAGGTTGGAGGAGAAAGGGTCATTCAAGCTGCTATTGAAATGAAATGATGACGCTAAAACACACGATTTTGAGTGGCGTTGCGCAGACTATTTGTCTCCTTAGGCATTGCCTTCACATAGGCTAGCACTCTTTGGAAAACTGTTGAAATGAATCAAATAGACTGACGTCAAAGTATTGAGCAGTGCTGCTCCTTTTTTCTATATTTGCTAGCCAGCGTCCGAGGAGAGTGTTATGACGCTGAGAGGTTAAGCTTATCGAAGTATTGCCCTGGTCCTGCCTCTGGATGTGACTGCATTTCGTGATTCCTTCAGTCTAGAATTTCAAAGAGTTGGCGACTCTCCTCACCGTGCGTGGCTTCTTTTGAGGATACCTTTCTTTTGAACGAAATGCTTATTCAATCCTGCCACCTTGATCCTCATTCGAAGCTACTACCTAAACTGTGAGGGTAGTGAGCTACCTCTCTGGTGGAGCAAACAAGCGCAGCGAGCTATACCGCAGACGTAGCTCGATATCTCACAGCCAAGGTATAGTAGCCTCGAATAAAAGTTATATTAGTTGTATCGAATAAACATTTCATTCAAAATAAAGATTTCCGCAATGCCCCATGTTCGAGGATCCTTTTGCCTCAATCTTATCGTGAACAGTCTGACTTCATTCTGCAGTCTGAATCCAAAATTACAATTTTTAAGGCTGCTTCATTTTGTTTTTTCTGGCCATTAAAAGAAGCCTGTTTCTTTACCAGCGTGTTCATGATGCTGCAGATAATGCGGAGAAGACTTCAAACCCAGGGTATGAGATGACTAAAATTTTTATGCTTTATTCATTCTATCAATCGGCTCCTTTGTGTTAGGGACCTTCAATTATTTTTCAAGATGAGGTCTTGATTCACTGATCTGTATTCTTGAATACCCGTTAAACTTTGTATTCTGTTCAAGGAAAAATCAGACTTGCAACGTGTTTTCTTGTATTCGTTTAGTTTTTATCTGATTTGCTTACTTTCAACCAGCCAGTTTAATAAGTTATTCATTTAAATATACATTATTCAATATATTAATAAATCATATCAAAAATGGAAAGGATAATACAGTCTCAGGATTACTAGGCCAAATCATTTTCAAACTGTACGAAATTCGCTGTGAGACTGCCAAGGATCATGGGGAGCTCACGTTAGATTTCCTTAGAGCTGAAGTGGGTGACTGCATTTTGGTCTCGCGATGTTTCGGGCAGGGGGAGTGGTGCTTATTTTGATTACTGACTACTGTCTTTCGGAATGTTGTGAGGTTGTGGGGGGGGGGGACGTATTCATCTACCTTAATGGTAACTAAAGCATGACCCCGAGGTAGAAGAGCCCAGTAGGTTTTCATACATTTTTCTGTGATTAATTAGTTTTTTTCCTAATATTTTGTAGCTTAAGTTGATTGAAAATCGTGCATAAATATTTATGATATATGCTATGGGTCTATAACTTGCGAGATGACTGTATGATACAAGTTTTGCCAAAATTTCTTCACTGGAAATTTTCGTAATGTAATGTCCCAAAAAATGTACTCCTGTTAGAAAAATCAACCCAATTTTAATAACAGGTTGATCTTCAAATTTGTTTTTCGCAAGTACATCCATGACCACATTATTTAGGATTTGTGAATTTAGCTCTTTTTAGGGCTGCCTGGTTTTGAAGCATACTGCAAAAAGCACTAACGATTTCCAGATTAAATTTTTTCTGTTACTGAAACCCGGTTTCCATATGATCGCAAAGATTGCAATTGGGGCAAGGATCGCTGTAAACTACGACTTGCGATCCTTGCGATTCTTGCAATCCTTGCAACAAAACGGTCTCCATTTGTAAAAGGACTGGTGCAAAGATCGCAAGAATCACAGAGATCTCAATCGCTAGGATCGGAAGGGTTGCAAGAGTTGCAAGTATCACAATGGATTTTTAAAAGGAGTTTCCATTAAAGCTCGAATCTCAGATTTAGATATGTTGAGCGGTAACAGGTCAGACCTATAACCGTAAAAATAAGAAAGTGCCATTTCTTTCAGCTTGGTTTTGACAAAATCAAAATTGAGATTGGCACTATCTGGTAATTGTTCATTTTTCAACTGCCTGGCTAGTTTTTCAAATGGTGTTAAGGTTTTAGGGCGAACACTAAGTTTCCATTAAGACGCAAGGGTCGCAAGTTGTAATTTTTAACGATCCTCGCATCACTTGCGATCCTTGTGATCATATTGAAACCATGCTGAAGCTTCTAGTTTGGTCGTAAATTTCAAGAAGAAACGCAAGGATACTGAATTGATATTATTGCTCTTAATAAGTAAGATTAGTGATGTTGCTTTAAGAGTTGAACTGAGACGACTGAAGTTTTTCTATTTGATACCGGGTGAGTCAAAAAAGCGCCCGGCGTTTGAAAGGCTACTGCTCCCTGATTATATAAGCAATGATATTTTTCAATATCTGATTAAATACCTAACTTGTTCAACAATTATTTTCAGAAATTTTCATGGCTAAAATCGGTCACTCCGTTCAGACTCTGTAAGCTATTTTCTAAAGTTAATCCCTAAAAACGTGCTAAAATTACAAGCAATAATCCCTTATGTGTTTACCTCACAGCGATGACTTTCAACACGCTTTAGCACTTGCTTTCATTTTGGGTGGCTGAAAAGTTTTTCCCCCTTGTGTGAATAACTTATTCAGGGGGATTCCATTCTCCCATGAGGACAAACTACATGAGCACATCCAAGAGTCATTATTGCTAGGAAGGAGAACAAAGGGACATTTTGCTTGCTGTTTTCGCTCGTTTTTGCAGGTTTTCGAAGGGGGCTTTCTGCAGAAAGTCTCCTATTTCGACGGGAAGGAATGAGCGACTAAAGCCGGGTGAATTATTGAACCTAATTTGACATATCGGGGATAAAACAAGACAGTTCTCAACAACATTGCTGTGATATTCAGGGATCAAGATTTTTTCAAACGCCGGGCGTTTTTATTGACTCACCCGGTATTTAAAACCTACTAAGGAATGAAAAGAAACATTTTGTCAACCTTAGATTTATTTGTATAATTGACAAAGGAGATCAAAAAGAAAATTTACCATAGGCTTAATAATTGGATTTCCTCAAACAGGAGTACTCTTTACTGGGACACCCAGTACTTCTACTGTCAAAGAAGACGACAAGATCTTACCTCACTCAGTGTCTATCTATATCTCTTATTAGGAGTAGGCGAAATTCAGTAAGCAGAAGCAGATCACCAATCAATGGAAGTTTAGCTCAAGAGGCACGTGACACAGTGAAGGCTGTTAAATTGCTTTTAGAAGAAGAACGTAAGTACACTTTGGGTGTGTTTGATTGGTGCCAATTCTAAAAACGGTAGACTTGGAAGACTCGGAATTGGTGTTTGATTGACTCCTAAATTCGGAAAACGGCAGGTTTGACAGGTTTGGCATTCCTGCTGAACCTTCTGCCCCAACAGGCGGAAGGTTTGGCAGACTTTGGAGAGATTCTCGTTTTCAGTTGCAAAACTCTGAAAACGAGGCGAATTTGCTCGTGCTGCTATGGTATTTGAGTGAGTTCAATCTTTTTTGCCATGCACCAAACTTGTCTTCGTGTTTTTCAATTGGAAACCTCGTCTTCACCAGGATGAATCTGAATCCCGCTATTTTGAAGAATTTTGTGTTTGATTGGGCACTGTGTTTCTGTCGCTGCGAAGTCTACCGTTTCCAGAATTTGGTAGGTTTGGAATTACCAATCAAACACGCCCTTTGTATTCTCAAAAAATCAAGTGATCTGAACGAATTCTAACAAAAAATTCGGTGTGCCTAACTTTAAGAGCCATTGTCCCACAGAGTTCTTCATGGGCAAACTGAATTTTAAACAGTGTGAACATCTATGTGGCCTTAAAGTTGACTTTCTATCAGCATAGGTTCCAAATCTTTAAAAAGGTGGGTGCAAAATTCAATTACATATTTCTTTAGACTTAATGGCTTCAAACAAACTTTAGCTAATTTGCTATAATTCTGCCGTTGGACATTTCGAAAATCTTCAATATTTTCAAAATAAGAGTGTTTTTCGTCTTTTTCTTGAATTCAAGAAAATTTGTCAAGAAGATTCAAAATCACTGTGATTTCTAAACTTTTTACCCATTATGAAATAATTGCCAAGGAAACCATAGTTTATGGATGTCTGCAATATGGTATCAATTAAAGTCTGTCACTTTTGTGGTTTATGATTTAGAAATTTAATGACGTCACAGCCTCAAATGAACTGAAATAAAAGAAACATTGTTATTTTGAAAAATATTGAAAATTTCTGAAAAGTCCAACGCTAGAATTTTAGATTGGTAGCTAAAGTTCTTTTAAGCCTTCAGTTAGAAGAAATATGTCATAGAATTTTACGAGGGGCAAATCACTGATTTTTTTTCGTGCACCTTTCTTGAAATCACAAAAAAATCACATACAAAAATCACAAAATCACAAATAAATCACTTGCAAAAAGGACAAAAAATCACAAATCACTGAGAAATTACTGAAAAATCACACAAAAAATAACAAAAAATCACGAAAATCTTTTAAAAATCACAGAAGAAAATCATGTGATTTTAAAATCACAAAAGTCACGTACGCTATTTTAACAAGTGATTTGCCCCTCGGAATTTTACACCCACCTTCTTACTAGACTTATGACGATGAGTCTCTTGTTTCCCTGTGCTTTTTGACTTGATGATGGCGCTTCAATTAACAGAGACTCATAATATTACTCTGAAAAACCTGGCTCTTTTTAGGCCCAAATTTCGCGATTCCTACAGTACCAATCAGATTGCGAGACTTGTGAATTTCTATTGTTACGGTGTAAATGTGATAGAATTTTCGATTCGATTGAAGAATTGACACTCCCACGGGGTTGGGATTTAAAGCCGTGATTCCATTGTATTCCATTGTAGGAAAATAGGGCTAAGTTTTTCACTGTTTCATTATGATTTCCTCTTGAGCAAGGTTTACCGCAGGGATGCAAGGGACTCACCCTCATAAGTCTACCTGGTTCCTACCGATTTAAAGATTTGGAACTTGTGCTACTGCAGTGTGGATCCATACATCAACTTAGGCCAAATTTTAATTCAGACAGTCTGAAATCGCAACATAACTGGAAAGGACCCAAGCCGATAATGGCTGTTTAATGGGTGCATTGTTTGAAGCAGCACAACGAAGTTTGCATCAGTTGATTGCAGGAGTGTCAACCCTCACAGGTAAAGCTTTGGAGCGGCAGAACTTTCTTAGGACAACAGAAAGTGGATCTGATATTTATCATTCTTCTTTTTGTAAATTCGATCCAATTAATTCAGTCCAGAAAATGTAATATCTTGAGAAATAGAGCATGGGGCTCAAATCTATCAATTCTTGAAAAAGGTGGGTGTAAAATTGTATCAAATTTTTCTATGAATTGAATGACTTGAAAGGATTTTTGTGTAATTTGCTGTAAATCTGCCGTAGCAATTTTTTGATATCTTGATTAGTTTCAAAATGGAGGCATTTTTCATTGTTTTCGAATATTTGCCAGAAATTTTGAAAAAAAGTTAAGATCATCGTAAATCTTAAACTACTCGAGGAAAATTGATACAATCTTCAAGAAGACCATAGAAACAGGGCATAGAGTTCAAATCTTGAAGGTCTACAATATGGTGGCAAGCAGAAATCTGTAGCACTTTTGGTTGGGGATTTAGAAATTTGAGTCTTCACACCCTTAAGTTTAATAAATGCCGCCATTTTGAAATTCATCAAGAAATCGAAAAATTGCCACGGCAGATTGACAGCAAATTGCCCAAAATTCCTTTTCAAGCACTTTAATTGAAAGAAAAATGCAATAGAATTTTACACCCATCCTTTTAAAGACTTGAGCCTTATGCTGACAAACAGCAGCTATGAAGCTCGATGTATAAACCTGTTCTGTTGAGCCACTCTTGAAGTATGCCACAGATCCTCGATATAGTTCATTTCTGTATCAGAAAAAATTGGCAGGCTTTCGTTGCCAATTTGTAAAGCTATCCATCATTCATTTGATTTCTTTACTGTCTATTGCAGCTCTTCCATTTGGTTGGGAAGAAGTTTACGCTCCTGATGGTGTAAGATATTACATAAAGTAAGTTTAATAGCTGCGACTCTTGTAGTAACTGCATGATGATATCCTATAAAAGGCTCTGATGCTGTTTTTATCAAACAGCGTCCCCACAGCATGGCCGGCCTAACGTTTACATCATTCGGTTCAATCTGTCCACCCTGTGGTAAGCCGTTTACCAGATCTGTGCTGCATCAGCCATTTATCATGCCAAACCACTCTTTCAAATCTCCTTTCTGGTAGTCGACATGGTCTGTTGAATGAAGAAAGGTTATGTTCCTCCTTCCAATGAAAAACATGTGCAAAAGCACAGGCATGTTATTGCTGAAGGCAGAAATCGTAGGAGAATTTTGTGACGATTTTAGGCCACATTTGAAGGTTTGTGAGGGATGTTTATTTCTGGAATTGCCTCATATTTTTGAAAGAAAGTGGTCAGTTTAAGCAGGGAACATTCCTAAAATTAATCTAACGTATCACCATTTCAACAAGGTGAAAGCAGACACTGTTGTTGTGGTATTCAGTAGACGGTTGCCTTTCGAACGCTTCACATTTTTGTAAAACTATGAATCCAGTAGGGTCATTAGATACGAAGTGCGGAAATCGGGATGACCTCGTCGAAATTGTTTATAAAATCTATTTGATGCTTGATCTTGCATAGCCTATAAATCAAAATTGAGAGCGTCTTCAAAACAGATCAGAATCAGCTGGTCTGTGCTGTCGTTGAAACTAGTTTCTGCTGCAGATACGATGCATATTCATAGTCATACCCTTATCGTCTTCTGTTATAAGATTATTCTTGCGAAGATTTCTGACCTTCTTATTCAAATCTCATTCTGCCATTGAAGTAACACAATGTAAAACACCCTTTCCTTTCTCCTTGAGATATTTTGTTTGTAGGTTCCTTTTTTGATTGTTTGTCTTTTGAATCAACAGTCACGTGACACAGACAACATCGTGGTTGCATCCAGTATCTGGTGTGCAATATCAAGCAACACTACCAAATGGAAATGCCGCTCCACCACTTGATCAGAAGTTTTAGTACGTGCCATATGTCTCGTTCAATTGCTACTCTGATCACCCAACCCCCCCCCCGGGCAGCACAGAGTTCAACAAAAATTGCAAGTAAAATGCCCGGGGACAGGGCAAATTTTGTTGGCAAATGGCCGGGGGACATGCACTGAAGAAGTTTACATTCCGAGTTACTTTATAAGCAAAATCTCGTAGCATTGTCAAATACAGTAAGAACCCGCAAAATAGAAACCATTTTATAAGAAACCTCAGCCTGATCTTTTTGAGAAATGGTGCCCTCATTTAAGAAACTTCTCAGCCTGATTTTAGGAAGGTTTCTTATAGGAAGGTCCTAAATATATAACATACTTCATCATGGCTGAACAATTTGTGTTGACGTCATTTTCAAATGCATAAATTCATACAGAAGCTTGCATCAACATACAAATTTGGTGAACTTCCATTTTTGATAATCTTAAATCTCAGCTTATGATGTGCAGCAATGTATTTACAGTATACTCATATATTTAATTCGAAATTGTCAGATATTTAACTTGAAATCATTGAAGGTTTCTTAACCATATTATAAGAAACCATTCAGCCTCTTTCCTTGATAAATGCCGTTTTAATAAGAAACTAAACAGGCTGTTTTGAAAAAATTGGTTTCTATTTCGCGGGTTCTAATGTACCTCGGCGACTTGGGCAAAATCGACAGTCAAGTTTCCAGGGGCCGGGGAACACTTTATGTGCAAATGTTCGGGGGTGTTCCTGGGGGATGGTCAAGGTAAGAATTGATCGAGAAAATAGAAGGGTATGGAATCAGTTCGATGGTTCGGGCAAAAAAAATGCTGTAGACATCTCAAGAACCAACTTTTAATGGTTTTATTATAGATTTTGTACGAATGTTGTATCTAGGTCGTGTGAAATATCAGATGGGATGCATCAATAGAACATAGTTGTATCACTTTCAACATTTAGTTGTTAGAATGGTTAGATTTGTGTCTTTGGTGTCACCATTCATGTACTGTACGCTCTCCTGATCCTACACCGTTCGTTAAATGTTTGTGAGGAATCATGCCACAGGGATCTTTTATGGCAGTTGGATGTCTCTATGATTAGCAAAACCACTTTATCAACCCCCCCCCCCCCCTGAGTATAGAGTTTGGCTTACTTCATAGAGTAGCTGAAGAGCCTGAAAATGAACTTGCGATTCGTTGAGAGGTAAGCAACTGACGAATTTGCATTATCATGGATGATGTACAGTTCTACTACACGAGGAAACCGCGTCCAAAGCAAAAGTTGCTTCAAAGCTCGTTACAGCTAGCCTTGTGTCTCCACTCTTAGCTTGTGGTCAGGCTTTACGGTAGACTTGCCCCAACCCCAAGTATATTTCGTCAAGACTTATTACAATTGGCAACAAGACTTTGGGAAATTCTAGCTTCGCGGCTGATAAGGGCTGTTCACAGGCTTCTCCACTCTACGATAAGGTTTGACCCTTTTCATCTTTACCACCAGAGTTTTCGCCTATTTCCGATTTTCATCTCGCTTGTTGTGTTCTCATCTGACCACCGGTTCATCTCATTAAGTTCCTTCCAATAAGATGCTATTCTCTTTCCTTTTTCGTGGAAAGAATAGATGGCTTCATGTTTCTGAGCACATTCCAAAGCACCCAGTGCGTAGTTGCTCCTATTTCATTGCAGTTAAAATCCTCATAATTCTTCAACTTTGCATTTGGCAATTGTCACAACTTCAAAGCTGCCGAGATCCGGGAAACGAGTGTCCTTTTACCAAATTTGGATCCTAAAAATTTTATCATACGGTTTTGTAGCATTTTGTCCAGACACAGGATGTTGCTGTACGGTACAATATCTACTTTCATTTCGGTGAGACAGTTATAAGCAGCCTTGTGGGATTAATTTAGTTGCAGGCAGTCTTCAAAAGTAGATATAGGTGTTTTCTGTAAATACAATGACACGTCAACTTCGTGTGTTTCATAAAGATATGTTATTGCAAAAAACTTGCACTGTATGTATTTATACTTCATATAACTGTATGCACACAATAGAAATGCAAGCACCGTTTACTTCTTCCTAACCAACTGAGTTGAAAGTAGTATTGGCAAGTAGAGCTGAAAATAGTCTTATACAGTTTTTTCAAAAGATTCTGCTGAATCTTTGATTACATGTAGGGTAACTGTATATTTATCGCAGTAATGTTTCTTAGAGATCAGCAAAGAGTACCAACCATTATATTTGCAGAAACAGTCCCTTATCATATGAATGTGTTTCGAGGAAACTGATTGTGGTCACCAAATAAACAAAATTGTCCTTGCGCTTTTGGTTAACTTGAAAACGATAGGAATTTTCATTGCACAGTAACTTTTCCCAACGAACCGCTTTTAACAGAAGCCTCAAAACAATTAAAAGACCTCGGCTGAAAGATCCAACGAAGTAAAATGTAATTACATGCTTCTGCAGGGAATTGAAGACAACACTTAGAAACGTATTTCTAGAAGTAAAATTACAAAATCCTCGCTAACATAGGAGAATCCCTTATAGCTTATTGATCAGGAGATTGGATATTCAAACCCATATATGCCGGAGATGGGGGGGAGCACAGGGCACTATGTCCCTTCAGAATATTCGAAAGCACCCTATTTTAACCTTAAAGTGTTCTTTTCTCTTCCTTGTTTAGTTTGTTTCTCCCACTGGTTCTAAAAAACTTTAAAAATGACCCTAGTCCCGAGTCCCTTCGAGTGAGGGCTACTTCCTATGTCTATGTATGATCTACTTTTTACAAGACTGCAAATAGATAAATAGACGATTACGCTAAAGATGGCGGCAAGGAACTTTTTACCAAGATGCATTGCGTTCAAATTGCGACTCCTTAAGGTGGATGTTGGTAGTAAATCCAAAAATGGTGCAGCTAACTTAAATCTTTGTTTACTCTCATCATACTGGGCAAAACGCCAGTTTTGGCTGATAATCTTGGACATTGATCTCTTTTGCTCAATTTTTATGCGAAAAAAATTCAAAATACAAAAGGGCGTGGCAGCAATCTCCATGGAAACAGAGAGAATGAAAAATGTTTGAGTAAGGATTGCACTTGCCCTACTGATCCTAAGTGGCTGCAAAATGGCTCAAATGAACAAGCTCACAAAATTATGTGATATGAGCAGAGCAATTAGTTGTCATGGATACCGTTGCTATGGTAACTAGGAAAACCTTGTTTTCCTTGACGTCATAGCTTAAAATAGAAATATGAGAATTTTGCTTGCTCATATCAAATAATGGGTAACATTACACAATATGTCCAAAAACCAGTCCATTCAAGCATGTAGATCATGAATTATCCTTACTCAAAGTTGAACCAGGCCAATTTGAGAAAATCGCATTTAAAGTTTTACTACTGTTTTCAACTATGCAAATTTCAATAAAATTTCTCTTTTGTGTAATCAATAGTAACTAGGATGCCTTGGGTCACAGCCAGACTGTAGTAGAGTCAGAATAGTTGGAATTAGGTTAGTATTTCAATTATATATATCTGTTTTAAAGCTGTTTTTATTTTCTGCATTTTCTACGGACACAGCAAATTGACCAACACAACTTGATCATTCATCAACAAATTCAGTTGGATACCACAAGCAATTATCATTCATGTAACTCCTCTTTAGGGCTACAGGGGACTCTTGATTCCAAACGCGCGAAGAACCACACAACGCAAATAAAACAACTGGTTCTTGAATATCGAACGGTTTGCTAAAATAAATAAACATCAAATCAATCCCCAGAAAACATAACTAATATACGAAACAGAAATACAAATATCAAATATGAACGACATGTACAGCGAAGAATATAAAGTAAAGTTTCTACTTACAAATTTGTTTGTCCTCGTAGCTATAAAGCATCACAAAGCGCCAAAAAGCAGCAGGCCTAAGTCGGCCAGGCAAACTGCCTAGAAAAACATCTCCACTTCGTCACTATTTGTTTTGCCACTGAATCTTGCAACCCCGAGAAAAGCATGCGCCAATCTTTTACAGCCACGAGTTTCTTAATACAAAATAATACAAAACGGTCCAAACAATAGAAAAATAATAGGAACGTGCACAGCAACTTCAAATACAAATAATCAAATGATACAAAAAACAAAGAAACGAACTAAAAACAAACGGGAAAACAAGTTTCTTAAGTCTCTAGGGCAAAAGTTCATTTCGCACGTAACAATTCACTTGCTCTTTGTTTGCTTGCCTCATGACTTCTTTGGGCCAGTTCCTTTTTTATTACCTATTGGCTTTCTTTGCATGCAAATCTGACATCTTTTAATGCTAAATGTACTTGTTACTTGTTAGATGGCACCTTCCAGCCATCATATTTATGCTTTCAGCAGCCACGCTAAAGCATCGCTTATGATCTATGATATTTGTTATGCATTCTACATCTAAATTCGTAATCATTGCTTCATTTCCAGTCTTGTTACTTGCCAGTGTGGTAATACCAAAATCTGCTACTTTCATCATGTCAAGCAACTGGCTGATAGCAGCGGCAGCACCTTCATTACATTGAAAACTGCAGTTGCTTAAAATTTTCTCTGTCAGTAAACAAATAAACATCTTGGAGGGAACTCAGCCCTTTATAATGATTTTGTGTGAATCCTCTATGACACCTCAGTCAGAAGCAGTGTTCTCTCTCAACTTGAACACTTGAATTCCCTACATCCGGTCTGCACTTCTTCATAAAAGACTACTCAAAGATGAATCATATATGCAGGGCTCTTCTACTGGCTTTATTTGTTCTCTGCCAGAGGCTACTAAACTTTTTCTTCTCAAGGGGCTTTCTAATTGGTGAGTTACTTAGATTTCATTTAATTGTTGAAAAAATAGGCCATGATCCCCTCTGTTTTTGCTTTAGGCCAAGGTCAATAATGCTAACATCTTCTTCATGTTTTCTCTCTCACCAGATTAAAAAGAAAATGTTTCATTTTATACTCATGCAACAAAAACTCTTCTGTTTCATCCCTGTCATGTCCAGACAGCATTTTTCCTTCTGACTTTGGACATCAGCTTTCCTGCGCTTAAACATTACCAGGATGGAAGACGACTTCCATCCAAACAAAGTTACAGACATTGAGGTGAATTGTGCAGAGGCAGTTACTCCATGTATGACATACTTGAAGGAAATGGGTATAGGGACACCCTAGAGGCAAAATTTTACATCTTGTAGCTGATAAATTTAGAGAAATACAAGAAAATAAATGCCTGACAACGGTTGCTAAGGAGATATGAATCGGGTGGGACGGGGAAAAGAGTCTTTTCTCCCCCCCCCTTTCACCATTGAAGCTGAATTCATAGCTAATTCAAAGAATAATGATAGAGGAACGTCTTTCAGCCAAAATCTCAAAATTGATGAAAAAATTTTTTTTGAAAAATTTACTGCTAACATCCTCCTTAACGATTCTATAGGGATTCGATTAAAGAACCCAATGCATCTTGGTAAAAAGTTCCTCGCCGCCATTTTAGCGTAATCGTCTATTACCTCTGGTAACATAAATCTGTTCACATCTCATTGACCCTACTTCGTTATAGATTTTATACAGAAGTTCATTTTTGTCATCATTAGAGTACCGTAGTTGATTCCTTTTTATCAGTACAATAGGTTGACATCTAGTTTTTTCTGTATTTTACGGCAGTTGTATTGTATCTGCATGTGCAGAAGCAAGGTATTGCTGAGTATAATGTTTCTAATTTTGAACCGGATAGTTGACAAAGAATATCTGTTCCAAACTAACGGATAGAAATTCACGCACGTTTTAAGAAGTGAAGGCCATCTTAAAAATAGCGACGTCTTAACAAACTGCTTTTTTGCATTTTCGATGCAGTAAAAATTTGCTGATTATTTCCTTTATTGAAGTAAGGATTGGAGTTATTGGAGTTATGAGCTTCGAATCATGTTCCTTGTGAGCAAGTTCTTCTGTGTCTGGTTAAAACGAAGAAAACAGACCAAAAATTCAGTTTGATTCTTTGCTTTGGCCTTTGTGGAGGTGCGTGCGTGGCTGTGGCTGATCTTGTCGGCCAATCAAGAACTGGTTTGGTATCTAAACGTGACGTTTTGCAACAACGTCAGGTGTTTTAGGGCCTGTTCATATGGAGGCGAGCCAGCCCGCTTACCGGGCTGGAGCACTTTGCCGAGATCTCACCTCATCCCTAATCCCAATACAAAATTTGATTTCTGTTCATATGAGTAGGCGGGCTGGCCCGCTTAGCGAGATCTTTCTTATATGACGACTTGGGCAAGTTCACAAGCGGGCTTGAATTTCTCCATATGAACACAAGATGAAAACTGTCTCGCCTACCGGGCCAGCCCGGCAGCCCGGTAAGCGGGCTGGCTCGCCTTCATCTGAACAGGCCCTTATTAGTTTACTTAACTTAGTGTTTTGTTTGTGTGTTTCAGTTCAATCTGCAATCGAGGCTTCACATACCATGGTTTCGCATCAGAACGAGTTTGACATATAATGGTTTCTTTTCCTGAATTTCCCTCTTTGCACTGACTTCTCAGTTGAAAGCCACACACACGAACCTCCACACTGCCCACATTGAAAGTAAAATACAATAAAAAAGCATAAAGAACACACCAAAATGGCATCAAGGGCATTCTCGGTACTGAGATCGGCTAGCAGACTCTCTGGAACGAATGCTACTCCCCGTGCATTCATGTCAGCTTTCAGAGGCGGGAAAGGACAGTCTATCAATTTGACTCCATGGGTGCTTGGTTCGTTAACTGCAGTTGCTGCAGCCAGTGGAGCCACGTATTTTGCAAACAAATCTGAAGGGAATATTTTACAAACAGTCAGTGCTTCAGCCTATGTAAGTTCGCTGTCGTAATTTTCTTCACAGAAACAAGGAAGTGAGAGGGAAGTGATGCTTACTCCATTGCAAAAACGGCTTCGTTTGCACCAGTCGGCAAATTTTGATAAAAATCTGCTGCTTTTCAAAGATTCACTTTGGTGCAGCAGTAGCTAAAAACATCTGAAATGTGGTTGCCCAAAGGTGGCTAAAGGCAACACAGATCGATTCCACGCATCACACACCCAAGGCCAAGCTGCACGTAATTTTTTATGTATGTGTGTATGCATGTATAAATTTGCCACTAAATAGATTTACAATGGTTAAATGAAACGAAAAATAAATAGATATTTACAATACATTTTACATAGCAAAAATGATATAAAACACCCCTAATTATAGTGGCAGGGATAGCATTAAAAGATTGAGTTGACCTTGTTCCATAATGGTCCCCTTATCAGCTAAAAAGAAATGGCAGGCTCAGTCCCTTGAAAACTGAAAAACAATCCTACCTGAATTTAAAAAGCTAAGAAACTTTTGTAATTTGCAATTTTAACTTTCCCAAGTCACTCAACAGTATTTTGTCACTGAGCAGTAATACCAACTGTTTAGACATTATCTTGGGTTCAGATTATGTTACTTGCTTGTTTTCAGATCTTACAAAGTTATTTGGGAGCCCTTTTGAAAAAACTAACTGAACTCCACACTTCCTGCATCAGATGTGCAGAGTATGGCACTTGTAACAGGAGATTTTCAATAGACTTTTCAAAATAGACAATAGAGAACAAAAGAAATTTCTTCCACACCAGAGATCTTGTCAAAAAGTGCCATACTCTGCAGACTGGTCTGGCATCAAAAATATAAGAAACATTAAAGAGACTTTTTATTGAAAAGTGGCCCAAAAATTTAAGAAACTGCCTACCAGCCCTGGACCCTACTGTAGTTTCTTACAAAAAACTACCTGAATACATCTCCGACTGGAAAGTTTGTAGCATGCACAATGTCTTGCAAGCATGGGAACTTACACAATTGTCAATCTGTGCTACGCAGTTGTCTATAAACAAAAATCTGTTGTTATTGGTCTTCATTGTGGAAACTGAAAAATTTCTTAGGAAATCTTACTGATGCCTTCTCAACTTGCACATGCAAAACGCAAGCTTTCCAGTCTGGTACACCACGTTAGCTTTCCCCCAATATGCACATGAAAAGAACAGAGGTGACTGTGTAGCTATGAAGGTTTAGATCTTGGCTCAACGCATTCCTCTGTTTTGTGGAATGGCCCCTTCTCTTTATTCATATGTTTTGAAGCCTTTGAGGTTGCACAAGCTGCATGTTCAGTTTGGCATCTTGTCAAATATACTTGTATCAGCAGGGGCGGTGCCAGCTTTGCGAAAGTGGGGTGGACAAGAAGTAAAATTGATTGCCAGAAGGTATACCTAATGTCTTTTATGTCATTTTTGCTTAGGAATAAATCCCGACCTTAGGAAAGTGGGTTGGACACGTCCACCCCAGTCCACCCCGTGGCACCGCCCTTTTGTATCAGATGAATTGGTCTGTAAAACCTGTTCAAGTTATATGATCTTTCATTGAAATAGAGCTTGCCAATGGCAATCTTAAATGTACTGTTTGTAATTATGTAGCTAATTAAATGTTTGTAAGAGCCAATTAAAAAAATTCAGATTTTGCCAAGTTTTTTGGAATGTGAAGCAAGTTGCAAGAGCAGAGATTTTAAAGTCATCTTGATCCTGGAAGGAGTTTTAGGGCCCAGGGGGCAGTTGTGTAACATGTTGATTGTACAGGTATGTGCCACCTGTGAGGGTATGTTTTAGAATTCTCTAATAGGCAAGCAGGGTTTGTTAGACATGGTTCAGTTTAGCCAGAGTAAAATGCTTACTAGGCTTCCTGAAAGAGACAGCAGGAGCAGATCCTTGTGCACCCACAAGTCCCCCCCCCCCATGCTAGCGACCATTCCACCACCACCTTTTCGTCTTATTAGATTTGGATAAACAACTGAGTTTTGCCCCTCTCCAGCGATGCTTTAATTTCAAATGGCGCATACTTTCTTGAGTTGCTATGTTGATTACTCGCAAAGAACAGTGGCAAGGGCTTTTGAATAGGGTTTACGTTGTCCAAATTTTCAAGCATGCCTTCTTCATTGTATCAATTCAACTTTTTTTTCATAGGAAGTAAAAATTTAACTTTTTCTTCCAACTTTTGCAGATTTCCCCTTGTTAATGTGGATTCCAGATCAAAGAGTTCATTCAAGTATGGGTTCAACCTCGTAGACCCAACAAAAATCTGGCATAACACAGTAGTATTAAAGGGAGAAAAATTAGAGAAGAAAAGCTCACCCTTTTAGTCAGAAGAGATGACTTTCCTGTTGTTTTTCGCTTTGACTGTTAAGTAATAACATAGCTCTTCAAGTGGTCTGGAACACAGGCTGTAATGATGAAGCACAGGCTGGCATATGTATTTTTGTCTGACAATGGTCACTGTTAATCCCAAGATATGACTTCATATCTATGAAACAAAGATGATACTAAGCTAAATGATTCATTTCATTTCATTTTATCATATTTAAACACAAAACCCTATCAGCTAAAAAAAAGAAAAGAGAAACTATACAAATGTCTATTTACATATATATAAAATCTTACAACTTTGCTGGTCTTCCTAGGGATCGTGCTTCGGGAAGGATGCTAATTTTGTAGGAATTCCTTCAGTTTCCTTTTGAATAGGGTGATAGTGGAACTTGTTCTGATTTCTAATGGGATTTCATTCCACGTCTTTGCACCAGAATAGAAAAAACTGTTTTTGGAGAATTCTAGGTTCTGCCTTGGAGTGTCAATATCTAACTGATTTCTTGTTTGATAACTAGATATTTGAGATCTGGTAACAAGTCTCCCTCTTAAGTTGTCCGGGCAGAGGCCATTCATTATTTTATAGATCATCACGGCCCTGTCAAATTTTATCAAGTTTTGGACTGAAAGCCAATTGCATCTCCATCCATCCTTTAATCTAGAGCCTTCTATTAGCGTTCGTGCTCTAGTTTGCAGACGCTGAAGATGATCAAGCTTTGTGTTTGACAAACTGCCCCATAGTTCATCACTGTATCTCAGATGACTCTCAAGCAGTGCCTTGTACACCTGATCCAATTTTGATTGCGGTAGTATGTTCTTTAATTTCCGCAGGGACGAGAGAGCATTTTTAATTTTACCTTTGAGGTTTTTATATTGCTCGTTCCATGTAAGGTTTTCGTCCACTGTAATTCCAAGGTATTTGACTTTTTTGACCCGTTTGATTGGTCCTCCATTTATGTTTACCTCTAATGGACCTTGGATACGGTTCGTTTGTCTTTTGTGACCAACAACCATGTATTCTGTTTTATCAGTGTTCAGACTGAGCTTATTCTGCCGTAACCATTCTGCAATATTATCAACCTCAGTTCTTAGATCATTGCAGAGTTCGTCAATATCTTCAGCAGAGCAAGTTACGCTGGTGTCGTCCGCATACATGTTTGTGGTGCTTTTATTGAGGCACTGCTCAAAGTCATTGACATACAGAATGAAGAGGAGAGGTCCCAAGCACGAACCCTGAGGAATACCGCAGTGAACAGTTTTTAGGCTAGATTTGTGGCCATTCACTTGACAGTATTGTTTTCTATTCGTCAAGTACGATGTGAACCACCGAAGAGGTGTCCCTACAACGCCGTACTTAGTAAGCTTTGAGAGGAGAATACCGTGGTCCACCGTATCGAAAGCCTTTTTGAGGTCTAGAAATACGCTTATGTTAATTTTGCGTTTGTCAATGTTAGAAAACCACGCATCTGTTACGTTAAGTAGTGACGTTAAAGTGCTATGCATCTTTAAAAATGCGTGTTGACATTTTGAAAATTTCTTATGCACCTTCAAGTAATTTGAAACTTGATCATGCCCTAGTTTTTCTAGCAACCTCGAGAAAACAGATAACACGGATATAGGCCTGTAATTGCCCATGTCGTTTTTCGAACCAGACTTGAAAATAGAGGTCACTCTTGCTATTTTCCACATGTCAGGAAAAATACCCATTTCAAATGAAGAGTTGAATATGGCAGTTAGAGGCTTACATAAAATTCCTGCTGCATCTCTTACTAGCTTTACAGAAACTTTATCATATCCTGCAGATTTGGAGCACTTCAACTCTTTGATTTCTTTTTCGATAGTGCTTGGATCAACCGGATGAAATTCGAAACGAGGGGCTGTAGAAGGCCCTTCATCAATTAGGTATTTTAGTGGGTCATCGGATTCTTTAGTTTCGATTTTTTCCGCAAGTTTTGGGCCTATGGTGGTAAAGTGGTTATTGAATGCTTCCGCAATTTCCTTTTGCTTTTCAACCAGTTGACCCTCGTACATAACGGATCTGGGAGTCGTGGAACACTGATTTTTGTTCAAGACTTTGTTAATCGTTTTCCACATCTCCTTGGGGTTATTGGAATTCTCATCTATCAAGCTGCAGTAGTGGCCTTCGACCGCTCTTCGGAGTTCACTGGTCACCCTGTTTCTTAGGCGTTTGTACTCAGGCCATATTGAACGGTCTTTTTCAGCTTTCTTCTTAGCCCGGTCTCTCTCACGTATCAAGTTCTTGATACGGGGAGTTATCCAGGGAGAAGGTGCATGCCTCGCTATTCCTTTCCGTGTCGTTAACGGTGCATGCACATCTAAGATCGAGTGAAAGAGATCGTAGAAATTATTTGCCATTACATTAGGGTCATCCCAGGCGGTGGATGTAGCCATTTCCCAATCAACGCTTTGCAGGTCGAACAGAAAAGCTTCCCTATCATAATTTCTCATGCTGCGAAATTCGGTCTTAAACTGCTTCCTTGTGACCTGGAGTTTGGCATTAAGTTTTCTGATTCCCAAGATCATGTAATGATCTGTCATGCCAAGTTTTATGACGCCAGAGTATGAAATAAAATTTGGCCTGTTCGTGGAGAAATGATCAATTATTGTTTTGGATGTACTAATCTCTCCATTATTAGAGCTTGTTGTAGCAGCTACCCTTGTAAAATCCTTGATCAGCTGTTCAAACTGAAATTCTGAATAAATAAGTTTCAGCTTCCTCGTGTTACAGTCCTTTGGTTTTTTATAATCGCAATTTGTGTCACCAACAAGAATAATTTCCTTACCTTCTGCGTCTAACTTTTTTATAATGTTCGTTAAAGCCTCAAAGGTGGAAACGTCTGTACCCTCAGTTGGCGGACGGTACCAACAAAGCACTATGTAACTCTTAGCATGCCTAGGGGTTATTTCAATCCCTATAATCTCTAAATTGGGGTCCCTGATGTCCTCTCTTTTTTGATGGGAAAGGGTGTCTTTTACATAAATAGCTACGCCACCGCCATAATAATTTATCATAAAATAAGATAAATAACTAGTAAATAAGGTGACTTGAAAGTTCTGATGTTTCTTGCAAGTAGTTTCGTTTTGAACAGCCACTGCACCAACAAATGTCCACTGGTTTTATCGTGCGTCCCTGTATAACATTGACCACGTGTGCAAGATTGCACGTGAGTGATTGAGCCGAATTTGCAGACTGGGACCTGGGACCGAGCCTTGTTCTTTGAACTCGGATGGCCAAGTTTCTCGACTCTCTTTGAAGCATCATCATCGTCGTGTTCACAGGTCCCTCCGAAGATGCCTGACGCAAAGCCATCCAAAACAGACCGCACTTTCATCATGATAAAGCCTGATGGCGTCCAAAGAGGCCTCATTGCTGATATCATCAAACGATTCGAGCAGCGAGGATACAAATTGGTTGCCATGAAATTTATGCAGGTAAGAGTGGGCCGACATTTCTCATTTCGACTTGGATGGGCCTAACTTATTAAGCCCCACATGCTGGGTCTATTCTTTGCCAGCTTTGATCATTTTGTTGACCAACTAGCATATTGTCGCATGCAAGATGAAAAGGAAATGATTTGAAGATCCTTCTAGAGAAGCTCATTCAAGACCTAGACGAAGGTAGAATGTTATTCAGTGTCGTTTTCTGAAATTTTTCAGCAGCAGATGGTTTCCCATGTGTAGCTCCCATGCAAATGTGGGTGCGACCTACCCATGAAGCTCTGTCCTGCTTCAGTAAAAACAGACTATCATTTTGTATACATTAGTTCCAGACTGGAAAGTTTGTATCTTGCGCATGCAAGTTGAGATAAGTAAGACTGTGTGGAAAATTCATGGTTGAGAAGATTGAGAACAATAGATTAAAACAATAGGTCTGTCGCTTATTGTGCCAACTGCGCAGCCAAGGTTGACAACCATGTACACTCCTGCGGGCACAGTGCAAACTTTCCTCTGTGACATTAGTTAGTGGCTGTCATCATTGGGATTTTCCATCAGGCTTGGAGGGGCTATTTCCATTGAATAACTTAGCAGAAATTGGAAAATGAGATGGTAGCTGTCTTGAGACTTTGAAATATATATATATATATATATGAAAGTCACCATGTTGTCAGTAGAAAGTGAAAAGTTATTATTGCACAATTTTTCTTGTTAGTTTTTGCAGCAGATGGTTTTTCTATGTGTAAGCCACTTCACTTTTAATTATGCCTTTAAACCTCTTAATCCTGCTTTGCGGTGTGAACTGTCCATTAAGTTTTGCCATGCCTAGAAGAGCACAAGTTGTGCCATGGAGTGTTTCATGCCAGGCTCATTGGAGCACAATTCAGTTTGGCTGTTTGGGTGGCTGGAACTTTGATGCAAGCAAGCCAAAATAGGGGTCCACGGGGCTTGCCACAAGAAACATTTTTCATGACAATAGCCACTGACACATACTCCCCCACTACTTCCAAGGGGCCAGGCCCAAATCTGTATGCTAGGACCAGGCATTTGTTAGGAGCTATCATAGTTATCAGGCTCAGAAGAGGTTTTTGCTGCAAGGTAAACATTAGATCGTAAACTGTCATACACTTAAAACACATTGTACAGGGAAATGCCAGTGTCTGTTTTAACGGAAAAGGATTAAAGCCTTGTTTCAAATTAGCCTAATGATTTTTTTATGAATTTTGCTTCAGTTCAGTCATGAGTAGTAATAGATTAAATGTTGCGCTGTCTCACTTGATGTTGCTAATGGCAACACTTCAATGCTAGCACCAGTGTGCTGTATTTTTTGTTTCATACATATATATTGATAGTAACTAATGTTATATATCACATTGCCATCTACATTTATTTATCCTGTCAGGCAAGTGAAGAACACTTGAAGAAACATTATGCTGATCTGAGTGAAAGACCATTTTTCCCAGGTCTCATCAAATACGTTGGCTCTGGCCCAGTAGTTGCTATGGTAAGCTCTAGTCACCTTTCCATGATTAGTATGTTACATGTTCACTATGATGCTGAAGCGTATTGTTAGTAATAATGTTAGATCTAAGTTTATTTGAAGGGCTCCCAAGTAGCTCAGCAAGATCTCAAAACATTTAATATATACCATAATTTGCACACAAATCTTGTCAAACATTTGCTAGCACTGTACCATGTCAACACTAGACTTGTGATGATGAGTCTCTTGTTTCCCTGTGCTCTTTGACTTCATGATGGTGCTTCATTCAAGAGAGACTCACAACATTACTCAGAAAAGCCTGGCCCTATTTAGGCCCAAACTTTGCAATTCCTAAAGTACTCGCGAATACCAAATAATCGTCCCCCCTCCCCCCCGCTCATTAATTTTTCAAAAGTTTTCCAACCCCCCCCACTCTCATTCCAACCCCCCTTTTATTAGTTTTTTGAAAAATGAAATGGTAGAACAAAATTTCTGAATAAATGCAAGAAAAAGTCTCAGTAAGTGCATTCAACGGAACCAGAGTTCATAAGTAACTGTATCAGTAACATCACTGTTCACATGAATATATAAAAGATACCAAAGAAAACAACTATTTTCTATTTCTCCATGCACCCCCCCCCCGATTATTCCAACCCCCCAATTATTGCTATATCAAACCATTTCCAACCCCCCCCCCAATTATTCCCACCCCCTCCCCCCCCATTTATTTGGTACTTGAGAGTATATACCAATCAGATTGTGAGATTTGGCAAAGAACGATGCTGTCAAGTTTTCAATTTGAATGATGCAATTGACTAGATTTTGAATGAAGTTGCTGTGGAAGGTAGTTGAAGATTTCTCTGGTTTGTTTGGGTCTTGAAAACATGGAAAATGTAGCGTTGAGAGACTCACTGTGCACTTACCAGGTAAACTGAATTTCCTATGATTTCTACCAAGTTTCGTTGATTGAATGTCTGTTTAACATGGTTTTTATCACATTTTCTTTCCGAGGAGTGACCATTGCACAGACCATTGCAACGGCAGTTGTTCGATCTTGATTTGATCAATTGAATGCAGGAGATAGGGTCAGGTTTTCCACTGTTTTATTATGAGTCCCTCTTGAGCAAGGTACTACACAGGGATCAGGCCTTTTCGTTTAACGAGGGCGATCGCCCTCGCCAGCGCCCTCGCAAAATGGTTTACAAGGACTATTAATCGCCCTCGCGAAAATGCATTTCGCCCGATACTCAGAAAAAATTTTCGTAAATAGACTGTCGAAACGAAGCCCTCTTGATTTCAAATTGTTTGTTCAGTCATCACTCCGTGTTCATACGATTTTACCAAGTAGCGCTTCAAGTTCTTAGCAAAAGAAAAACTCTTTGAAGTCGACCACAACAGTGAAGCAAACAGGGTGCAGACAACCTAAATGAAACTTTAGATATTATGTTTTGCGATTTATCTTAACAAAATGATTTTTGCAAGAAACTTGTAAAGAACTGCAAAATGCAGACGATACTGGTCCTCTACAATCATTCCACATTTTCTTTGCTATATTTTTTGATGGTTTGCAATAGAGATCCTTCCTCGTGGGCTCACACTTACAGTTCCTTGTTCTCTGTTGAGGTTTCCAGTTTGACAACATTTTTTTTGAAGATCAGGGTGCGACAATAAGATGAAGAATGCTACAATCATCTTACTTTGATGCAAAACATCAAGGGCGGATGCAGATATTTGAGTGACCGGTGCATTTGAGGGGGTCTGGGGGCGAAGCCCCTAGGATATTTTTGGGTGACCACGCCCTTCAGACTCTCGGAAAACATATTCAACGCCCTTTTTACATTTTTTTTTGGCTGGAAGACCTTGCTTTGAAGGTCACTTCAGGCATTAGGATATGAACATGTACCTCTAATCAGAGCTATTCAAGCCAGTGCTTTTCGAAGTGCTGTTTACATCTTGGCCTAGACAGGCCAAAAAATTGCGTTGTTTACTGATTTGGTATTGCCAGAAAAGTTCCCCTCTGCGCTCCTCGGACTGATTGGTCCAGTCAACCACAATTTGGTCTTCTAACGCGTTGAAGAAGAGTTTAGGTCCCTGCACTTTTCATTCAGACGAGAGGAAGCGAGACAACCAGAAAGCGGACAACAATAATGATAGTAGGGCAATCTATTGCTCAATGTTAACCTTTGGACTGCATCGGTCAACCGGTGCAAAACGCTGATTTTTCTCCACTTAGGGGTCTGGGGACCGATGCATTTTGGCTATCGTTTGTTGAGAAGAAAGGAGCTGTCAAAGCTGCTATGATTGATACCGATGCACTCATCAAAGTGATTACGCAAGGTTCTCCTGTTTTTGCGTTAGCTTTTGTTGCCTTTGTCGAGACGCGCGTCACACATTTTGAATAGGGGATTAGAGTAACAATGGGATTTACCGTAGCTGTTTGGAGGACACTTTATTCTTTTGGATAATGGGTCTAATTGTCGGCCATGGCTTTTGTACCCGAGTCTGAGGTTGCGAGGTTGCCACGTAGAAGCAGTGGCAACAGAGAGAAGGGGGCGTTTGGAAAGTTAAAATGATTTGCGTCTGATAAAAAATCTTGTGACAGACTTCTAGATTATCGATCATTTGGGACTGACCGATGCATTTGCATCGGTCTGGATCCGCCCCTGCAAAACATTTCCCTAGTTTAACTTTCTGAAGCCCTCCTCTGGTCTTTAGAGTAGCACAGGACTGCTATGAATTTGGATAAATTTTCTGATGAAGAGACTTAGTTGTTTCGTTTCATGGGCTTACATCTGCTACTCTAATCGCCTTCTCTGATCTGTCAATGACTTTCCTGGAAGCTGCACACTCAATCAAACGGTACAACAGGAAATTTGTTGGCCTAACTGATTTGACCCTTTCTCAACTGAACAAAATAAAATAACAGAGCAAGGAGGAAGAAAATGACAAACAAATGGGATAAAATCTGTTGTAGCTTTGTGACAAAAGTGTTTATAGCTTGTTTGAGAACACTGATTCTCTCCTCAAAAGTCTCGCAAAGGAAGGCATTCCTAGTTGCAAGAACAAGGCTTTTAAATGTTTCAAACTGTCAGTCAGTAAAACAAAGCGTAGACACCAGAATATTTTATGGGGGCGATCGCCCTCGCCATCTTACCTACATGGGCGATAGGACGCCCTGGTGGAAATTTCCTTACAAAAAGGCCTGACAGGGATACAAGGGACTCATCGTCACAAGTCTATGTCAACACATGTTCACGTGACAAAATTTCTCTGCAAGTACAAAAATTTTGTGACTTTCATCCAAGTAGCATTGTTTCTTAACTTTGAAGAATTGAGCCTACCATTTCTAAAAGCTGTTTCATGTAAAAAAAGTGTAATAATAGAAGGCCAAAGATGAAGCCCAGTCATTGACTTGTAGTAAATAGCTGGAAGTGATTGACTTAGTTCTTCTCTGCTAAAACTATAACATTTGAAATGAGTGGGCTTTGCATCGGAAAGTGGGACCTAAAGAAGTGGGACCTCCAAGTTGTGCAGTTGGAAGGACAACTTCTTCATCATCAAGGGAAAGAATTTATCATCCCTTGAAGCAGTTTCATTTGAAAAACAGAAACTCCGTTGAAAAACGGTAGCTACCTTATGTTGCAGTATCAGTTGCCATATCTTGGTTTCTGAATATCTCTGTTGAGCTTGTGAATGGACAAGCAGCATAAGGGGGCCTCAAAAGGATCTATGCTGTTTGAATGGTTGCTGCAGAGCAACCATGAATCCAGGTTTAAAGATTTTTCTGTAGAAGAGATTTCAACTTAGAGTTTGGGACTGACCTTGTTTGTTTAAATCTAATCTAATAAGTGTTCACTAATGTATGAAGCAAGATAGTGAGAGTTACTGGTTGCCACAAAAGCAGAGGATGTAGTAACATTCTATAGCAATGGCATAATCCAAAAATTGAGTTAAAAACATGTAGTAGCCTGGTTTTCTCATCTTTGTAAGTGAAACATGTAGTTGTAGTGATACATTAGTTTTTATGATAACCAAGAAGAAGAAAAAAGCAAATCTAGGGTTTGCTGGAAATGGTTACGTCCAGCACCAGTGCTGCAGGACATGTTATCATATGCAATTGTAAGGTAATTTTGCTTCTCCAAAGTCATGAAATACATTTAGACCAATAATAAATGCTGCCTAATGATTCTTTAAGATATCTGATCATTTTTACTCCCAGATGTGTTTCCTGGTTAAGGTGTAAAGTTTAGGTTCATTTGGAGCAAAGATTCAAGTTATGCTAAAAGATCAAATACTACATACTTTACAGCAATAGAACTCTGGGGGGTACTTGACCAGATTTTGGATGGGGATGTGCCATGGAAGCTTCAGAAACATACCCATTCCTTATCCAATTTTCCCAAAATGTATACCCAACTTTAGACCAATTTTCCAACAATATGTACCTGTAACCTTATACCAATTTTCCAAAAATGTAGACCTGACCTTAAACCAATTTTCCAAAATGCATTGATACCACTTCTTTTACCACAATCATAAAAATTTAATACCAGATGTGTTTCCTAAATTGCGAAATAAAATTGCGAAAATGGATACCATTCCTCATACCAAAATCATAAAATCAAGACCGTTTCTTATACCAAAATTGCAAAAATCGCTACCGCCGAAATCGTGAAAATCAATACTCCTCCCCAATGGCATGTCGCTGTACCTAAAATGTGCATATTATCCCCCTGGGCTACTGTATAGTATCCCCCTGGGCCTTAGGGTTTTGAGACAACCAGTAACTTTATTTTGCTCATAAATCAGGAACAGGCTGTTAGATTAGCTCGAACTTGGTACAAAGCTCTAAGCTGAAGTCTCTTCTATTCACAAATCTGAAAAACAGGAAAATTTTATTCATATAACCTTCACAGTAGCCAGATAAACAGCACACAAGTTTTTGGGACACCCAGTATAGTTTTGCTTTTAATCTCCAAGGTTTGGGAAGGACTGGACATTGTTAAATGTGGAAGGATGATGCTAGGAGAAACAAATCCGGTAAGTAAAATCTGTTAGTAAAATTTTCAGAATGTGCAACTGAGCTTATTCTATCAATTGAAATCTTTTCAGAAGAAGTTTCAAAAACCTTCTTAGTCATTCCAAGGCAAAAAAGATTTTGCAGCCCAATTGGAAAAACCAACTTGTAACATCAGTTTTCCTTGTCCTGTTGAATACGCCTGCCTGTATAATTTCCCAAGGCATCGAAATATTGAACTCAAAGATGTCTTGATCTGTATGTTTGAGTAAAATTATGAAATAGCTAGCTGATGTTGCAAGACTTAATTCAAAGTAAACATTGCCATTTAAAGTCTGCAATGCTTGGTGATTTATCATACACTTATTGACTGTTGATACATTTCTTTGCTGAGCCAATAGATATGTATTGTAAACAATGAACTAAACAATGTGCAATTATCTTGCAGCTTGACTCAAAACCTGGCTCAATCAGAGGTGACTACAGCGTCCAAGTTGGAAGGTAAAAGAAACTGTGTATAAAATTCTCAAATTGAACTCTCCAAACCATCCTGTTGGAGTAGTTGCATGCATGTGACAGTCATTACTTTCTAAAAGGGACAGATTCAGGAAAATTAGGATGCTCTAAATCATTCATTTTCAAATATCATGCCGTAAGTCCATGAATAAGCCCCCCCAAAAAAATTGTTTGGGTTGGCATTTATTTGAGGAGGGCTTATTCAAGGATGGGGGCTTACAGTAAAAACCTGCATATAAGAACCTACAATTTTGCAAGTCAGCCTGATTAGGTCCTTATATATTGAGTATTTAGTGGGAAATAAGGCTATTCAGGTTCTTAAATTGGTTCTTATTCATTCAGGGCTTCTAGGTATTTCTTTTGTTCAGATTGAAGCTTGAAACCCGTTATTTACTGTCAGTTCACTGCACCTGAGTTCATGAGGTCTTATTCACAACAGTAGTTTGTGGAAGAATCAGAAATTTTGCAAATTTCAAATTTCAGGCTGAATGGGTTCCTATATCAGGGGTCTAATTTCACAATTTCAACCTGTAGGTTCTTAATCACCAGGTTCTTATACGCGGGTTTTTACTGTATTTAGCAATAGCCAAAAATAATACCAGGATTAATAATAATAATATAATGATAATACAGATATTTACAGAGGAAAGCCTCATTCACGCGAAGTGCTTTTCATGAGGGTCCTCTATTTAACTAACTGTAGCGATTTATTTAAAACAATATAATTACAGAAATCCGAATAGTAAAAGAATAGTTCTATCATAGAAAAGGCAAAAAAATCAGTTCACATCTTCCAAAACCTCTGTTTAAAAATATTATATAAAGTTTCCTGCCGACTTAATACTAGTGTCCAGTTTATTCCAGTCATCTAAGAACAAATAGGATGACACTTGCTTCCCCCAATTTGTCTTTACTTCAGGTAGATGTTGTGCAGATCGTTTCCTGTTTTATTGCTGAAAGTGTAGGTTATATCATTTATCGTGACTTGTAAATGGTAACACATCGATGGAGCTTTCGTCTGAAGTCTAAAGACTTCCAGTGCAGTGAATCCAAAGCTTTTGTGCTTGAGTCATATGGCTTCATATTCAATATTAGCTTGGCACATTTGTTATGAAGAACTTGCAGAGTCTTCATCAAACATTGGTTATTTCTATCCCCCCAAACAGTATCTCCATAATCAACCAATGGTATTATCATATTGTTTAATCATTTACCAAGGTTAAACGCTGTGCCTTGGGGATAAGATGACTGATCCTTTGTATTAAACCTATTCTTTTCGCCACTTTTTGCTGCAATGAAGCAATGTGATCCCCCCAAGTCATATTTTCATTGATTATTATACCAAGATATATATAACTTGATTCTCGACTTAGTTCCTCCTCTTCGATTTTCAATGTCAGATCTTGGAAACGCTTTAACTGCTGCTTTCCTCCAACCACAACAAACTTTGATTTTCATTTCAAATCAGATCAAATCAATATTTAAAGTTGGTATTTACAGTAGTATCAAGCTGACACTAATTCAAACCAACTATTTACAAAACATGTTATATACAAAAATAGAGAAAATAGTATTTATAATCAGCGACATATTTTACAGGTGCATCTATCTGCTGTCCAATCTTTGATCCTCTTTTTAAAATGTGACAGAGTTGGTACTTGTTTGATACTGTCATCAAGAGTGTTCCATTGGAAACTACCTCGAAAAGACAGTGAATCGAGTCCAAAGCCAAGTGTCTTAATTCTTGGCAGCTTACACAAGTTTTGTATTCTTAGATTGTACATTATGGGTTTCTTTTCATGAAATTCCCATACAATTGAAGGGTTCAAGTGATTCATGGACTTTGATTAAGTTCCATGCGCATAAAATACTGTAGTAGAGATATATTGTTTTTAATATCTTTGAATTAGTAAAAGCAGACATTTTTTGTATAACTGAGCAATGAATCAAATGATACAGTAAGAACCCGCAAAATAGAAGCCACTTTATAAGAAACCTCAGCCTGATTTTTTTTAGAAATGGTGCCCTCATATAAGAAACTTCTCAGCCTTATTTTAGGAAGGTTTCTCATAGGAGGATCTGAAATATGAATCACTTCATCATGGCTGAACAATTTGTGTTGAGGTCATTTTCAAATGAATAGATTCGTGCAGAAGCTCGCATCAGCATAAAAATTTTGTGAACTTCCATTTTTGATAATCTTAAATCTCAGTTTATAATGTGCAGCGGTGTATTTACAGTATACTCATGATATAATAACTTGTAATCATTCAAGGTTTCTTAATCGTATTATAAGGAGCCTTTCAGCCTCTTTCCGTGATAAATGCCCTTTTAATAAGAAACTAAACAGGCTGTTTTGAAAAAACTGGTTTCTATTTTGCGGGTTCTTACTGTAATAATTGGGAAAAAACAGTGATATGAAGTCATTTTGTTAAAATCAATTAATGTTTAGTTGTTTTTGGGTGGGGTACTATTTGAAGGTGGGGGCATATTCAAGGACTTAGGGTAAGTATTCCACAAACCTCTTGTATCCTCAGACTAGGTTATTTATGCTGGTTAAAAGTCCTAAAGCTAAAGCATCATGTGCACTTCAAAAACAAAAGACTTTTTGAGGGTTTTCCATATTCATCTCTCAATACAAGGCTGGACAAAATGACTGTAAATTATTCAAATCTAATAAAAAGCGGAGATATAGCATGGTACAATATGTAGGAGGTCGGCTCTGGAACAGGTGTAGGAGGTCGGCTCTGATTTTGGTCGCTGTCTCACAAGGACTGGAAATATAAGTAAATTCGATTTTGTAAAAATTCCATGTTGGCAGATTAACAGAAAAGGGGCCTAACATTGATCAAATCATAAAGGATTCCTTGCATAAATCAATAAAGAAAATGCAATTTTTCATGGCTTGGAGAAATCGACTGCACACTTACTGCCATGGGACTAAAAATCTTGAGTATTTTTTTGAAAATTCATGTCTTATAATTCTTGAGAGAAATGAAACGCCTATTACGTATTGTTCTGTGTAAGGAGAGACCTTACAATTTGATCAATGTTTAGGCCCGTTTTCAGTCATTTTGCAACCATGAATTTTTTATAAGGTTGAATTTACCGATACTTCTGGTGCTGGCAAGACTGCGAGAAAAAATCACTAGAATACTTAAGTCTTTTGACCTCTTACAAGAAATTGAATCATTCGCATCCGTGAAGTACTCTTGGTACTACGAATTTTCAAAAATGAAACGTTTTTCTGGCTCAACCAGTACTGTATTAGGTTTTGCACTCTGTAGATAAAATTGAATTGAATTTATTTGCTTCAGGAACATCATTCATGGAAGTGACAGCAACGAAAGTGCAGCAAAAGAGATCAGCTTATGGTTTTCAGAGAAGGAGCTCGTCGACTGGAAGCCAGTATTATCATCACAAGTCTACGAAGATTAAATAATGAATTGTCCATCTTAGATATTTGAAATTTTGAACCTTGCCTCTTACTTCCATGAAGCGAGAACCGAATGAAAATTGCCTCCCGCCGATGAAGTGTTGTTTTTTCTCCATATCTTAGTTGCTCCAAGTTTCATAGATTACGGCTTAGTTTTTAATACCGTATGCATAGTTTCTTATAAGAAGGGAAGAATTTGGGCCAGGAGTAGCAGTTTCTAAAAAATCATCTCACTTTGAGCACTCGAGAGTTTCTTGTGTGATTCGTTCCCTAACAAGGTTCCCTAACAATCTTCATATTTTCCTTCATGTGCCTTTCTGAACATTCCTAAACAGGAACTGCCCCTTTTATTTCTGAGTTTCTAACAATCAAATATTGTTTTCGTTGCGTCGTGCCAGCAAGCAACAAGGTAGATTTCGAGCAGTTTTTAAATGGAGAAGGCCGTCGCTTGGCAGAGTTAAAGACTATGTGCTCCCCATGACCCTTTCTGGTCTGACAATGAATTTCATGCTGTATGAAAATGATTATGGCCTGGCAATAGCAAGACTGTATCATCCTTTCAATCTTCAAATGAACCTTGTTAAGTCATCGCTTTTAACTCAAACAGAAGACATTCCCAAAAATAATTGAAGTATTTAGGGAGGCCTTTTTCTTCAGAACTATTTATGTTCCCATATTGTGTGGTCAAAGTGCGTTGTTTACAATCAGTGTGATGTTTTGCTGGTTTGTGGGCGTGCAAAGGATCATGGGGAGCACAGGGTCTTTAACTGCAATGTGAGTTGTACGACTTCCAGGTGATCCTAGCGTTGCAGTGCTCGCGGGGGGGGGGGGGGGTTCTCGGCTAAATTTCGGGCAGGGGTGTGCCGCCCACGGTTTCAAAATAGCACCGTTAGCTAGACCAATTTTTCTGAAAATGATACCCTTGGCTAGACTAATTTCTACATCAAAGTGCCATGAGTTGGCATTTTCGAGGCAAAACTTGCCAAATTTTTGCATTCTAAGGACCAAAATTTGAAAAAAATTTGGATTTCTTTACAGGAATTACCGAAGTTTGACATTCTTTGACCAAAATTGCCAAAAAGTATCCCCTTGCCCAGACTAAATGGGCGAAAATTGGCAAAAAGTATACCCTTGGCTAGACTAAATGGACTGAAATTGGCAATAAGTATACCCTTGGCTAGACTAGAAGGTTTGAAAAAGCATACCCTTGCGGGCAGCACATCCCCAGGTACCTTTACCATGGAAGAACCCCCCCCCCCCCCCCCCCCCGTGGCAGTGCTGCAGTTTCGAGAACTCCTATAGACTGTTCTCATCGATTAAAACGACAAACACATATACAAGGAATTGCTATTCAGGCTCTCTGACACATACAGCTGAAGGAAATTTTTGTTCAGGTGTCATTCTTGGCTATTGGATTTTAAAGTCTGTGAGGTTTGGTTATTGCTCTGTTTTTTCGCACATCAAAGGATCAAACCAATCTGGCAGAAAGTGGTCGAGTCGATTTGATAGGATCATATACAATGCGCAAGCAGCAAGCAATCCAAATTGATTACCACCGTACGAGTTTTGCTTCGTTGTTGCGCAGACTCGCCTCCGAAGAGGAAGAGTTGAGGCTGCACTCTTCATGCAGGGTAAATAACTGTTCATAATGGGAAGTAATATCATGAGCGATAGGACACCAATTGTGCAGCAGTGTGAAATTTACACAGTAGCCGAGCCACCTTAACCTACTGTTTTGTGTTTTGAACTTCACTTAGCAGTGAGCCACCTTGCAGTTTTTTGATTTTGGAATTTTCAGCTGTGAGCCACCTTAAGTGCTGATACACTTTAATTGTAAAAGCTTTACGATTAAGGTGGGTCTGCACATAAGGTGGCTCTGCACTAAAGGTAGCTCACTCAAAATTTCAATATGTAAAAAACATTAACAAGGTGGCTCAATGCTGAGGAAAAATAAGTTCAAAAAACAATAGGAATCGTGATCTCTGCTCATCACACGTGTTTTTATAAGAAACTGGTTTATAACAAACTAGTACTAAGATGGCCAAAATTTTAAGAAACTCTAGTACTATGTCTGAGAAGTACTAAGAAACTTTTCAAAGTTAAAAGCATGAATTTTATAGCAAATAGATCCTTGAACCTTTATTATTGGGCAATATTATCTAACCATTTGTGTTTTCAACATAACAGAACAGTTTATTCCTATATGATGTTTTAAATATCAAGAAACATATCTGCAGCAGTGTTAGCGACCACATTGACAATTCATGCATTCAAAAAATAAGAAACCAATTAAGAAACTTTCAGTACTATGGCCTGATCCAAGTTTCTTATAAAAAAAAACGAGTATTATGAAACTTATATAAGCTGAACCATTGGCGGAGGAGACAGGGGGCTGCTACACCCCCAATTGGAAAAAAATGCAAAATCGGCCATAATCAGACAGAAAATCTACCCAATGTTGGGAAAAATTTTGTGAACAATGAACTTTTTATCTGGCAGATAAAAATTTGATCTCTCCCTAAGCTCATGAGTTGACCACTTTACTTGGATCCAAAGTTTTTGCTTTGCTGCAATCTCATTTTCAGACATTCAAAGCTTTCAGGGTCCCTGCAAAGGACCCTGGGTGAGTTACCAAGATAATTTATAGATTTGGAGTTACAAAGATACCAACAACCACTAAAACCTCCACTTGATCTTTGCTGATTCGAGAAAGATGCGATTCTTTTATTACGAGAAATTTTGTAGCAGTGCTATGCACTTCTCCTCAAGGAATTTAATTTCTCTTTGTGTTTCTGCATTTCTTACATTAACATCTTTCAGCCCTTTTCTTGACCAAATTGTTTACTGGTTATAATATGTTTACTGGTCACTTTTTCTTCATAACCAGGTGCTAATGACCAGGTGCTAAATTTCCGGTTATTTCATTTTTTCACACCAAGTAGATGTTGCATCATTTATCTTTTAAAGTTCACGGTAGAGAGGTCCAGGGGCTCACCCCTATTTTACCATGCGCGATAGGAATAAAAGTGTAGCAGTGATAAATTCATATCTGTAGCCGAACCACCTTAAATATCAGTTCAACTTTAGTCTCATGCCATAACGACCCTAAAGCCTGGTTTCCATATGATCGTAACAGTCGGCGACGCGTCGCCGAGACAGGCTCGGGGACACATCGGGGACGGTTGCTTTAAATGGGAACATTTTCTGAACGACGTCGCCGATCAGACGGGGACGGTACGGGGACGCATCGAAAAAGTTGAGATGAGTTTAAAGCGTGGTTTCCATATGATCATAACAGTGATCGTTTCCATATGTCGCCGACTGATCGGGGACACGTCGCCGAAGCGTCGCCGACTGTTACGATCATATGGAAACCAGGCTTAAGTTATATGTCCATATCGTTATTTTGAATTTTTGCGCTGCTGTCGCTTCACTGGGAGGCTAATTTTTCTAACGGCAAAATATGTCAATCGGCGATGAGTTTCTGTCGCCCCGTCGTCTGCTGGTCAGAATATGCGACTTAGAGGAAGGCGGTTTCTGCAATTATGGATGGAATCGTCCTTTACCGAAGTAATGATACCTAATTTAATGGTATAGCAGTTCTGGAAAACTGATTTTTGAGAGATTTTCGATCCGGTGGTCATGATAAAAAGTAGCCGATGATATTATCATTTGTTATTAATCATTTGTTTAGAGTAGGCTACGAAAAAAAAAATTACAGCTAATTAAAGCCTACAAATTAAATCCTAGGCCCAATAGCTAAATCCTAAAAATAATCTGAATCGAACGATAGCTTGATACAGCTCAAATGTACACAATAATGATAGAGACTCCACAGCCACTTGAAGGCAGACTGTCGTGGTGCTGATTGGATAAACAAGACAATCAAGGAGAAAAGTATTAGGCAAGGTTCAGTAATTTCGCTGTACAGTGAAATTCGCGAAGATGATAATGATCTGATTCCCTTTATTCTCAAAACAAAGTGATCCAAGAGCATAAAGGCTTGGTAATTACTCAAAGGCCAGAAGTTTGTGTTGATTTCAACATGACAACTAGCCAATCACAACTACGACAGTGTGCCTTTAATCGACACTTTTACAGAACAGCTAGGATTCAGTCTCGGGGGGGGGGGGGGGGGGGGGGTAACTTCCATATGTAGAGCAACGGGTACGTGCCGCCCATAAGGTGGGTTTTGAAACTCAAAAATCCCTACATATGGGTCTTAAAATGTAATAGTTCCACTAGAAATGGGTAGTTTTTTGAGCCGTAACAAAGAATTTTCGAGATAATTGTTTTTATCGTTGGATTTTCTTGGTCCTAGTTGTGAAAATCGGTTTTTGGTAACCTTATCTTCCATTAATATACCTTTAAAGTGAAGTGAAACTTGATTATTGGGAATTTCAACACACTTTTCCCCCCTGAAAACCTTAAAAATGGGTATGAAAATCGACCGAAAATCCTTAAGGTAGCAGATAACCATTAAAATCTCAAAAATTGTCAAAAAAGTCGATTTTTATATTTTATAGTGAAAACGTTCTGTCATCTATGCTGAACTGATTCTCGAATTTTCTCTTAGTTATCTCCACGTTTTGTCCTCGAAACAAAGTATTACAAGTAGAGGAGTAGGAGAATTTCTCTATAGCAACGCCTTAGCAACGAATGTTTTTAGTTTTGGTGTCAATTTTGTTCGCAAAAATACCCCCAAAACATCCAGAAAGGCCCCATTCTGTGCCAGAATCAAGCCAGAATCAATGGCGATACATAGCCTCTTAGTGATAACATCTCCAAAGAGAGGTTTTGGCATTTGTTATGCAACTTCTTTACTATCGATGGAAATTCGCGAGCTTATGGGTCTCTCCACTTTCCCAAACATTTATTTCATTTGCTGATTTCAACGAGAAGGCGGACAGAAGACCAAGAGTTAGAAGAAGACAGTTTTGCAGCACTGTTCGAAACCCGAAGCAAGCTTTGAACAGGCTGGAATAGCAGAACCACCATATGCTTTTGGTTTAGGCCCAACACAGGAAGGCAATTATATTTCACAGTTAGGCCGCCAGGAGAATCATCAGCTGCAGCCAGGGAACTCAGTCTACCTGACTGATCTGTTCACTCATCTACCCTGGCCCCAGAAATGGTGTCATGATGGCACGGCATTATTGTTTCCTTATGGTGTCTGCCTAGACTGCAAGAAGGCACACTGCAGCCTCTGATGTCATCTACCTGTCTGTGACTTTGACATGACATTTGAGAACTTGTAAGATGGAGGACGCGTCAGAAAGTGTTTGATTCAGCTCCTGGCTGACATTCATGTAAAATCAATGTGAAGATGGCAATGGGCTTTATCAGAGAATTTGGCTTGTGCCTGGCATCTATGTATGCATATGTATTGCCACTTGCCACAAATTGTCAACACACCTTTCACCAAAATTTGAATCTATAATATGGCTGCAAAACTGTTGATAAAGCCTGTCACACTGACACAGCTTTTCAAGATTGAGCAAGACCTCTGATAAAATCATCTCTGTACTAAATCAAAGCAATGTATGTTTCATGCCCAATGACAGTAAATACCAGTGACAGTCTTTTGGAGACATGCTTGCATGGACAAACCCAAAATTCAAATGACGCAATTAATAAGCATTATATGGCCAAGATGCTCAAAGACAACATATTTTGCAGCAAATAATTTTGTTAGGATAGCCATGCATCTCTTTTACACCAAACTGATAGGAGGAAATGTCTAAATCTTGCCCTTTTATAGCATTAATTTGTTTCCAGTAAGTTTACCAATCAGATGTCGATTGCTGCTGACACCGTGTAATTAAAATGTCTGCCACGAAAAGCATTAAAAGTATGGAGAAAAGGAAGAAAAAGATTGAAGGCCATTAGAAAGAGATTCAGAACACTAAATGGAGACATTGGGCACTGTTTTTGGAGTCTGAAGCCCATTAGATTGATGGGACCTCTTATCTGACATTAAGTTTTATGTTTAAGGCCGATTTTCTCAAATTGTCAAAAAACGCATCCTTTGGTTGCTGCTAACAAGGATTGCAACGGAACTACAGAAGATATAAGCTTGAAATTTGGTATTCTCTTAGATTAAAACATTATGAAGGGGCTGAAGCACAAACCTTGCACCTAGTAGTGCCTTTGTAGTAATAACAAGGGTTTTTTGGAAAACACGAACCGCAGAAAGTAGCCACCTTAATAAATTCTCAATTTTCTCAACAATGCAGTACATCTCAATAAAATGTTTTTGGTCCAGCCCCTAGAGCATGTTATTGGGAATAAAACTGCAAAGTTTCACAGCTGAACAAGTTGTGGTTCAGATTTTATCCTTGTTAGAAGCGGATCCATATTTTTCCATGAACATGATCATTGAAGCATAACTAATTAATTAATTTGCATAATTTTTATGAAAAAATCTCTTTAAAGTGAAAGACTTTCAAATTAATTGAAAGTGAAATTGCTATTCTTTCAGATAAAAAATTTTGCCTTAATGGTTATCTGCTACCTTAAATATGGGTCTTCCCCTAAAATGTTGGGCGGCACGTCCCCGTCATCCCAAGACTCGAGTTACCCCCCCCCCCGGGGATTCAGTATGGAGCTAATCCGTTTCTTGAAGCGTAGTTGTACTGTTATCACTTCAGGCAAAATGGAATTAAATTGTAGCGTGCCCGCAAAGAACCCTGGGTGATGATGGCAGTTATCAATAATGAAATACAAGTCATCATTTCATTTCATTTATTCATTTCATCGTGCATGCATTGTGACTATTTGCTGACATTTTTTTGAATTTTCTGGTACCTAAAAAGATTATTGGGGAATTTCTCATAAAGGCACTCCCAAGAGATGCTAATCTGACCATTTCATTGTAGAATTTTGCAAGTCTTACTTGCTAATATTTGAAATATGCCACTGACAGGCAGTTTCTTAAAGAATTCTGTTCAATGTGTACTTTATTGGTAAATAGAGTAAATTTGTGAAAAGAGGCAGGGCAGGGTATTGCGTGTAGACAAATGCATGCATACGTATGCATATAGTCTTTGGTAGATTTGGCCATCATGGCATAGACTGATTACATGTCGTTAGTTGCGCACTTTGATAAACTGATAATCGCAGATGAAGCGAAGTGGCGGCATCCAATTCAATGAACGAAGCGGAAACTGGGACTGAGGTAGTTAGTCTAATCATGGCACATAAAATGTAATCCTATTGGAATTTCGTGTTTCCAAAGCCTTCAAATATTCTGACTTTTTGAATGGGTGGCGTTTGTCATTGGAATATGGAATATTGTTTGTATCAAGACCTGTTATGGTATGGGGAGCGACTTCTCCTTCAAGCAGATTCATGCACTTACGTTTTTTTTATAAGAAACTGGTTTATAAGAAACTAGCACTAAGATGGCCAAAATTCTAAGAAACTCTAGTACTATGTCTGAGAAGTGCTAAGAAACTTTTTAAAGTTAAAAGCATGAATTTTATAACAAAATAGATCGTTGAACTTTTATTATTTATCTAACCATTTGTGTTTTCAACTTAACAGAACGCTGTTTATTCCTGTATGATGTTTTGAATATCAAGAAACATAATTCATGCATTCAAAAGATAAAAAACCAATTAAGAAACTTTTAGTACCAAAATGGACAAAATTTCTTGTTAAATTTTAAATTAAGAAACTTTTAGTACTATGGCCGGATCGTAATAGGATCTCAATAGACATGGAAATCCGAAGAAAAACAGTGTTACTTATGAAACGTTAATTACCAGAAGCATTTCACTCTCGAAAATCTCGTACTTGGTGAAAATCCGTTTGTTTTCAAGAAAAATTCATCCAAACTCTGTAAAAATCATTTTGTCCTTTCACGCTTTTTCGAATGAGTGAGATGCCCCTCTGTTCATTATGTGTCCCAGTTTAACTGCTGCCCTCCACTGTCTTTCACGATAAGAATGATAACATAAATCAAATGTACTTCAGGACACTACGAATTGCAAACATATATGCTTATATATATACTTATTTTTAAAAGAAACGCTTGTACACTCCTCTATGAAATTAAGTGATTCTACTTCAAGCGATAAGAGTTATTTTAATTAAAGAAACTTCCTCCATTTTTGGTTTTGAGTTGCAAAAAGTGTTCTCGACAAGAAATGCATTGAAATTTTCTTTCGTGCGAGAAAGTATGAGCCAAATACTAAAAGTTTCTTGAGAATATTAGATTTTGAGTTATCAGATTTTCCTTGAGTTTTTTAAAGGCTCCATAACAATCCTCATATTTGCTTCCTATGCCATCCTTAACATTATTTTTATTACTCAAGTACCTTCCGAGTACTGTACAAGAGAATAGTCGAACGTTAAGTAAATACGAGGGACAAATCACTTCTCAAAATAGCGTACGTGATTTTTGTGATTTTGAAATCACATGATTTTTTTCTGTGATTTTTTGTGATTTTGATTGATTTTTTCTTGCGATATTTCAGTAATTTTTCAGTGATTTGTGAATTTTAGTGCTTTCTCGATGTGATTTTATTGCGATTTTGTGATTTTTGTATGTGATTGTTTTGTGATTTCAAGGGAGGTGTACGAAAAAATAATCAGTGATTTGCCCCTCGAGTAAATATATGCCAGGGATGTCTTTGAGATGCACAGTTTCCTGTGTTCCACATTCCAGTTTCGGAACTGGGGTCTAGGACACACTAACTTTCTTCGGTTTTTTCCCAATTCTAGAGTTTCTTACTTTTAGCGATCTGAGAATTGAATTTCTTACAAGGAGTTGCTCAGAAAAAAATGTACTGATTGCGAAATTGCTCTGTCCTCAGACACACTGTTGACAGTACATCTGATAGTTTCATGCTGTGATCTGTGTCAGACGAAACATCTTTAGGAATTTGGCTTCAGATCATATCGAGGCAAGAATATTGTATTTCAAAAGGGAGTGACGAGTTTGCCAAAAATTCTATTCAAAATGCAAAGGATAAATCAAGCTGTTGTTCTCGAATCTCCTGCGAAATTTTTTAACTCCCGATGCATCTCCCTGCCCTGTTTTTAATGCTTCTTTTGAGATTGTTTTTACCGCGGTATGGTTTTTACAACCTCTTATCTTCAGTCTTGTACCACTGAAATATACTTTTCAAACAAGAGAACGGCTAGAATTTGAGCTGTTTATACCAAGTGGCTTGACGGAAAAACTCTGAATCTGTTGGTTTCAATAGCTGCTCTGCTTTGATTAAGAGGACTTCGCCGCAGCTTTTACATTCGGGGGCGAGCAGTACAGCGCCTCCGCATTATCACATACACTACATCAAGAACACAGATGAGGCAGGCAGCATTAAAGGCGACGCTTGCTTTGAAGGAGAGGTTGACAATAATGTTAAAAATTGCCGAAAAACAATCATCAAAGTGAGATCAAAATTCCGTATTCAATGAGGCATCCGGGAAGCGACAGCATTAAGAATTTTGCGCATGCCCGATAGAGCGGCTGGTACTTGCCTTCAGTTTGATGCGGCATGAAAAAATGTCAATGTTTTTTCAACACAAAAGAGTTACGGGTAAGGCAATAAATGTTCAAATTAAAGCGGAAAAATAAGCCTTCAGATCCAGATTATCTGTCGTAGTAAGCAAATCGAATTGCAAATAGTACAGTGAAGAGGTGCCTTAATACCAACTTTAAGCCTTTTTGTATCTGTTTACCTTGAGTGATGTCAAAGCAAACAAATGATTGGTCTTATTGTTTTACTTCAACTCATCAAAAAATAATATCAAATGCGTGTCCAGATCTATCCTTTTCGTAACCAAATCAAATCAGGCTTATGAAGTGAAGTGTTATTTAGGCCAAAATCAAAGTAACTAAATCAAGCCTTAATTCGGCATGCGTTCTTCACATGTTACTTTGATAACATTTTTTCGGCCTAAATAACACTTCATACATATCATATAAGCTCACATTCACTCGCTTTGTTCCTTGTCCAAAAAGCTCTGCAAAAAAAATTTGCCCCATACGTATGGTTCAGGGACCGCGAAGCGACTTACAGGTGAAGGAGTCAAGCTGCGAACGTAAGAAGCAAGGTGGGGGTCCGGGGACTTGCCCCCGGAAAAATTCCTGAGACCAGACTAGGCCCTTTAGACCTCCGGAAAACGCCTTTCCATGAGAAATAGACGGCCTTCATAAATTAACAATTTGCTTTGTAAGGAGTCTATTCTCGCTCAAGAAGACTGCATTCGTTTTCTTCAAGCTGATGGTAGCATTTACAAGTGAGTATTGTTACGGTGTTTCCTTTGGACAGCCTGAATGTTCTTTCATTTCGGACTAAAGCCGAGAGTTTCTTCAGAAAGAATACAGAGAAACATCACAATATATCATATATGACTTCAACCTTATCAAGCAAAAATTATTCCTCGAATTATTCAATTTGCGAAAATTTAACGCATGTCTTTGAAAAATGTAAGGGGGGACTTCAGCTCCTGATAGCCCCATGGCTGCGCGGCCAAAATCCCTAACGACATACCCAATTCACAATGATGTCTATGTTCTTTGGAAATGCATCCTTTGCATCAATAGGAAGGAGCTGAATTCCAAAGCATTGCTTTCAGGGCCTCGCAATGCAATGAGTTTTGTGTGATCAGTGTGGTGTGATCATATTCGTACAGGAAGAAACCGTGTTAATTGTGCTAAGTCAAATGTTGCACGTCCCTACCGCTTACGCGATGGCGTGAAGAAGGAAAAAATTGAAACCCAATGAGTATTGGTGAAGGAAAACGGTCCGGATATTTCGTCATGGCTCTTACTTGTGTGTCCTCCGCGTAAACTATGCAATGAAAGCCGCACCGCAGTAAAAGCGGCCTAAGTAGAAGATCAGTCGGACAGAAGGGAAAAATCGAAAGCAAACACAAATGAAAAGCCGATTAGGCCTAAAAGAACTTGCGTTAACTTCTATTTATGATCTAAGTTACACAGAGGAAAATAGTAGGAATATAGTCAACCTCCTAGATTCCATTGTATTCAAGCACTGCGAGGTAAATAGGAGAATAATCATTTTGTCGGTTTCGATAAGACATTAACCGATTTCTATACTGAGTAAATATTCCTTACTACTCCCACAGGACGAACGCATAAATATAAAAACCGACCTGTAAGATACCGTGAATAACACAACTCCCAAGAGAGGATGAAATTAACAACAAATCTCTGTGGAATAGAATGAATTGACATTTAAAAGGAAATTTTTGCATAAAGAGTTTCATAATTAAAGTTTGGTAAAGAAGAAGAATCTTCAAGGTATGTATATATGTGTTTTCATTTTGCTTTGTAGATTAATTTTCCGCTTTGTTTATGTTTATAGGAGCCTGCTTCGAAGGGTGCCTTGACACTTGCACAGATACAAAACGTTGTGATTTATTGTCATTCAATAAAGGTTCGTCCAAACAGGAGAGTAATGTTGTTTTAGGATGACAAAGTTTCTTAGCGTGTTTCATAAGTACTTTTATTTCAAATAGAATCAAAACCCATTTGATTGCACCGTAATGCATAATCTCAAGCCCGAATCAATAATCATCTCAAATGGAGGCACAAATAACTTCGAAACTTTTTCTTCTACATTTCTCGCATTTGCTGGTTGTTGACTCTCTTTTAGAACCGAGAAACATGTCAGCCTTACAAATCTTTCATCCCACTAACAAATTCCTAAACTTTATTCCTGCTAGGTGAATTACAAAACGAAGCAGCAAAGCATCTTTATGAGCTATACTGTGATTCAGGACATATATTGTGATCAATCTTACGACAGACTTTATTCAACTCGGTCGTGGAACTTAATTTCATCTTGAAGTTTCAAAGTTTTGTGAGCAGCCATGGGCTGTCAAAACGGAAAATCTGAGTTCAAAATAATTAGGCAATATTTCGCAAGCGCGCTTACATCATCCTTTGTCATGTCTTCGCACTTTTTCCTCCACTTGCGAAAAATCTTCGACTTCTTGAGAAAAAGTAACGAGGTGAAATTAGCATCACTCTCACAAAGTTGAACAATTTTAGAAATAGTGACCTTGCATTCAATATAGGGGGGGGGGGGGTTATATATTGAGGGCTCCTCGTGTTCCTCTGTGCGTGACTTGTTTGTACGGCTGCTGCTAGAGTTTTTCATGCCTTTTGAGCAACAGGATTTATTGCAGGGAGTATATAAGATTTTCAACGCTACAAGGAGCTCTAGAAATGTTTTGGAACCTCAACGCGAGCCCCTGACCGTAAATATCGCAGCTGAGCGAAAGTTGGATGAAGAAGGTTCCCGTGTCAACGAGTGCGGAGTAAGTTGAAATGCTTCTCTAACTCGATGCAACTCTTGATTCTTGTTTTAGGAAAAGTAAAACCCTCCCATAACCCTATCAAGCGCCCTCCTTCACCTTCAGTTGAACCATACTAATTTGGACCGTTTAATCCAGGTCATTTGCTTTATTTGTAGGCAGTAAACGTGAAAATGGTTAGTTAATATAACTGAAGTAATGTAAGCATATATCAAATCCAAAGTACCTTTTATGCGATGAGTTTTAATGTAAACATATTTGCTTCCCTTTTAGGCCTTATTTACTTGGCAATATATTGTCTCGCCTGCAACATGCCGTCGTCAAAGCAAAGACTGAGCCATTTCATCAAGACGGAACCGACTGATAACTTTGAGATGGAACCAGCAACAACCCTGTTGGGTAAACGCAAGTTCAAAGAGACAATATATGAAGCAACTGTGTCGAGAGCATCAAAACGCAGCCGTCATGTTGATGAGTCGTCTGATGGCGAAATCTCACCAAGGACGTTTCGTAGTAACGCTGGAGTCAAAGAAAAAGACAGGGCGAAGTCATTTAATATGGCTTTTGACAGACTTCGACAATCGATACCATCATTGCCGAAAAGCAAAAAGTTGTCAAAAATTGAGGTACTAAGATTAGCGATTTGCTATATGGCATATCTTGAATACGTTTTACATGAATAAGAATGTTGCATTTTGTATCCATGCACTCACGCATCATTACAGCAAGATTAACTGTTTTATGTTTATTACAGTAATCTGTAGCATTGCAGCTTTAATGTCATCAATTCACACAACCCATTTGGTATATGAAAATGACTTTAGTTCTGTAAAGTCAAGTCCTGCGTCTCGAGGGAATGCTACGAGTTACAAGATCGCTGGCGATTTTGAAATAACTGATGGAGCTCATGATTGGACGTTGGATATAGAGAAATTGTATATTTGTACTGGAATTATACATATATTAAGACATTATCTTTTCTGTTTCTATGTATTTTTGTACTAAAGCTAGCTGAAAGTGTTTATATTCTATTCAACCAAAAGAAATATTTTAAATAGTAGAAGGGCAGGCAACCCCAAACATCTATTTGATACTGAATATAGGAACCTGAAATCGAAGGTGTAGTGGCGCTGTGTCAAGCTCTGATTTTTTAGCCTGATCAGCCAGGCGGAGAGGGCTTGATCCCAAATACATCCCCCCCCAAATGAGCGTCATTTAATTCTTCTGTACTTCTGCGATCCCAGCGCTTGGCGCTAAAAACGGCGACTTCACAACTACTTTTAGTACTGTTGTTAAACGGTTAAATGTGAGAATGGGCCACCTAAATTTTCGTGTAAGGAACTCATGAATATAAACTAGCAAGTTTAGGCCTACTCAAGAAATTTGAATTTCCAATAATCGCCTCAAACACTTCTCAAGGAGTGCTGAAAATTTTGAAAAGCTACACAGTAATTTTGACTTCTTTCTTCGATGTACATTTCATAACAAGTAGGTTTTCTGAAAACGTTTTTGTTGGAGATATTTTCCCGTAGCTGGTGCTCTTTTCACCACTCACCTTTGGACGTCATCAAGTTACCTCTGGTGTAAAATCTTAGATACCGCTTGTATCCATGGCTAAATGCATGTTGAAGCAGCTTTGTTGTTGTTGTTGTTGTTGTTGTGGCTGTATTTTACATCGATTTATTTTTGTTTTTTCTGGTCAGCTATATACATTTGTACAAGCGAACTAATCAAAATCGATGGACATAATTAATAAAAAAAGAAATAAAGCTAATAATCATTTTCAATGCTGTGTATACAATATTTACAATAAAACGACAGGCATTGCAGTTGCATGTAGCACCATTCCATTGAGTTATTAAGCTTTTGAATCTATTGAGGCTGTTCGCCGATTATAGGTCCTCTGGTAAGCAGTTCCAAATCCGAGGTCCTAAGGATTTAAGACTATTCGTGCCGAAAGTAACCTGATTTGGCCTATAATGAGTAAGATTATTAGGATTTCGCGATGAATAGTTCGAGGTTCTAATTTGAAAAATATCTTTCATTAAGGATGGATTCAGATCATGCAAAGTTTTAAAAATTGCCAAAGAGAGAGATCTAAGTCGGGAAACATGCATCGTACATCGTTGCGACTTCAGTAGAAGATCATTATACGAACTGACATGATCATTATAAAGAAATCTAAGTGCACGTTCTTGTCTCTTTTCGATCTTATTCGTGGATTTTGCCGAACAGAAATGCCACACTAAAGGGCAGAAATTGAAATTTACTGTGGTGAAATCGACAACATCAAGTGGCAGCATCCCTTCACATTCACTTTGTTGGTAGTGCCTTACGGACCGTTTGAACTGATCATTTGACTTTCGAGAAAATGAAATCTCGTTAATAATGCAAGTTGTGGACAAAAGCAGAAAAAACTGCCTTAACATAGACGTATGCAGTTGAATGAAATAGTTTGCCGACTCCATTCCAAAAATATGAAGTGCCTAAGGCTCAATTAAATATCCAGCAAAATAGGATCTTTTTAGACGCCATCTAAGTGTTCCTCATTGAACAGATGGAATCACTTGCTAAATATTTTACTTCTAAAACTGCAATATCTGAAAATTTGAAAGGCAGATAAAACATATATACTACTTGCAGTAGGATTTGGCAAAAAATGAAAGACAACTGATCAAGTCGGACAATCCCTTGACACGAACGATGAGAATGACAACTGCTGCCAAGGATAGTATCAAAATGACTGTCATATCAGGGGTGCAGCAGAAAGCCTTAAAATGCTATGATAATTGTCTTTGGTATGATATATAGATTTCCTACCGGGTAAGTCAAAAAAGGCCAGCGTTTGAAAGGCTACTGCCGCTACTGCTCCCTGACTATATAAGCAATGATATTTTGCAATATCTGATTAAATAGCTAACATGTTCAATTATTCTTAGAAATTTTCCTAGCTAAAATCGGTCATTCCGTTCAGATTCTGTAGGCAATTTTCTAAAATGAATCCCTTTGAGAAACCTTGAAAAACGTGCTAAAATTATATACACGCAAAAATCCCCAATGTGTTTACCTCACAGCGATGAATTTCATCACGGTTTAGCACTTGCTTTCATTTTGGGTGGTTGAAAAGTCTTCCCCCTAGTGTGAATAACTTATTCAAGGGGATTCCATTCTCCCATGAGGACAAAATAAATGAGCACATCCAAGAGTCATTATTGCTAGGAAGGAGAGCAAAATTTTGCTTACTGTTTTCGCTTATTTTTGCAGGTGTTTGAAAGGGGTTTTCTGCAGAAAATCTCCTATTTCGACAGGAAGGATGACCGATTCAAGCCGGGGTAAATTACTGAACCTAATCGGGGATAAAACAAGACAGTTTTTAACATCATTGCTTTGATATTCAGGGATCAGGATTTTTTCAAACGCTGGGCGCTTTTATTGACTCAGCCAGTAGGGTACATAACTCTCCCAACAGCCATGAAGCTTAAGTTGTCTGTCAAGTACGTTATACTGTAGAGCCTGATGTGTAACCTGTGTAATGCTTTTACAAGATTCTAGCTGTACAGAATATAGCATTGTTGAATTGATAGTATATAGTCCTCAGTAGAATCTCATTGTTCATATTTGATCTCTTTTGTTATCTAGCTTCAAAACAGATTTTATGAATTTACATCTTTGAAAAGTGTGGCTGATTTTAAAAGCCTTGCCACAAAAATTTTCTTTGACACTGGTCACAAGTAGAAAAATCTAACATTAATAATGATTTTAGTTGTTGTGCAAAACTAACAACCGGAAAGTTTCTACAATAAGTTTTCATTGAAAACAAAGCCTCTTTCAGTTGAAACAAAATAGAAAGCAAACCTTTTGCTCACTCCATCAGCCATGTAAACTACTGTAGGTACAGTGTTAACCTGGTTTCCATATGATTGTAACAATCGGCAACGCTTTGGCGACGTGCCCCAATCAGTCGGCAACATATGGAAACAATTACTGTTATGATCCATGGAAACCACGCTTTAAACTCATCTCAACTCTTTCAATGCATCCCCGTACCATCCCTGTCTGATCAGCGATGTTGGCGACATTGTTCAGAAAATGTTCCCATTTAACGCAACCGTCCCCAATGTGTTCCCGAGCCTGTCTCGGTGACGCGTCGCCGACTGTCACGATCGTATGGAAACCAGGCTTCAAACTAAATCTCAATCTTTATATGACCCTGTCTCCAAATTGTGTTTTTAGAACTTTCTTACCAAATTGCTTGGTGTCTTCTAAAGCGATTGGCACAGTCACTCCAGTTGACTCAAGCAGAACCTTAAGATCTTCTGCTATTTTGCATTCTAAAGTCAAAAATGTTGTTGCTTTACCTGGTCTACCAAAGCGCCCAGTTCTACCACATCTATGGACATAATCTTCAATGGTCTTAGGTGTGTCAAAATTTATGACATGTGTGACATCTGGTATATCTAATCCACGACTTGCAAGATCAGTCGCAACTAAGACATCAAACTCCCCATTCCTATAAGCAGCCACCACCTTAAATCTATCTGCTTGTTCTAACTGAGAATGCAGTCCTTCAACATAAAACTCTTCTTCTTTCAATAACTCAACAACTTCATCAACTGCTGCAATAGTTGAAACAAACACTAACACAGGAGGATGTTTTGTTTTTCTTAATGTTTGAAGAAGTTTCTTTGGTTTCTGATATGTGTGCATGAATATGACATCTTGCTCTATGTTCTTGCAAACTGTGTCTTTAACACCAACATGCACTGTAATTGGATTAATTACAGATGATCTTGCAAGCCTCTCAAGTGAGCTAGGAAGAGTTGCTGACCATAAACTTGTCTGTCTGGGCATTTCTTTCAATGTGATCATTGCGATTAATTTGCGAAGCTGCTCTTCAAGACCTATTTCTAGCATTTTGTCACATTCATCCAAAACTAGGTAGCTGATGTTTTCTAGGCTCAATATATTTCTTTGACATAAATCAATGAGTCTTCCTGGGGTGCCCACAATAACGCTGACATCAGTTTTTAATCTCTCTGATTGTACACTAACAGGAATTCCTCCACATACTCCATACACGGTAAAGCTTTCTTCCATTCCTCTCTGTTTATATAGATGTGACATTTGATGTCGACCAAATTGCAACTGAGTGCTTTGCATTGGGTATGTGGGATAATTTTCTTCTTGTTTATGAAACATCAAATCATGTGTTCCTGCACACAATCCATCATCACAAACTGTAGTGCTGTTATTAGACATATAATCTACACCCTGCTGTGAAAAATGCCTTTCTCTTCCAAAGAAACCAGATATAGTTCCTTTAAACTCATGTCTGTGTGGAGGCACACTTCCTTGATAAAATAATGCTGAAGTGGAGGTGTGTGCATTATATTCTTGTTTTGTGTTATGATCAGCTTTTGGAAGCCCAGAGAAAATACTGTCACATGTATCAACAATTTGTTGCATCAACTCTCTCGTAGGAGAAATGATCAAGGCAACGGGAGAACCAGATTTAGTGAGTCCTGTCCCAAATTTTCTTTTCAGGAAAGCAAATAATGGGAGAAGGTATCCAAATGTTTTGCCAGATCCAGTTGGTGCTACTGCAATTAGATCCCTTCCAGAAAGTAGAATGGGGATAGCCTGCATTTGTACTGGTGTTGGTTGGTAAACATTATGCTTTCCTAGTATCGCTATCAATTCATTTGGCAAGTTAGCCTCTTCAAATGTAGAAATTGGCCCTGGGCAGCTATGTTCATCAACTTCAATGCCATTTTCAAACCGCACTTTCTCGATCTCTTCTGCGGAAGAATTGTCCAATTTTGATTTTCTCTGGTTTCTTATGCCTGTGTCAAAACCATATGGTTGCATAGATTTATCTTCAAGATTGATGTCATCAGCTCTTCGCTTCAATTCTTTGCGAAGAGGCCGAAATTCTGATGCGTTTTCTGCCGCCATTGCTTAAATGTTTATCCATTGATTCCCTGTGCTGCAAGAAAACTGGAACTGAAAGTATCCGGACGAGCAGAAGACTTAGACTTAGACCATCCGGCGAAGAAAAGTAAGCAAAAAAACACTTTTCCTTATTTCAATCCAATAAAAATGAAGTTAAACAAAACCACTAAAAGATTTATACGAACTATGCAAGGCACCAGATACACGAACTTTTGATTTTTTCTTGAAGTGGTCAAGAAATCCTGATTTTATCCGGATCAATTTTTTATTACGACGGATTGTGATACCGGCTATCCTGAAAATGAGGCAGCAATCTGGCCTCGCAAGTCGAAGTTCGGCCTAAAAACAGTGGACAGGTAAGAAGAGCGCGAAAAGGAAGGCCGCAAATGCATGTCAAATAGTAAAGAACAGAAGAGTCTACCTCCGACTTACGACACTCAAAGATGGAAGAAGGCACTCAAGGAACAATAACTGGTAGAACTGGGGAGGTGAAGAATGAAATAACGGAGAAAAAGTGGTACAAAAGACCGAAATTTTATGTTCCTCTTCTTGTATTGTTGATATCCGTGATGATTGCCACTGGAATTTTCCAAGTCATACTAACTTGGCTGTTCATTGGGTTGGTTCTTCTTATGAGTATTATATCAGGAATTTCAATTGTTCTTGTTCATGGTAAGCATAGAATCCCACCACCTCAAAAACCAACGAGAGAACAACAACAAGTTTCGAAATTTTTGGAAATGATGACTAAAACTTACAACAGACATTACTATCAACATAAAATTGTGATTTCACGGCAAATGGACAAGACGCTACAAGAAGTGATAGACTTGGTCATTAGAGACTTTTGTTTGTCGTGGTTCAGAGATGTTGGCAAAGATGAAACTGCTTTTGTGGAAATTTTGAACAAAGAATTTTGGAAAATCATTGAAAATGTCACAGAAAGGTTGGAAAATGTTGACCTTGTTAATTTCTTGGCAAATGATGTTGTAACAAGACTGTGCACTCATTTTCAAGATTTAAGACTCTCTGATGCAAGAACATTTCCAGGGCAAACAATGCCATTTCTTCTGCACCCAGCCTTGAAGGACAAAACAGTGGAGCTTGACTTTCTGAGATCAGCAGCTGAATCTCTACTTTTCTGCATTCTCCCACCCAGTGATGCACATTGTGCTGCTCTTAGATATATCCTAAGAGAAATTGTGGTGAATTATATCTTGCTGCCAACTGCTGAGTCAGTTTGTGATCCAGATTATATCAATCAGACTTTAGTGATATATTTGGAAGACAGAGAGAAAATAACAGAGACACACAAACAGCAATATGCTTATGCAGAAACATATGAGGATTTTGTGAAGCTTATCAACACTACAACAGATATTGAGACATTGAAGCAAATAAGGTTTGCTGTTGATCATTTCTAACTCGACAGAGCAGAAACTGCATAAAATGACGTTTTCGAGCAATCTGAGATTTAAGGAAGTGTTTGGATAGATAAGCTTTTTGAAATGATAACTCAAGAGTTTAAGGCCTGAGGAACAAAATATCAAGTGTTGCCGGATTTTGGGATCTGTTGCAGGGAGCTATGGAGACTCAAAGTTACGATTTTTCGCGCATGCGTGCGCAGTTTCTGCTCTGTCTCCTAACTCCTGATTGATCAGATCTAATCTATTGATCTATTGATCTAATCTAATCTATCAGATCAGGTCTATTGATCAGATCTTACATGATTCCAAATTGCAGAGGCTATATCACCAAATTGTGTGGCCTCTGTGGCATAGTGGTAAGTCGTTGGGCTCACGATCCAAAGGTCGTGGGTTGGATACCAGCATTGGCCACATTTGATGAAAGCATCCTTGGGCATGGTGTTAACACAAAAACTTGTGCCTCTCTCCACCACCCAGGAGCATGAATGGGTACCTGGTCCATAGTTATGTGGCTGCACCGTCTGTGGCTGGACCCTGCTATATGCTGCTAAGAATAGTGACTAGGGGGTAAGGTGTAAAGTCAGTTGAGTAGCCTTTGGCAAGATATAAGGCCCCATCCACACGTATCCAGATGTTTTTGAAACACATTATTTTTATCCGTTTTGGGTTATCGTCCACAAGTAGCTGGTGTTTTTGGTCACCAAAAACGAAGCTGTTTGAAAACGCTGATGTCACAGCATTGATTTATGACGTATCAGAGCATGTGCACGGATCTTTGGGGATCAAACAAGGGCACTTTGATTGTTTTTTCATTTGTCAGAGTTTGAACAGCGGAGTTTGAATGCAACAGCGTCATCATATGGATGGGGATATTTTTGAAGATGCTCCTCGTGTGGACCCTGATATTATATTTTTTTATATGGATAAAAAAGATGCTTTTCCAAAGGTATCTGGATGTGTGTGGACGAGGCCTAAGACTATAAAGCTGTTTATGCTTACTTTTTATTTCTTAACACATCTGTAAACACCATTGTTTTAGGCACATGCCTGTTACTTTCTACAGCTTTTTTGGTGGCTTCACCCTAGCCAGCAAAAAGTGACAAGTTCTACTTATGTCTCAGCAATTGTAGGAGATACACATGCTTGCTTTGTTCCTCTGTTAAGTACAAAGATTTGTCTTCAAGGAAGTGTTTTTGTTTTGAAAAAGAGATGAAAATGGCCATGTAATATTACCTTGGTACTTTAAATTGCAAAACCACTGTTTGGACAAAAATTTAGACATCATGGAACCAACCCTATTTGGATTCATTATTGGTACCATGCCAGTATCGCTTGCAAAAGTAATTCCATTGGTACCAGGCCAGTATCGCTTGCAGAAGTAATTCCATTTGCATTCAGTTTCTGGAAATGTCTTGTGTAAATTAGTTGGGATGATGATAATGATTTATGAAAGCAATTGACAACATACTGTACGTTTTCATCTGCCCTAGAAAAGCATAGCTTATAAAGTCTACATTACAATGTAATGAAACCTAATGACAGCAGTCTAAAACATCAACTACGAGTATATATAATTTGAGTAGAGCATCGTTAAATGCAGTAAGAATGAATTAAATATAACATCTGTTTAATACTGAAAACTAATCATTAACAAAGATCAGGTGCATATTTGTATGTTACGAAAGTGAGGTGATAGATTTTTGCTGACATTTCAAAGGTTCGATTTAAAATGACACCAAATGAGTGCCAGAAGGTTGTGAATTGCTCAGCAGGGTGCGATTCTGTGAAAACTTCCTTTGAAAAGGTGGATCAAATCCATTGGGTTATCCAAGAGGTATCCACTTTCTGATAAGTATTCTTTGCAGGTTAATAGAGGACTGCGTAATACTTTTAACTTTTTGAAAAATCAAACATTCTCTCAGGTATGCTCAGGAATCCTTGAGAATTCTGAAGCAAATGAAAACAGTGTTAACTTTATGCATTACTGTATATAGAATAACATAATGCAGATTGCATCTTATTTTTAAGATACCACACAATTGCAGAAATCATGCAAGCTACAGTCATCCACAATCTGAAAGGCATTGACAGAGAAGATGGAAATGAGAAAACTAAAAAGAAAAACAAAAAGGAAATGCTGAGGGAAAGAAACCTAAAAAGATACATTAACCAATGCAGAGTTGCAAAATCTTTATGTGAAAAGAGAATCAGGGCATTTGGAGGTCCGGACTATAGAGCTTATGGCTTGGGTCATGGAAAACCATTTGAAGGTGCTGGAAAAGACCAAAGTAAAAGCAGCAGCAAAGCAAAGAGATCAAATTCAACAAAGATGCTTTCTTTTCGACAAATCATGGATAATAGTTTGGCAAGAAGCTATTTCATGTTGTACTTACAAAGAAATAACAGCAGCAACCTTTTAGGGTAAGCAATTATATGTTTGTTCACTTTTGAAGTATGTAGTAAACCATAAACTTTGTCAAATTGACTACATATTATATTGAGCTTTTTAGACATCAGTCTTGCAGCTGGATAGGTTTAGGAAATTAAACGAGATCCAATTTCCATTCTTTACGAGAAAAATTTATTTGTCCTTGTCCAGAATGTCTAAAAACTTACTATACAACTCTGTTTATTTTTCTATTTGATGCTTACAATTGCTACCGTACAATATCATGCTAAAAGTAACATTATTTAGTCCTGTCCTGCAAGCTGCCAAGTGTTTCAGAGTACGCTATTAGCAATAAAATTTTTTTATTCAATCATATTCAAATAAAATTCCTTTAAGTTACAATACTTCATAATCAATCCTTTTGATTTGGTGGTGTCTTTCAAAATCAAGTTGCATAAAAGCCTAAGTCCTTGCAAATTTAAAACCATTTTGTTACAATATTTACAACAGCATAACAAATAAGCAAGTACACAAGAAATTTGCTGGTAATGAAATTTGATGATTCGTGAAAAAGTTTGAGTTTTTTTGCCATCTTTGCAAAGTTATGTGTAGAACTGTACCCTTGTTCAAAATGATATAGTAACAATACTCACAGTAGATTTTAAAATAATCTATTTGGCCTTGCATGCGCAGGGCTTAATATTGTACTCTCGAGTACTGAATAAATGGGGGGGGTGAGAATAATCGGGGGGGTTGGAAATGGTTCAACATAACAATAATCGGGGGGTTGGAAAATCGGGGGGTGGTGCTTGGAAAAGTAGAAAATAGTTGTTTTCTTTGGTAAACACGTATCTTTTATATATTTATGTGAACAGTGATGTTACTGATACATTTACTTTTGAGTTCTGGTTGTGTTGAATGCGCTTCTTGAGACTTTTTCTTGCGTTTATTCAGAAACTATGCTTACTATAATTTCATTTTTCCAAAAATTAATAAAAGAGGGGGTTGGAATAAGAGCGGGAGGGTTGGAAAATTTTTCAAAAATTAATAAGCGGGGGGGGGGGACGATTATTCGGTACTCGAGAGTATGATGCTCAGTAATTCAAAAAATATGAAATACTTGATAGTGCCCCCACATGAGCAAACTCGGACCAGTCTGAGTAGTGCACTCATTGTTTTATATTCTCATGTCAGTCTGAAAATGTTCATATGAGGAGGAGAGGAGGCATATTAGCAGACATAGCCAAATTTCAAACTGATCTGAAACTCAGATCGGTCCGAGTTTTCTCATCTGAGTGTAATCTTTATTACATGCATCATTGATAAGAAAGTTGAAATGATACATGTCTTTGAACATGCCTTTAATTTCTCATGAATTTTTCACCTTTTTTGTTGTACAATTGTTTGTTCCAGAGATACAGGGCAACATGGGCAACTGATCAGTCCCCAGTTGTTACCAGGTTATTTCTCTATATCGCAGCAAGGAGATACTGTACCCTTGATTTTTTTCTAGTGAATTGTAATTATTGAGTTGTATGTGCCATTCATGGTGGGAACTTTGATGACCTAGTGTCTATGCCTGTCATCCTTGGCACAGAAGTTGTATTTTTTGAATTTTGTTCTTTTGATTGATTATTTAAAGATAAATCATTGAGTTGTGTTTGCTTGTTTTGTTCGTTTATATACTTATTTTATTTCAATTTTGCATCTAGCTATAGATATATATGTACATTGGTTATACATATACACATATGCAACTAATCTAAATCGAAACTAATCTACTATGTTACAAATGAAAGGAAATAACCTTGGAATTAAATACTGGCAATGCTAATTTTTTTAAAAAACTAGGATGTGATTAGACATAATTTACAGGATGTGGTTATAATTACAAATGTTGCATTTTGCAGGAAGGACCATCCCTTTGTTTTATCATACGTTTGAAGCTGTTCAGATTGTCAGCTGATTTTAGTGTTCCTGTAGTAAATCAACCAGGAAATCAACAAGATATTTTGGAGTAGCCTTCTTTATTCTGTAAGACTTGTAAACCTGCATGTTCTGTCATAGGTTATGGATGGCTGTTGAGCACCTGAGACTTGTAAATCCAAATGAAGCTCTGCAAGCTGCTAGTGAGATTTTCCAGCTCTATGTGACACCTTCAGCCGAGAAAGTGGTCAAACTTGATACACGTCTTGTGAGAGGGATGGAAGCATATCTTTATGGTGAGTCTTAGGGTAAAAGCTATTTCCAAGAATTTGAGTTGATTCCAGATGCATCAGATTCATAAGAAAGGAAGAAATACCAACACCAAGAATACCAATTTAAATACCAGTGAATCCAAAATCACGCCCCTTAAACTTGACTAGCGATGAATCAAGCAGCACTGATCCGAGCATGCCGACTGCTCGCAAAGAATGAGTCAAACCTGTTGGTGGCCCCCAAAATCCTGTGCTTGAAATCAAATTAAACGTTCTACTCAAACTATCATTTTTAACCCTTTCCGTCTTTGTGGTCCACTTGTGGGACCCACCAAAAAATTTTTGAGCAAAATCGAAATTTCTTAGAATTGTCTCAAAATCGGTACAGAGCCTATTTCAAACATGCTGATTACGAATATGAGCATGATTTTTTAAAATTTTGTCTCTAAATTGGTGCAAATGGCACAAAAAGTGGCACAAATGACCAAAAAATTATGTTTCATAGAATTGTCTCAAAGTTGGTACAGATGCTATTTCAAATATGCTGATTACGAATATGGACATGATTTTTGAAGATACTGTCACCAAATTGGTCCAAATGGCACAAAAAGTGGCACAAATGACCAAAAATTGATGTTACATAGAATTGTCTCAAAATCGGTACAGGGCCTATTTCAAACATGCTTATTACGAATATGGACATGATTTTGAAGATACTGTCACCAAATTGGTCCGAATGGCACATAAAGTGGCACAAATGAACAAAAATTGATGTTACATAGAATTGTCTCAAAATCGGTGTAGTGCCAATTTCAAACATGCTGATTATGAATATGGACATGATTTTTGAAAATACTGTCACCAAAGTGGTCCAAGTGGCACATAAAGTGGCAGTAATTACCAAAGAATCAAATTGCATAGAATTGTCTCAAAATTGGTACATGACCTAACTGGAACATGATAGTTACGAATATAGAAATGAATTCTGTAAGTACTTTTACAACAGTGGTTCAAATGGCACCCAAATTGGAACAAATGACCAAAATTGAAACTGCATGAAAGTTCTTCAAAATTGGTACAGAGACTATTTAAAGATTGCTTACGAATGTGAATGAAAATTTTGAGAAACGTAACACAAAAGTGGTCCCAATGGAACACAAAATGGCGTGAATGTGCAAAAATTTTGAAACAAGAATTCATTTTATTTTGGGGTCAATTTTGCAGTAATCCGTGCACTTTCTGTCGAAAGCTTTCAAATGATCATTCGTGTATCAAAGAAGTGAGAAGATAAATACAAATCAGAATTTATCGAATAAGATAATTGCGTGAACCCGCTGGGTTGAACTGCAAAGCCGAAATTTAGTCGAAGAAAGTAGTGAGAAAGTTGCCTTTTTGATAAGGATCTTGAAACAGCTCCTCCACTGTCTCCGACAACAGACAATTGCGCTGAAGGGGGTATCAAGGAATTTCTTAGGGCAATCCCTTGCTTCTGAAGGAGTTCCTGAAAGAGCTGACTTGAGTGGCTGATTTAGCATGAAATGTAGAGGATCAAAAAAGAGTTAACCTTCATTCTCAACTTTTGGATAACTATCATTGAAAGTTTCTGCTTTGCTTTATTTAACCTTCCAGATTTCAGTATTGACCCCGGGGGGGGGGTACTCAGTATATTTGACCGACGGGGATGTGCCGTTTTTCAGGGTATCGTTTTGGCCTAATTTTTCTAGAACAGGGTATCAAAAGAAGGCAAATTTTCTGGAGCAGGTTGTCAAAACATGTAAAAAGAGGAAATTTTGTTTGAACAGGTTATTATTTAGTCCAATTTTTGTGTTTTTGAGTATACTTTTCACCGATTTTTTCTAGAACAGGGTATCATTTGAAGGCACAAATTCTGGAGCAGGGTGAAAAAATTTTTTTTCGTGGGCAGATCCCCGTACAAATTTAGGTCAAGTACCCCCTCCGGGGTATTGACTTACTTTGAAAAACAAACATCCCGTCGTGAAAAACTCCTCTAGCGCTTAGCTGCTTCTATGATCGCAGCACTTCGTGCTAAAACAGCAACTTCACCTTCACCAAATTCACCAGTTTCTGAGTAACCCGCACACAGATTTGCAATACCATCTGAGTGCTACCATATCATCTCACTGGTGGGATCTACCGAGGCATTTCTTCTCTTCTAACGTTGTACCACTTTTGAGACACAGATGATCGCTTACTACACTTCCACTTAGAAGAGTTCTTGTGGGCCCGTTCTCATTTATTAGGAGGAAGATTAAACATAATTATCAAATAAAAATGCAGCACTGTTTTTAACATTCCATCCAGTTGAAATGTGTGCATGTTTTAACCCCCCAAAGAGACTGGAAACATTCATTTGAAATGATTTTGTTTGGGCAAGAAATTCTTTACCCGAAGTGGCAACTGAGCCGAATAGGGTCTGACTATTCTGCACATTTCGCAAAAAATGGTAACTGTCACAATAATGCGCTAATAGCTATGTTTCATTTGACACTAAAATCTCAACGTCAGTTTGAACTGTTTGAACTTCACGACTTCATCTCTGGTCGAATTTCATGATTTCAAACCAACATTTGCCCTAAGCCCAGAAATATGGTAACATATTTAGGCTTAGGCACCATTTCTGCTAAAACTTTCACAATCTTTGCCCCTTTAATCTTCTTCTATCAAGACAAGAGGGATCAAGGTGCGCTTTTTCTGGGCATGTTCGTTGGTGGCATCTGTGCACATATTTACCACATATTTACGACCTTTTTCTCAATTCATTTCTGCTACTAAGCAATACATAAGAACTTGCCAAATTTGAGATGAACAATCAGATCAATGTCAGTGAATGACAAATAATCGTGTGGCAGAGAGGCTCAACTAGAGCTACAAATCCAATAAGATTATTCATGCAGTTCTGGGATTATGGACCATTCTTGTACATGCAGAACCAGGGCAAGAAAGTTTTGACAGGAGCATGATTATTTCCAAGAAAAGAACATGAAAAGAAACTCAGTTGCGTCTTGTAAGCACATGAATTGCTTTTAAACTTCATTTTTATCATTTAAAAGCTGAAAACTGAACAAGATTTTATCGCTACTTCAATGTTTCCTTTAGGAAGACTGAAAACAGCTTCGACTGAATTTATTGAAATCGTCGAAACCTGTTGGTCACTGTATTTTGACTCTGTCTGAGAAACGAGGAGCTGGAAATAGCCCAAATTTAGAACTTTGCTTTGTCAATAACAATGGCTAAAAGATGAAAAGCAAACAATATGACATGAAAAAGGAAAGAATCGCAGTTGAAAAAATTTAAGCTAGATATTTTCAACGCTTTGGAACAAACAGTTAAACCAAACTTGACAAGTATTTACAAGATGTCCAGAGAACCAGATGGTTCCAAAAAATGCAATTTGCAAAAGCTCTAATTTCTTGCATGAGGTTATCATCCTTCTCCTTTGCTAATGATTCAAAAGATTGTCAATAGGGAGACGACCTGACTTCAGATAAAACTTTTGCAAGATGAACAGAAGCACAGAAGATTGATATGCTCAAAATGGTTACAACATGCTCGTCTGTTATGCAGAATTAATCTCAAACATCATCATCATCATGTGCCTTGGCAGTAGGCGTTGACGATCATGACTCTCCACTTGTCCCCCATCCTCAGTCGTTCTGATGACTGTGTGTTTATTTACAATTCAGAGCTTTGTCATAAGGTCCTCTAGCATCTTTGTGCGCTGTCGTCGTGTCCTCGGCTCCTCTTTCCATTGATCTTTCCCGTTGTTGTTAAATGTTCTTGTCCTTTTTGCCTCATGATATGTCTGAGGAGTGCTCCTTGTCCCTTTTTAATGTCATTGAGGAGTGTTCTTTTCACATTTGCCTCTTTAAAACAGCTTTGTAATTTTGTGATCAAACTTCATTTAGACCTTCAAACATTTTTCGTTCAAAGTATTTTCAAACTTTGTGACATAACACTTTTGTTCCAGTATTAAACCAATGTGACGTAATATCAATTTTTGGACATTTGTGCCACTTTGTGTTCTATTTGGACCAGTTGTGTGACATTTTTTCTTCAAAATTGCCATTCATATTTGCAATGACCACATCTGAAGAAGTCTCTGTACCAATTATGATGGAATTTTATCGTTTCATTCTGGGTCATTTGTTTCATTTTGTGTGCCACTTAGATCACTTTTTCGATGATACTTACGAAATTCATGTTCATGTTAGTAATCAGCATGCTTGAAATAGGCTCCGTACCAATTTTGAGACCATTCTATGACATTATATTTTTTGGTCATCTGTGCCACATTTCCTGCCATTTGGACCACTTTGGTGACAGTATTTTCAAAAATCATGTCCATATTCATAATCAGCATGTTTGAAATTGGCACTACACCGATTTTGAGACAATTCTATGTAACATCAATTTTTGTTCATTTGTGCCACTTTATGTGCCATTCGGACCAATTTGGTGACAGTATCTTCAAAATCATGTCCATATTCGTAATAAGCATGTTTGAAATAGGCCCTGTACCGATTTTGAGACAATTCTATGTAACATCAAATTTTGGGCATTTGTGCCACTTTTTGTGCCATTTGGACCAATTTAGAGACAAAATTTTAAAAATCATGCTCATATTCGCAATCAGCATTTTTGAAATAGGCTCTGTACCGATTTTGAGACAATTCTATGTAACATCAATTTTTGGTCATTTGTGCCACTTTTTGTGCCATTTGCACCAATTTAGAGACAAAATTTTAAAAAATCATGCTCATATTCGTAATCAGCATGTTTGAAATAGGCTCTGTACCGATTTTGAGACAATTCTAAGAAATTTCGATTTTGCTCAAAAATTTTTTGGTGGGTCCACAAGTGGACCACAAAGACGGAAAGGGTTAAGGAAAATGCTGAAAAGAAGCCTACAATTTGTACACATAGGCTTTTCACAAATATTTCTGAGCAAATTTTGCTTCCTGCGACAAGCAGACATTGTTTTTGAACATTTTGAAACATTGCTCAACAAATTCTGTCATATGCCATCTGGCCAGATGGGAAAGCATGGCTTGAAGAGCAAATCACAACTGTTTGCAAGCAATATTTGCTTGTTTGGCCAGAGCTTAAATCGTTACTGATGTATTCACACGTTGTGTTAACATGCCATCAACTGACTATTTCTCGCAACCCATCTAGCACAACCTTCGATTTTCTACAGGAAATGGTGGCCCAGAGTATTTCTTCGAAGCACAGAAGATCATTTATCGGACAATGGAAGAGAAATTCTATCGAGATTTTGTTCTTAGCAAGGATTACATGGAATACATCTGTCAGTCAGAATCTGCAATCGACGCTTTACGAGCGCATTTACCTGAAGGAGAAGAAGAGAATCTTGCAATTAACTGGAGTGACGGAATGAGCATCAGACAACGGGTAAGCTGGTTTACACGTATTCTTTGAAATCATGCTTGAAAGAAGCCAGGATTTTGGGAAATGTTGAAAACAGGGAGCGCCGAAGGCGCGGGAGGCGAAACGGCCATTCAATTGATTTCCGATGTATGATGCAAAATTCGAAAACGAGGCTGCGATTAATGGCGACCTACAACAATTGCAAAGTGTTGGTGTTTGCTGGGAAGAGGAAGTGCTAAATTTTTGCAGCTACTGCTGGTTTTGCAGAGGGAAGCAGCACGATAGTTTGTTGTTCGAGGGTTAAAAGAATTTTAGCTTTGAATAAAGCAGTCGTTTGAGTTATTTTCACCGAAGGAACAGAAGAATTTAATGATTATTCCTGTGTGGCATGCTTTGTTTATCAACGAAATGCCAATTTGGCCTAAGTTTGCGACAGAAATTTGTGAGAGACACGGAGTCTTACAACAAGAAATCAACTGGTTAATAGCAAAACAATTCGTCTCAACAAGAATTGATACAATACTTTTGATGAAATCAATTTTCAGTGAAACAAAGGAGAGAGGAAGCCAAACACGGAACAAATAAAACAATAATTGATGGATTGATTGCCCCCAAGTCCTGGCTCTGTAAAAAGAGGACCTGCTTGAGAGCACTGTTGTGCAGTGGTGTTATCCACAACTGGCATAGATTTCACATTACAGCCCCTAGCACCACTTTGAGCATAATGACAATTGATACGGGTTGCAATGCAGACTTGATTAGGTCTTCTGTACAGTAACTTCAATGATGTCACGTTCACATTGATATAAGCTAGTGAAATATTATGCCTTCTTCATATAGGGAGAAACTTCCAGTTGAACAATTGTTTGCTGATGAAACAAGCTGAGTGAAATTCCATTAGATATGACAATCTCTGTCATAGAAAGACTTGATATTTGTTTCAATTTGTACTGAAAAAGCTTTTTTGTAGGCAAGTGTTGTCATCATGCTACTGTATCTAACTTTTTGCATGAAATTTTTGAGTAGTCCAATGTGCCAAAGCACTCTAAATTGGAAGGATGATTTCAATCCTACTGAAAGTTTCTGAATTAGTTTTATTTTGGGCAAAAGTTATGGCATAGTCTCTGTGACTGCTGAGATGTGTTACTTGACTTTTGAATGTGTTCTTCTTTATTCCTTTATGTAAATTTTCATTGTTATAATTAGGCCTGTGATTCATAAAATGAAGACAGAAAAATATTTTTTATTCATATTCTTACAAACATTATAGGAGTCAAATTCATTTGACAATCTTCTGTGAGACCACAATTGTATTCATATTTTGTGCTAGTAAAATTTGGAAACTTTGAAAATTGACAGAGGGTTGCAAAAGGACTTTTTGAGTACACAATTTGTCCATTAGATAATTGGTTCCAAGGGCTCTATGCAAGGTACTTTCTCTTTGGTTTCAATTTTTTGTTTTTCTGCTTTTTCAAAAGAGAGGTTAGTGTTGTTGCATTGCCAAGTACCACCAACACCACAGCCACGCTGCTTCTCATAGTGAGTGGTAAATTGGTAATAAAACTTCACATACGGAACATTGCTTTTTGAAGATGAGGATGTATAAGCAGATAACAAGAATTCATTCATCAGAATCCCCTCTAACAGATGGGTGCGGTAAAGATGGCATCAACAAATTTTGAACCAAGATCCTTTGAGGTCTTGAAGAAATCAGATGATCAAATCAATAAGAATTCAATGTGATACAAAGCATCATGGTAAAAGATTCCTGACCACCATCTTTAGTGCAATCATCTATTGGTGCATGGTATGGAATTGATACACTTGAAAGATTTGATACACTAAAAAGATTTTTGAACTGATGGTCATTTTTATATGAAACACCTTATATAGAATAAACATCAATAAAAAGCCTTCTCCAAAAATTGAGAAACTATTTGGAAGCAATTAGAAGTCAATTCAAGGTTAAGAAACTCTTTTTGCTTTTAGGTTATGAGATGCAGTTTTTAAACAAAAAGTGCATCACTAAGGTTAAATTAAAAACTAATAAGAAACAAATTGTGGTTTATTGAATGATAAACAAGCCAGATAAAACTTTTTGGTCTAAAATTATGCAATAAGTCATCTGCATGAAATTGTGTTGACTTTGACTTTTGGTGTCTCATAGCTCCCAAGTGTGTCTACATAGCTTCTTAATTTCAAAAACCTAAAATCTTTGATCTTCCATTAAATCTTCCATGTTGGACAGGGAATTATTTCATGCTAAATGCTCAAATGGTGTCCATGTGGACTTTATCTGTGCTGACAGCTCTTTTAAAACATAGCTAGAATTGTTTGCAATGAAATTGGTCACTTTGCTGTCATCACATTAACACACCTTCTGCAAGAAATATGCAATCCTCAATAGCAAATGGATCCTTCCCCTGCAACGAAATGAAGAGAATTATTTCACACTGTTTTTTACAACATTGACTACACATGACCGCAGGGAAGTGAGAACTTCATCTACCTTTGTACATACTGCAACCAAAATACAAAAACTAACATTTTACTGTATATTGCAAGATATTTAAGTTCTGGGTGGGTGCAATAGTATCAAGATTCTTCAAACTGAAATATACATGAAAAACATGAGGGGCTGTGAAAATTCATATGCAGCCATTATGTGGTACTCCATTTGAGTTTGTGATAAAAAGGATGAAAACATACAATTATTGTAAATTGTTATTGCTATGTAAATCAGCCTTCTAAGTCTTTATCATTGTTTCAAATTGCTACATTGATTTGAATCACAGGGCAAAAAGTAGGTGTGACTTTTCTTCAGAAAATTGAAGGCCACCATTGCATTAGCGTTAGTGTAATAAATAATATTTTTACCATCATCAGACAGATTAGGGGTTTGCGGAGTGACAGTAAGCAAGAAACTCAATGGGTAACAATGAACTTTGTAGAAAAGGGAAAGGCACCTTAATGTTGTTGTGATCAGTGATTTGGCCTAACATTTCAATAGCAAACAACAAGACCACAAGTTGAGCCTTTCCAAACAAATCACCTTGAAAACAAAAAGTAGCAAATAAAGTCCAAAGATCAGCTTTGTAAACAGACAAGACCTTCACTGAATGGAATCAAACCAAACATTCAACAGGTAATGGTAAATTTTGCAGAAAATGGAAGGCCATTTATCAAGGTCAGGCGAGATTGTCAACAAGAAGATCCAAAGTCAAAACAGCCCAAAATTAATCTGCTTTAAACAGAAAAGTGTAAAAAATAAAATGAAACTTTTAGCTGATACAAACAGATAAGGGTTTCACTGAATGAAATCAAATGAGAAATTCAACGGGTAACTGGCAACCTAGCAGAAAATTGAAAGCCGCCATCGCATTGTCTGTTGTGAGCAACGAGTTGGCCTAATATTTCAACAGGAAAACGCAAGTCCAGGAAGTGAACTACCGCAAACAAATCTGCTTGAAACAGAAAAGTATAAAAAAAATGGGCAAGGCTTACCTTTGTCAAACAGAAAACAGTGTCGCTAAAATCAAAACAGAAATTCAACGGGTGATTGTGAATTTTGCAGAAATGGAAGGCCAACACAGTCAACCGCGATTTTGCTTATAGCATAGGCCTGACCTGAAGGTGCAAAATACTCGAAGCAAATTCAAAGCTCTGAAACTCCGATATGTAACAAAATGTAACGAAATCCTTTTGCAGACAGCTTACTGTATGATTTTAGCATAAGAATTTATCTGAATTAGCGTTTGGGTTTATTTTGGTACGAAGAAATTGAGATGCCGCCGAGGTGTAGCTGTGATAAACAGTTCTGACGTTTTTGGCCTGCCCAAACAAAACATCTTCAAATGAATAGTTTGGATAGTCGTATAACCTTGCAAGGACCCTCAAAACGTAAATTGACCTTCGAGTAATCGATCAAAATCAGCATAAATTACTCACGTATGTCATGGTTGCCAATAAAATGAGTTATCCGAGTACAACTCTGCTGCTTCTTCCTGCTTTTTCCCGCGTGTTTCAAGTCAAATTCTGCCGCTGCCTCGTTTGGATGTGCATCACACATCGGTCCATGCGCTCCACTGGCCGTTTCCCCTCCCGCGCCTTCGGCGCTCCCTGGTTGAAAATGTCTTGAACTTTCCGCATTTTATTTCATCTCACTACATTTCATCGATGTGAAATGAATTTCAACGAGTTGTGATGTTCACACCAAACCGAAAAATTGATCAAAAATAAATTCATTTGATTTGGCATCATGATGCAACTTTAAAAACATTTCTTACATCACAGGGAGTCCAGGAATGATTAGCAAACGTAAAAATAAATTGTCTGAAATAAGAGCTGCGTTGGAAACTGCAAAGGATTTGCGAAACCTCAAATGATTGCTGCGAGAGAAACTGCGAAGAATTTGCCATGCTAAGAGCTGCGAAAGAGGGTGGCAGGAATTCTTTGCAGTTTCCCTCACAGGTCCATCAGATTTAAAGTGCTCAGTGTTTCCTATGAGTTTCTTATAGTTCCATAACAACCTTCATGTTCAAAACATGTTCCCTCATATAAATTTCAAGACAAGGCTTTTTGAAGCTTTTCAACAAAAAAGACGTTACTCAAGTACCGTCCGAGTACGGAAAAATTGATACAAGAAAGATTCTCCAAGGATTTCCTCAATTGAGATAAATAGTTTCTTGAGTTATATATTTCTGGTACTGGAGTTTTGTATTTTTTAGCAATCTGAGGGATGAGTTTCTTATAAGCAGTTTCTTGTAAAACAGTGCATTTATGTAGATTTTGGATGCACAGCTTGTTGGCTTGAATTAGCATTTTTACAATTTAGCTATGTAAGTTGCCAACCTTAAATAAAATAATAATGATAAACAGCGTCAGAGAACGTAGAAATGATTTTGCAATAAGACACATTGTTGTCGATGTGGAAAGTTATATCTGATAGATTCATTTGAGGCCTATCTAATAGATTCATTTAAAGCCCAGGGGGTCCCTTGATGCATATTTTGCCAAGTGTCCTGGCCTTTCCGTTACGACAATGCAAGCAAGGATATTTTTCCCTCAGTTTGCAGAAGCAAAAATCATCAGACTAATTTCATCTTTTAACCCATTTTACCTCTTACCACCTAACCTGCAAAGAAAATTTTCATTTCACGTTCCTTCATAATTGCAGCATGGAACTGAGTCCTGGAAAGCAGGTAAGTTTGGCATATTTTATGTTTTTAACTTGAACATTATTTTGGAATGAATTTTACATTTGGTTGAAAAGCGACCTCAACCAGTTAAATTTTCCCAAATCTAAACGTAATTTTGAAGAAAACACAAATCCTGTGTCTGACAAATGATGGTATTGAAGATAAGGAACTCATTTTGCTGCTCTGCCCTTGCTTTGATACACAAAGACAAGACTTTGTACATGAAAAATGACACCACAACGTTTCGAGCATTACTCTTCATCAGGTGTGAAAGTAAGTCATCACTTAGCACTTACTTTCACACCTGAAGAAGAGTAATGCTCGAAACGTTGTGTGATGTCATTTTTGACTCATGGAGTCTATAGGATAGGAGCGAATCCTGTCTCATGTCTCATGTCCGTCGTCCGTGGCTTTGTTGTTTTGTCATTGCTCAAAGAGTCATTTTGGGAGCAACTGGGCCATAAATAGGGCATTGATGGAGTCAGCATACAGACTGATGACATTTAAGCAGCTATGACGTCAATGGCCGTAATAGAACAAAGGAATTACATTCTTTCCAATATTAACGACCGAAGTTGGACTCTGCATCCACTAATTAGGTTAAATAAGCAATAGACCCTTGGATTTCTAACCCATTTATCAGGCTAGGAAATAGGACACCTTTTATTTTGAGTTTGTATTTTGATTTCTGAAACCGACAATTTTCCCCTCCATTTTACTTAGAAAGGTATCACAAATAATAAGCCACGAGTAAAAGAAAGCTTGGCGAGAGTTTCTATCACAATTGAAATTTAATTCTTTGCAGTTTGTCAATTTTTAAGCGGAAGATGCATGTCATCTTTAAAATGAGGCTTGGCTCCATGAGTCCTTCCAAGGGTTCTTTGATTCATGTACAAAGTCGTATTGTATAAAGAATTAAGTGCTTACTATATACTAATGAGGTACTACACGCAAAACCAACTTTGTTATTCATTAGGCTGTTTTAGCAAGAAGACGCGAATCCAGAAGACGCCAGCATAATTCTTTTGTTCGAGGATGTAAATTAAAAAGTGAAATCAACTTCGAAACTTTTTGGGAGTCTCGAGAGACGAATTGTACGTTCTATTCTGAAAATGACAACCTGAAAAGTTTACTGTTGAAGGCCGCACTGCAAAAATAGGACGTCGAGAAGGGAAGCAAATGCAATGTGAGCACATTCACTAATGATGGAAATACAAGAATGCAAACTGTTCTTTGCCTGTCTGTGAGCAGCTTTCTGGGAGGGAAAAGCCTGGAAAATTAAAATGCTCTAAAACATAAAAAAGTAGCTGCGTTTTCAAAGACGTCCGCGTCTTGCTGCTAAAACAGCCTATTTACAAAAACAAGACGCTAGAATCTATACATTGGTTCGACCACTTGGATATGTACATCTTGCAAATGAAGCTTTATTACAACTTTCATTAAATGGTGATAAGGATGTTCCTGATCCACTGAATAGACATATTCTTGAGCTTACGATGCATTTTATCCCGGAAACTGGTCGATTCGTGTGATGTTCTGTAGCCATTTGCCCCATCCCTTCGTAAGCCACTCGGTTTTTAATATGTTTGTAGGAACTGTTGTGCAGTTGAAGTAGTTGTTTTTCGTGTACCATCTGTATCTAATGGCCTCAGAGTAGACACGGCCTTTTGCTCCAAGGGTGTATCGTCCTGGAAGTATTTGAGAGTAATTTTGCAAGCAGTATAGCTCTTAATGTGTAGTGTAAAATTTATTGGAATATATTTACAAAAAAAGAGCGTCATTAAAATTGAATATCAATCAACGATTTTGCTTTTGATTGATAATTTTGATTGATCTCTTTTGATTACCGAGAATGATTTGAAATCAATCTTTTTGGCCTCTCGATAGCTATGCCAAGCAGTATCGAAGAAAGGAATGATTACAGTGTCAGAAGGTTGCAGATATTAGATCAAACTCTAGCTGCAAAGGTGAAGAAAATATCGTTCTTAAATTATGTCCCTGATGAGATATACTGCAGTTATACCGGGTGAGCCAGAAAAAGTTTCCGCCTTTTAAAATTTCATAGCACCAGGATTACTTCACAGATTGAATGATTCAAATTTCAGTTCAAAGCCAAAAGATTGAAATATTTTTGTGATTTTTCTCGCTGTCTTACAAACACTGGAAATGTAGGTAAATTCAACTTTACAAAAATTTCATGGTTGCATTGACTGAAAAACGGGATCAAATCACAAAAGATTCCTCGGACAGATCAATAAGGAAAATACAATTGTTCAAGTGTGAGAGATATCCACTGCACATTTATTGCCATCGGATTGAAAATCTTTCATATTTGTTTGGAACTTGGTGTCATAAAACTCTTGAGAGAGGTGAAACACCCATTGCGTGTTCTTCTGTGTAAAGAGAGTCCTTGCAATTTGATCAATGGTTTAGGTTCTTTTTCAGTCATTTTGCAACCCATAAAATTTGTATAAAGTTAAATTTACCGATTCTTCTAGTGTAGTTAAGACAGCGAGAAAAATCACAAAGATACTTCGATCTTTTGGCTTTTAACTGAAATCTTAATCATTCAAACGTGTGAAGTACTCCTGGTGCCATGAATTTTTAAATGTGGGAAATTTTTTCTGGCTCACCCGGTATGTAATCCCAGGTCATAGATCCCGCCCAGTTTTCAAACATGACCCATCTGCCATTCAATTATACGCCGATCGCCGACCCTTTTTTGAGAAAATCATGAAATTATTAGCCCGTTTTGTAGTCATTTTAAATGCTCTTTTGAATTACAGAGCCCATGTCTTGGGGTGTGATTGAAAACTGGCCCGCTGCAGGGAGCTTTTGGCGGAACAGTAGCCCGTTTGAACAGCACGCGTAGTACTTTGAGCAATAGAACACCTCCAGACTGTAAAGGAGAGGAGCTTACTTCAGGAGTTAATGAATGCCTTCCTAATGTACAAAATCAGCTAATGTAATTGCTCAAATATGGGTATTTGGGTCATCAAATATTGCCGACTTTTTCCAGATAGCGAATTTTTCGATTAGATATCGAGAAAGTTAGGTGTTTTTAACCGATATTCGGCCGTTCCTCGCTGAATAGCCAAGTTCGCTCGCAAAATAACTGATTTCCAAAATTACAATATCCAGATATCTGAACCGCAGATAAAAATTTAGCTTCGATAAATTTCTGCTCGTTTCGGACTATCCCTCAAGGGTTGCCTAAAGCAAAACATCTTATTGATGCGAATCAATGGCACTTCGTCTCCTCCTTGGTCTCCTTCTTCTTCTTCTTTTTCTTCTTTTTCATTTCCTTCTCCTTTTTGCTCTCCTTCTTCTTTTTCTTCTTCTCCTTTTTCTTCCTTTTGTGAGGACTCTAACCACCCCCTGGACTAAGGATTAACCCCCGTATTAAATTCTTTTGTATACTAACCCCCGTGTTAAAATTCTTTTGATAACGGAGTTGATCTGAACACGAATGGACGAGAGAGTAGATGTCACTGAAATTTATCTTTGAGTTGATATGTTGGAATTTATGTTGGAGTCAATTTACTGAAATATATGTTGAAGCTGAGTTTATATGAGTGTGATTTTATTCGATCGTGATATCTGCTACAAAATGGTGACCTCGACGTGACATTGTAACAAGGTTTTCGAGGTTTTTGGAGGTTTGTTGTTGTTTGTCAAGAGAAATTTACGCGAGTTTGGAAGGGTTTTGGAGTAGACCGTGAGTACGATTTTGATTATTCCTTGTGTTGTTATGCACTCTCAAGAGGAAGATTCCAAGATGAAAGGGAAGGTGGAAAGAATTCTCGATGTTATTTGGTATTTTTGATTGATTTTGTGTTTGCAAATTCGAGAAGATCCAAGCCAAGCGGCAATCAGAAGAATGATGTCACTGTTTCAGTAGTAAATTTTGCTTACTGTATGAAAATTTTGTTAACAATGTTGTGTGTAGTTTTCTCGGGTGTTTTCTCGGATTTTTGAAACGCCTTTTGGTTGGAAAAGGGGGATCCGTTAAGCCATGTCTGTGGGGACAGAAGTTGAGGATATTCAGTTAGAGCTTCAGGGTCTGCTGGTCACGCTAGGGAAGGAAAAACTCATTGCGCTTTGTGCCAAATTTAAGCTTTCTGAAGAAAACCTTGAGAACAAAACGCGATTGACTTTGACGAAACTCTTACTCAACGTTATTGAAAAGGAACTAGGAAAATTGAGAGACGAGGAAATTGTTCCGTACTTGAATGATGTTATTCAAGCTATTTCTGATGGGGTTCCTTTTGAGATTTCTGGTGCTGATAAAAATAGTGACGCAGATAAAATCAAAGAAATAGAAAAGGAGGTCGAGGCGTTGAAAGTTAAACAAAAGGATGAATTGGAAGCTGTGCTGTCTAGGTTGGAGGCTGCGAGAGGTCAACCGGGGGTCGGCGCGCAAGCAGGAAGTGGGCAGCTTGATAATTTGAAGACGCTGCTCAGGCGTGATTTCAGGATTGCAGGGATGGTGGCCCCCCAGGGACAAAAAGATCAGCTGTCCTTTATGAGTTTGAATCGCCAGATAGAAGATGGTTTGCAACGAGGCTACTCTGAAAGGGAGGTAATAGATGCTGTGATCAAATGCATTTCTCCAAGCTTGCCCCTCAGGGACTACATCGAAGCGATGCGTGAAACAGGAATCGATGCAATTCTAAAGATTCTTCGAGCTCATTTTCAGGAAAAAAATGCGAGTGAATTGTATTCTTCCCTTGCAAACCTTGCCCAGTCTCCTTCTGAGGAACCGCAAAATTTTCTGATGCGAGCATTAAATTTGAGGGAGAAAATTATTTTTGCCTCTAAACAGGGTGGCTCGAAGCTGAGATACGACCCAGATCAATGCCAATCAATGTTTCTTCACACCATAGAAACGGGCCTTATAAGCAATACTTTGAGGTCCAGAATGAGGGTGCTTCTGCAGAAACAAGGAGTTACCGATGCAGAATTGATCAGTGAATTAAATCTAGCTGTTACAGAAGAATCAGAGAGGAATGCAAAATTGGGATTTGGAAGGGGGAAGGCCAAAATCAGTGAGGTTCAAGTGACACCCCCAGAAAAGGGTAAGGCAAAAGTTGAAAAGAAGGAAGAGCCATCAGTAACTGAGACTCTTTTGGCTGAAATAAAATCTCTGAAATCAGATGTAGCGAATTTGAGAGAAAATTGGAATAAGAATCAAGCACAGGGTTCTCTGCAAGAAAAGCCCCAAAGATACCGAGGTCCAAGAAAATCCCGCCGTGGGTGTGAAAGTTGCTGTAAGGCCGGACGAGGGAGTGAGTGTACTCATTGTTGGAAATGTGGGGGCAATGGTCATTTCGCCCATGAGTGTGCTGGAAGTCAGGGAAACTTTCCACGGCTGCTGACGAGGGACAGCCAGTAGCCGAACATCAGTTTGATTCGTCCCATTGCTGTAGAACTTGTCATAGAGATGTTGGAGACGAAAAGCTCCTTCACTGCGGTAGCTGTAGAGCTGCAAGTTATTGTTCAAAATCTTGTCAGATGAGGGATTGGGGTGAACATAAAAGCATTTGCCTTGCAATTCGAGAGCTCTCTGAAAGATACGATAGGAACGATAATATTGAGAGTGAAGATTCAGATTTTTACACTACAAATCTCACCCCAAAAGAGCAAACGAAGATTGCAAAATTGATTGGTCGCAAAAAATGCACAATGTTTTGCAAATTAAATGGGGTCGAGCGCCAGGTTCTTCTGGATACAGGGGCGCAAGTTTCCATAATGAGTGAAAGAGATTTAACGAGTCGTTTCAGAGACATTGAAGTTCATCGAATTGAAGAATTACTGGACTCAGGGGTGGATTTAGAATTGTCTACAGCAAATGGAACGCAGCTGCCGTACCGTGGGTGGGTGAAGATGACTATTGAACTGAAAGGATCCTCAGAAGGATCAAACAAGATAATTGTACCAATGCTGATTACAAATGCTGCGTTGGACTTACCGATCATTGGGTACAATGTGTTAGAGCAACTGCTGAGCGATGTAGTTACTGAAACTCCAGAAAATAACTTAATGGACCAGTTATCTGCAAGTTTTCCAAAGGTGACTGAAGCAAATTTAGGCGCCCTAGTAGATGTTGTTTCGACAGTGAGTGAAAATTATCTTTCTTCTGTAAAGACATGTAAAAGAGACACTCTAATAAAAGCGGGTGAAATTGCAAAAATATCATGTCGTGTGAATACTGGTTTCTTTACGAGGGACACTCCGGTAGTTTTTGAAAACGACATAATGTGCCCTCTTCCCCCAGGACTCGAGATAAGCGAATCACTGTTGAATTTAAAACGTGGAAATTGCTCTAAAATAGATCTTGCTTGCCAGAATACAAGTGCACATGACATAGAGCTTAAGGGTCGCACATCAATAGGATCGATTCATTTGATTAGATCAGTTATGCCAGTTGCAATGAAGCTTAAAGAAGAGAACAATGAAATCAAGATTCATTCAAAGCAAGAGCCGAAAAATAGTGCCGCAGTGGCTGCAGGACACAATGACACAGATTATAATGAAGCTCGTGTGCCTAATGTTCTATTAAGTGAAAACCTGACGGCTGAACAGAAGGATCTTGTGCGGAAGATGTTGTACGAAGAGCGAGACGCTTTCTGTAAGGATGATGATGATGTGGGTTGTGCAAAGGATTTCGAAATGAAAATAAACTTATCGGACAGTACGCCTGTGCAGAAAAACTATGTGGGTGTACCACGCCCTCTTCTCCGAGAGTTGAAGGATTATGTAGAGGACCTCTTGAATCGTGGGTTTATACGAAAGTCCAGGTCGTCTTATAGTAGCCCATGTGTAGTAGTGCGGAAAAAAGATGGCTCAATGCGTTTGTGTATCGACTACAGAGCACTCAACAACAAAACAATTGCAGACAGACATCCTATACCACGCATTCAAGAAACATTAGAAAGTTTTTCAGGGCAACGATGGTTTTCAACACTGGATCAAGGGAAAGCATACCATCAAGGGTTTGTTCATCCTAGCAGTCGCTCTCTGACAGCCTTTGTTACGCCATGGGGACTGTATGAGTGGCTGAGGGTCCCAATGGGTTTGAAAAATGCACCTGCTGAGTTTCAGCGCTATATGGAGGACTGCCTGTCCGATTATCGGGACAAATTCTGTCTCCCATATTTGGATGACGTGATTGTTTATTCGAAAAGCTTTGAGGATCACGTTGAACACTTGCAGAAAGTCTTGCACAGACTCAAAGAGAAGGGAATCCGTCTAAAGGCCAGAAAATGTAATCTATTTGCTCAGGAAGTGACCTATCTAGGACGTATAATCACTGCCGATGGATACCGTGTGGATCCGAAAGGAATTAAGCCAATCTTAGACCTCAAGAGCTGGAAACCAAATACGCTAGGAGAGGTTCGTCATCTTGTTGGGTTGCTGGGATACTATCGCCGCTACATCCAAGACTTTTCGCGTGTAGCAAAGCCTATCTATGATTTGCTCAAAGTTGATAAGCAACAGCTTGGGAGTATGCAGCAAGGACAGAGGAAACGTGGTAATCAAGGTCAAGCCCCTTCAAGTTTGCCTGTCAAATGGGAGGAAGTTCATTCTAATGCATTGGGTTCTCTCATAGAATGTCTAGTAAATCCACCAGTAATGGGGTACCCAGACTTTGAGAAGCCATTTGTGTTGCATACTGACGCTTCTCAGGAAGGTTTGGGGGCAGTTTTATACCAGAAGCAAGAAGGACGTATGCGAGTGATTGGTTACGCTTCGCGAACTCTGTCGCCAGCCGAACGAAATTATCATCTCCACTCAGGCAAATTAGAGTTTTTAGCTCTTAAGTGGGCAGTAACTGAACAATTTAGAGACTACTTATTTTATGCACCACAGTTCACGATCTACACGGATAATAATCCGTTAACTTTTGTCATGTCAACGGCAAAGTTGAACGCTACTGGACACCGGTGGGTAACGTCTTTATCAGATTTCAACTTCACGATTAAGTATCGACCTGGATCGAGCAACAAAGATGCTGATTTTTTGTCAAGGAGCCCAGTACATATTGATTCAATGATGAAAGATTTCACTACAGAAATCTCACAAGATGAGATTCGATGTATGCTGAATGCAGTTTCTGCACAAAATGATGAACAGTTATGTTGGGTTACAGCAGTTACAGCAGATGAGAAAGTGTTTGCAGATTTTGATTGTCCTCCCGTAGGAAAGACATGCTGGCCAATGAAGCTGGACTTTATTCGCCAAGCACAACAAGAAGACCCGGTTATTAGTCGCATACTTGCATTTAAGTTGTCAGGAAAACCTTCCGCAAAAACATTGCAAACCGAATCTACTCAAGTCAAGTCTTTAATGCACGAATGGAACAAGTTATCGTTAGAAAATGATGATATTCTTTACAGGAAATCAAATGGCAGAATTCAGCTGGTTCTTCCTCATCGTTACCATAGGCTTGCCATGAAACATTTACATGAGGAGCTTGGACATTTGGGAGCTGATAGAGTTATCGAACTAGCTCGTGAACGATTTTATTGGCCTCATATGGCCAGGGATATCGACCACTTTGTAACTAAAGTTTGCCAGTGCATCAAAAGTAAGAAACCTGTGGTGAATCCCCGTGCACCAGCCCAAAGTATTGTAACGAGCGAACCATTTCAGCTAGTCTCGATAGACTTTGTTCATCTAGAGAAATGTGCAGGTGGTTACGAGTACATCCTGGTCGTTATTGACCATTTCACTCGTTTCGCACAAGCGTATGCGACCACTAACAAATCTGCCAAGACAGCTGCAGAGAAACTTTTTAACGATTACATTCAACGTTTTGGTCTGCCTGGTAAAATACATCATGACCAAGGCACCGAATTTGAAAATGACTTGTTTCATCATTTAGAACAATTAACAGGGATAAAGAGATCCAGGACGACTCCCTACCATCCTATGGGTAATGCCCAGTGCGAGCGTTTCAACAAGACACTTTTGGGAATGATGCGAACAATGGCCGACAATCAAAAGTCACGATGGAAAGATCATATAAATAAAATGGTTTTCGCGTACAACTGTACCAGAAACGATGCCACAGGTTACTCTCCCTATGAACTTTTGTTTGGTCGCAAACCTCGCCTTCCAATAGATATCATTTTTGGTAAGACGAAAGCAACTGTCTGTAAAAGATATCCAACTTATCTTAGAGACTGGAGAAACGCAATGGAGCAAGCCTACAAGATTGCTGCTGAAAAATCCGGACAATCTATGCAACGTGGACGTGAAGCTTATAATCGTAAAGCAAATACCTCAATTCTCGAGGCCGGTGATAGAGTTTTGGTTAAACGACTGTTAGAACGTGGAGGCCCAGGCAAACTCCGGTCGTTCTGGGAAGATCAAGTTTACATTGTTATACGTCGCATAGAGCCAACAGGAGCAGTCTATGAAGTGCAACAAGAGGATGGAAGTAGACGTAAACGTATTTTACATCGTAATTTATTGCTGCCATGCCCTTACTTGCCAAGTGAGCCTGACGGGAATGTACAGCTACAGCCTCAAAGACAGCGAAGTGCACCAACAGTTGCAACTCGCCAGAAAACAGTTTCAAACGCAGATTACGAAGTAGATTCCACAGCGTTACAAGAAGATGATCACGCTACATTTAGCCCACGTCAAGTGGATGGAATTATCAGACATCTTAACGAGACCTCAGAGGTATATGATGCTCATCAACCGGACGCACCTGACCAACCAGTGCTACCTGAACGGGAAAGGGATGACATTGACCCAGAATCATCGATGAATGTTTCTCAACCTACAACCGGAGAAGTTACTGAAACCGTCGTGACAGCTGCTACGAGTGAATCACTAGGAGGAATCTCAACACCACAAAGACCATTAGAGGAGTCACCAGCCCATGAACCAATGCCCAACTCGCCAGAAGATGCGCAATCGCCACCTCGAAGCCGACCACAAAGAACACGACAGCCGCCAACTTTGTTATCGTACTATTCATTTGGACAGCCAATCAGTTCTCAAGCTCGCGTCTCGAATATTCATCCAGCAGTTCAACCAGTGCCACAGTTTGCGTATAGACCGACGCATTTGCAGATGCAGCGACAGACTTCAGGATTCGTACCAACAACGTCTTTACATCCTGGATATTCTCATGTATTTGTACCACAGAGGCAATTCGGACAGTTCGTATCGCCTGGACAATTTGAACCATACGGCCAAAGAATGATTCCAGTTGTGCATGGCTGTTAACTTTATCGTGTTATCATAATCGTTAAATGGAATGTTTGTTATTGACACTTATTATCGTCTCGTCAGAGGAATGATTCATGTTAGTCAACATACGAATTGCGACAAATGTCGGATAACTGTTTGGAGTCTAGTGAGTTTTATTGCTGCGCAGCCGAAGTAAATGATGTTAGAGAACTAGAACAAGGACAACTGTACTCTGAATGTAATATGTCAGGATGAGATAATGTTGTTTGAAGAGAACTGAGTGAAGAAGATGATGATACAGTTAAAGAACTAAATTGAAGAATCCAAGGATTTTTTTTCAAATGTCAGGAGACATTTCATTTTGAGGGGGAGAGTGTGAGGACTCTAACCACCCCCTGGACTAAGGATTAACCCCCGTATTAAATTCTTTTGTATACTAACCCCCGTGTTAAAATTCTTTTGATAACGGAGTTGATCTGAACACGAATGGACGAGAGAGTAGATGTCACTGAAATTTATCTTTGAGTTGATATGTTGGAATTTATGTTGGAGTCAATTTACTGAAATATATGTTGAAGCTGAGTTTATATGAGTGTGATTTTATTCGATCGTGATATCTGCTACACTTTTCTTTTCCTTCCTTTTCTTTTTCTTCTTCTTCTCCTTCTTCTTCTTTCTCTTCTTCTTTTTCTTTTTCTTCTTCTTCTCCATCTCCTTTATTTTCTTCTCCTTTGTGTTCTCCTTCTCCTTCTTCTTTTTGTTCTCCTTCTCCTCCTTCTCCTCTGTCTCCTTCTTCTTCTTCTTCTTTCACCTTCTCCTTCTTCTCCTTCTTCTCCTTCTTCTTCTTCTTCTTCTTCTTCTTCTTCTTTTTTCCTTCTTCTTTTGTTCTCTTTCTTCTTTTTCATCTCCTTCTCCTTCTTCTTTTCCCTCTCATTCTTCTTCTTTTCTCTTTCTTCTCCTTCTTCTTCTCCTTCTTCTTCTTTTTCTTCTTCTTTTTTCCTTCTTCCTTTGCTCTCTTTCTTCTTCTTCTTCTTTTCCCTCTCCTTTTTCTTCTTCCTCTCCTTTTTTCTTCTTTTTCTCTCTCTTCTCCTTCTCCTCCTTCTTCTTTCTTCTTTTTCTTTTTCTTCTTCCTTTTCTTCTTCTCAAGTCATCTGCCTCTTTCGGGCAGGTTCATGGCATTCAAGTCTCCCAGATTTCTCAATCTTAGGCCGCTTTCTTGAATTCTTGATAACTTTAGTAGTTTCTCATTCCATCAATTAGTGTCAAACGTCTCCTTCCTCTAGGTCTTATTCCTAGGTATTTTCTTTCCATCATCGTTTTCAAATTGTTGCTTGTCTTAAATTGCACTGGATTCAACGATGTTGCTCTTTTCAATATTTGTCTTTCCTCACCAGTTTCATTCAAGATGTCTTTATTCCTTTTACAATATTGGCATTTTAAACATTCTTCTCCAGCACCACACCGCAAAGCTTTCAGTTCTCTATATGCCAACTTTCCTCAGGGTCCATGTCTCACCAGCATACAAAGCGACACACACTACATATTGATGAATAGGACTGTTTAATGATAAAAGATCCTGTTTAAATGTCATCCACTGATTGTAAGTATCAGCTGATGACGTCATTTTGTTTGCTAATTGTAGGGATAATATATGGAAACATAGCTGCATCTTATTCTTATTTTTATAGATACATTAATGGAATGTTTTTAATCACGTAAAATATTAAAGTGAATAACCTGAGTTAAAAGATGAGATCCCACAAGTTTATAAATGGCCTATTGTATTTGATAATCCAGCTCGTGGCGAAAGAAAGCAGAGCCAACGAAAACAATCGAGAGATTAGGTGTTTCTTTGTCCTATTTATAGACAAGCGCTATATATCTCAGGTCATTCACTTTAAGGCCCCGTTCACACTACTCCGTTTTTGTTAGTATCCGTTTTTGTTGCATCGAAGCTACCCGTTCACACTGCTCCGTTTCTATACAAAAACGGAGAGAAAAACCTCCGTTTTTGTGCGTTCACACTGATCTCCCCGATAACAAAAACGCAGCGAAAAACATCCGTTTTTGTGCGTTCACATTACTCCGTTTTTGTGAAGCTCATTGTTGTATATTGGAACGTTTTCAAAAACCTCCGTTTTTGTGCGTTCACATTGATCAAATGCGTTTTCAAAAACCTCCGTTTTTGTGGACATCCACTTTTGACTGCGTTTTCGAAAACCTCCGTTTTTGTGGCGTTTTTGTGCGGATCAGTGTGAACACTTTCACAAAAACGGAGGTTCTCTCTCCGTTTTTGTACAAAAACGGAGTAGTGTGAACGGGGCCTAAAACTACAACTAGACAACGCAAATATTCTATGGCTGCCGTAGCTGGAAAAGCATAGGTTTCAAATCTTTAAAAAGCTGGGTGTAAAATTGTATGACCTATTCCTTTGAATTGAGCGGCTTCGAAGAAACTTGAACTATTTTACAGTAAATCTGCCGTTGGACTTTTCTGAAATCTTCAATATTTTCAGAATTACAATATTTTCTCCTTTTTTAAGAATTCAAGAGAATTTTAGAAAAAAATCTTTAAACTATCGTAATTTCTAAACCTGTTGACGAAAGATCAAATAATTTTCAAGAAAAACCATGGTTTATGGATGCCTACGATATGGTATCAAGCAAAACTCTTTCACTCCTCTGGTTTCTGATTTAGAAATTTTATGACGTCACATCAAAAAATGAGCTGAAATATAAAATAGGCTGTAATTTCGACAAATATTCATGATTTTTGAAAAGTCCAACGGTAGAATCCTTGAAAAGTGCTTAAAGTTTCTTTCAAGTCATTCAGTTTAAACAAATAGGTCATTGAATTTTACACCCGCCTTCTTTCGTAGATTTAAAGATTTGGAACCTATGCTAGCTGGAAAGGACATGATGTCAGCGAGTTCCAACTACGACATTAATGGAATGTACCCTATCTTGTGAATTGATATGACGTTTGGAAAGGCATGCTGATTGAAAATAGTTTTTTTTTTATAGGATTTCTCTCTGGCAGCATAGTCAACTTTGAATACTATCATTCCATTGCGCAAACAAAATGATATCATCGGTCAATCATACAAAATATTGGATAACCTGAAAACTGAACAAGGTTTCGAAAATGTTAAATCGAAGTTTCTGTCATTCAGTGGTGCTATTCATTGGCTTCAATCAAAATTTTCTCCTCAGGTCACCGTTAAAGGTCATGCATTTTGCTTAGGGAACTGTGCAAATTTAAATCACTTAGCATTACATGAAGGTAAATGCCTAAATGACCTCTTTTACTTTCAAGACGCAAGCATTGGAATTGAGTAAAAGGGCTATGCCTGCTGATCCAAAGGTAAGACGATTCATAATTGCTTATATTCAACAATGCGATAGTGTTTTTTTTATCAACTACCAGTCAGTAAAATTAGAGTCTCTCTGATAATACACAGTGCAGTTCATGATAGATCAATCATTGTTTTTCATTTGTTATTGTTAGGTTTACTTTACCATTTGTTAGGATTTCTGTCGCATCTACCTGGCTAATTAATAGGAAGGAGTCCCTGTTTGAAAGGCCACGGCTCCCTGGAAATCAATACGATGATATTAGCAAGAGTATATTTTAATTGTAAACATGTTCAAATCTTCTTTACCGCTTACCTGACTAAAATCATCCACTCCGTTGTGGAATAATGCAGGATTTTCTCGAGAAAGCCTCTTCAAGAAGCCTTCAAAACATGTCCAAAGTCACGAACAAATTTTCCTAACATTTCTGCGTTACACAGGCCTTCCAGCAATGACTTCTGCACGCTTTATGTGCTATCCTCTTGGGAAAATGAACAAGTCTTCCCCGTGGTATGAATTACCTATTCGGGGGATTCCATTCTCACAAGGGGACAAAATAATACATGAGTATATGTAAGTATCATTATTGTTAGGAAGGAAAACCATGGAAATTTTGCTCGTCATTTTCACTCGTTTTGGCAGGTTTTTAGAAGGAGATTTCTGCAGATAATCTCCCATATCCACAGAAAGGAATCGTGGGATAGTTGACAACCACAAAGGCCCATGGTTAGCACAGGGTCTTTAAGTCGGGTAAATTGGTGAACCTCATTGAAAATATTGGCAATAAAACAAGACAGTTTTCGATATCACAACAGCTTTAATGTTCAAGAAACAGTGGTCTTTCAAACAAGGATTGTGTTTTGACTTATCTGGAACAAGAATCGTATGTATCTGCATTTGGGAGCTTGTTGATGAAGTTGTGCTTTATTTAAATACTCTTCTCATCTTTTAGGAAATAGATGCCCTTCAGAGGGAGGAAGATGCATTGATAGCAGAGCGAAGACAACTTGAATTTCATATCGAAAGAACGGGTATTTACAACATCTGCTTTTCATGTTATTTATTTATTTATTGATTCCGAGTAAATTTTGAAAAGTTAGGCATGAATTCTTTTCATTTGATTAACTTGGAAGTCAAGCATATGTGTTATTGATGTTTGTGGGATTGCCAGTAGTTATCATGGATCTTAAAGGAATTGAGTCCATTTTATGCTGTCCTGAATTCTTGCTCACAAACCTCCTACCGCTCTTTGTTGTCGCACAATAGCGCTAAAGTCAGTAGCAGCACGGAGACCAAAGACTTCATAATGCTTGCATTATCCTCAAGACTTTCTTTTGTTTGATTTTGAAAAAGGATTGAATGACAACGTTTATTTTACAATTGAAAAGAAGTTGATGTTGGTCATTAGCGCCCTATTCATGAGGACTCAATGCCTCTAACCATAGTTTTGCGGATTTTGCTGTTTTCTCATGGACACTACCGTGTGACCTAGTAATTATCTTCACGACCTGGCTTCCAGATAGCTTCAAGAAAGCAAATGCTATGAACAAAAACAAGTTATCAACATGTAGATGAATGAGGTAGCTATCTTTTGAGATGTTGCTTGGTCAGTTTCAGTTATAGCTGCCCACTGAAAAACCAGTTTTCAAGGATATAGTGATTCATTCATTTCTGGAACTACTTCCTCCTTTCCAGTCGTGTTTTGGTAGATGTGACAAAATTTCGAATGCCAGATTTGCATTGGAGAACGAAACTGGAATAAGGAACAGAGGTCGATCAATATACAAGCAACAGATTTCCACCAACGACTTCAAATCCATCTCTATGTCAAGTTTTCACAAAATGTTGACAGGAAAATGGTGGCGATTATTCCACTCTAAATGAGAAATCAGGGATTCGAATTTTCTTCAAATCTGGTTTTTTTGATAGTAGTCATAGCTCCCAGTAACCATGCAACAACTCAAAAAATAGCCAAGCTTTTCAATGAAACGGTGATACAACGTATTTATCAATATATCAATTTATCAACGTATTTCTTGAAGTTGTAAAGCTAGTTATGATTCACCTCGTGAAGTTTTTGAGTCACCTGGTAACATTTTCTGTTTGAAATGAAACCACTGTGTTCTTGTATCATTGAATCCCTCATTTTCTTTCTTTCTACGTCTATATTTCTGCTGTTTGGCTCTTGGAATCTCTAGAAGCACAACAATTGACATGGACCTTGAGAGCATTCTTCGTAAGAAACAAAACCGCTATTAGCCCTCTTTTACCTAAGCTGTTGGAAGATAGCTGCAATGCCTTATGGACTGTGTCATGGTAATCTGGAAAAAAGTACGAGGCTTGATGCCAGATTAGTGTGTGTTGTTCAGCAGAAGCATTACATTAATCTAAACTGCGAGCAAGTGTCACATTTTCTAGTTTTTTTCTTTTACAGTTACTTTTTTGTAGACTTATGGTGTGAGATGCTTGGTTATTGGAAAGCTACAGTTGTCAGTGCTCAGGTAAGAATGATTGCTGTACTGAAAACATTCATCAGATTTCTGCGGGATTTAAAACAGAGGAGTCTAACTGCCCTCACTGTTATACCAGGTGAGCCGGCAAAAACTTCTCATTTTTGAAAATTCAGAGCATCAAATTACTGGATGGATTTGAATGAAATAAGTTCTCTTTCATAGCTGATAGATGGAAATATTTTTTGAATTTTCCTGTGTGTTTATGAGCTATGAAAATATAGGTAAATTTGACCGCACGAAGATTTCTTAGTTGTTAAATTCCTGAAAAAGGATCAGAAATACTTTATCAAATCGTAAAAAGCTCCTCGCACAGAACAATAAAGAAAGGACAATTTCACACAGGTAACACCTATCATCTGCACATTTATTGTCATGGAATTGCAAAGCTTCAGGTTTCATTTGAAGATCTGCGTCCGCTAATTCTTGAGAGAGATGAATGCAGTTGAGTGGTTTCATGAGTTAGGAGATTCCTTACTATTTGATCTAGAGTGTAAGGCTCTTTGCAGGTCTTTTAAAGCATGCGTGCAAAGGGAGAAGAAAGCTTTCTTCTCCGTTTCGCTCCTCCACACTGACTGTAGAGTCTGCACGCATGCTAGCTTTTTGCGACGAAGAAATTGTCATGGAGTCGATTGTACCTTTATTTCAGTGCTCAAGTGAAATTTGATTCATTCAAATCCATCCTGTGCCGTTGTTGCTATGAATTTTCAAAAATGGGAGTTTTTTTTCTTACTCATCCGGTACCTGGTGTCTCAAAAAAATACTCCTATTTTAAAAGTCACAAAAAATCAATTACCAAACCTTTTATAAATTTTTTTTTATTTGCTTTGAAAATGACTTAGAAACACTTTAAGATTCATTTAGTTTTTATTTCATATACTGGAAGATAAAATAACACGATGTAAAACCTTCTTTTTGAGCTATACTTTTTGAGTAAAAATGTCAGTCTCGCCTAATCATGAAAACTTCAGATTCTTTATTCTTGCAGTTCTACGATAGCGTAAATTTCTTTCATTTTTACGAGCGAACTAAATCTTCAAGATGCACCAAAAATCGATCTGATAATTATCTGTACCTTTCTTACAGTATGCTTCAAAACCATGGATCTGTAAAAAGATCTAAACCTGCTGAAGTTAAAACCATTTGCAAAATCAGCAATACTTAGAAAATGATTTGGTCTTTGATCAACTTGTTAAAAAAAGATTTGAAAATCGGCCTTGTAATCAAATTTTGGTGACTTTTCAGAGAGAAATGCCTTTTATTGGCACACCCGATAGCATTATGATTTTGGACTTTCAACATCTGGCGTCTGCAACTAACATTGGAAACGAGAGTTTGATTGCTAAAGATATGCTTACATTTATTGTAAATTGTCTAACAGAGGTGGAAAAAGTGCGGGAAGCCGCGAAGCAGTTTTGCAAGAGGCTTGTTTGTCTGGGGGTGTGTGTCGAAGGAAGATAAAGGGAGGAAGAGAGGAAGCGGAGCAGGAGGAAGGAAAAGAGAGGAAACAGTGAAGTATGGACAGAATCCTCGTTCCTTCAAAGAATTCTTTTTTCTTCAAAGAAAACAGACTAAGGGGAAGAATGAAGGATGGAATGAAGGAAGGATTAAAGAGAGAAAGTTGAAAATATGTAGGGGATAGGCAAGGAAGGAATAAAGGTAGGAAAGAATGAAAGACAGAGGAAAGCAATGTTTGGATTATGCTCTTTCCACTTACGTTTGCGTAATCCAAGGAAACTATCAAGATTAATTCCAGCCCCAGTGGATTACAATATTGCAATTCATCTCAACAAATTGTTGCTAACACAATGGAAGGAGGTATTTTGGAATGGCGTTGCTTGGCAGGAAGGCAAATATTTTTTCACCCCTTCTGTCACATTACTGTTCATATGCAGAGGGAGAGTAGATTTCAGTGCCATAAAGTTTAGTCAAATATATGCATTTTGATCCATTCGATGCGGTGAACTTGTTATTAAATGTAATAAGTATATCAATGGTTGGTACGTGTGGCTGTAATAACACGATTACACGAAGATTTAAATATAAACAATGTAAATAGCCTTGAATGTTACGATAAGACGTTTCGGACATGACCCTTCATCAGTAATAACGAATTAGAGAACGATCAGGTCGTTAGAAAAGAACGATAGATAGAACAGGTAATAAGTAGCATGTAAGTAGAATGCAGCAAAGAATGCGACGCAAGTATGCTACGCAAGAGAAGGATTCGGAAAGAGATCCTACTACACAATAAAATGTTATCAAATGGTTTGAGAAAATATTCTTTATTGTATTTAACGCTTTCGTTAATTTGAAGGTACGAGGTTTGTTGAACCTTTGCGACACCATTAAGTGATTTCTATCTTTCTCTTCAGCTTGACCCTCAAGATGATAAAACTCCATTATTTGTTATCTGCATATCATGTGATGAAGCCGCTGAGAAGCAGCCTGATTATGCCACGCAAGCAACTGGCTGGGTAGTGGCGAGACATCTCAAAGAGTTTCAAGCACTTCATGCAAAATTGAAAGATGTAAGTGACTTGAAAGAAACTCTCACAAGCAGTTAGGAACCAACTCCAGAATGAACAAGATATCAAATATTTTAAACAGAATTTTTTATCATTCAACGGTGCTATTCATTTGCAGCGATGAAAGTTTTCGCTTCAGATCACCTTAAAATGATTGATGATTAATCGTCATTTGTAATATGAACGGCCTAGCGTTCTAGGCATTGCTAGTGTTTGCTTATCATCAAGAAGATCATGTGGAAAATGGAAGCGATGGTGACTGAAGGGAAATTTGCGGTTCTATTAACCCTTTTCAGCTCTGGTTTTCCCTATTCTTGTGAGATATTACTTGTCTGGTGTATTATCTCTTGATTTATCATTCTTTTTACATTCCACCAAAGATTTACAATACATGTTACTAATTGCAACTACGCTACCATACTACAGAGACGATGCCCAGCAGAGCACAAAAAATATATCTACCCCGATGCCATTACATAAACATGATAAAAGAGAAACAACAGCGACAACAACAACAACAACAACAACGATAAAAACACAAACTTACACATAATTGCTATTGCGAAAACGAGGAGACTTACCTTCACAAACGGGTGACGAAGCTACAAGTTAAGGTAGCCTTTAACGAAATGATTGCAAGTGTTACTGTAGTTTATTAGCTTAGAACCATAATTTGGTAATTACAAAATGTATTATTTGCTTGCAAGCTTTGTTAAGAGATCACATAATTATAAACAAAGATAACTACTAAAAACAGATAAATATCGAATGTATCAATCGCTTACAGTAAAGTTCTTTTTCCTTGTAAATTCTTTTTCACATCAGATGTCAGGCACTGCATGTACCAAAATGAACGAATTGCGCTTATAACACCATTCAAGTCGTCGCAGCCCTGACCTGACATCTTATATGGAACAGAATCTAGTGTATTAACCATTAGTTTTAACTCGTTTGTAGTAGTGTGCCGGGCTGAGGCAAAAAAATGTCCGGTGTTTGAAAAAATTTTGCTCCCTGAATATCATAGTAATGATATTGAAAACTGTCTTGTTTTATTCCTGGTACGTCCAATTAGGTTCAGTAATTTGCCTGGCTCTAATCGGCCATTTCTTCCCGTCGAAATGGGAGTTTTTCTGCAGGAAAGCACCTTTCGAAAACCTGCAAAGACGAGTGAAAACGCCAAGCAAGATTTCCCTTTGTTTTCCTTCTTAGCACCAATGACATTTGAATGTGTTCTTGTGCTCTTGGGAGAATGGAATCCTCCTGAATGAGTCATTTATACCAGGGGGAAGACTTTACAACCCGAGAAGAAAGCATGTGCTAAGGTGTGCTTAAAGTCATCGCTTTGTGTTAAAGTACATATGTCACGTTAGCAATTGGTTAATACAACAAAGAAGTGTGGAGTGGAATTTCATTGTTTTGTGACCTTTCACCTGTGCTTCACAAATTTTTACTGCAATGAAAATTCAGCCTCGATCCTGTGCTTTGTGATAAACAATAGAGAGAATTGTATCGTGTGAACCAATCAGGTTCATGACATATGTACTTTAAACACATTATGGAAACTTGCTTCCAAATTTAGCACATTTTTAAGGTTTCTCGGAGGGATTTTCCTTTAGAAAATCGCTTACAGAATCTAAAAAGAGTGACTGATTTTAGTCAGGAGAAATTCTAAAAATAATTGAACATGTTAGCTATTCAATCAGGTTTGCAAAATATCATTGCTTATATATTCAGGTAGCAGTAGCCTTTCCAACGCCGGTCGTTTTTTTACTCACCCTGTAGTCGTTGTTAGTTGAACGTTGCGTATCTTTTTATATTGGCCATGGGGTAGTCATTGTCTTTCGCTCCCCATGGTATCGCATTGTCGTATCTGTAATGTTGTATAGTAATTAGAAAGGTATAGTAAATGTAAATACATTGTAAATTTCTATATTTGAATAGAATAATCAAGGTGTAAATTTTGTGAGGATGTCCTTTCTTACGTTTCAGTGCTGCTCTTGGATGAGTAAAGAAATTCCTGTTGCAAGCAAGAAATGGTTTTTCAACAAGAAATATGATGCTTCCGCCCTGGAAACGCTAAGATGCTCATTGCAAGAATATCTATCGGTATGCAAAATCTTGTAATTCATTTAAGTCAATTGATATCTGCAATTTCATTCAAGTAGCATTTTTACCAAGTTTCTAGAATTAAAGTGGTTTTGTAGAATTTCGTCAGGTGAAGTTTTTGGTTAGTCCCTTAGGACATTTGGTTTTTATTTGTTTCCTTTTATTTGTCAAATACATTGGACTATTGTTTTAACTTGGTCTGGGTGAGCTTTTAAAGGCAGTCTGTCACGTACCTGATTGGCCGCAACGGTCAGCGATCAACACAACGAATTTCTTTGTGAATCTGTACGTTTGAAACAAAGAAGGGTTAATCGTCTTGACTTTCCATGGTCGTAGAAAGTCAGAGGATTAAGAACAATTCAAACTTCCCATTCTTTGTATTGTCCTCATCGCCCAATCAAATGCATGACAGAATGTAGTTTCTGTAACGACAATGAAAGGTAATACAACAGAGTACTTTGTTTGAATAGTAAAGTGCCAGCCACTTTGTGTCATGTTTGGTATGCATTGATCTACGATTGATTCAGACGCTGATCTGAAATATGACGGTATTTGGATCAAACTACTCGGACTTTTACAGTGTTTTATAGACAAAAAGCTGTCGTTCTTTGTAATGGTTAAAAACTCAAAGTTTCATCCTGTATTTCCTGTAAATATCAGTCCCAGTTCGTGTTGTACTACCAGTGGATCAAAATGCCACCTTAGTGAATGGCACTGTGCTGTGAATATAGCAGCAATGATAGTAGTAAATGATTTGCTTCGTGGAAGGTGTTGTGGTGCAGTGGTGTAATCCTCTGACTTTGCAATCAAAACAGTCAGGCGGAATGGGTGCTCGATACCCGGTAGGGCCCCACCACTTGGGCGTCATGACAAGAGGTCGCGGACTCGATTAGCGCTTTGCTACTTCTGCGATCTCTGCACTTAGCGCTTAAAAGCCGCAACTGCACCTTCACCCTGTTTAAAGACAAAATTTCCATGTTGCTACCATTATCCTTTGTGATGCTAAAGTTAATTTTCGTATTATGTGAAAGTTATTTCTGGCGTAGGATATCTTTGGCTTTCTGCCATTCGCACGTAAAGGGTCATGGTTGACAGTGGGACTTGAAATCGGCAAATGAGAAACAATAGCCTTTCTATAGCGGACAGTTTTATATTGTCTGGTACTCCCCGTGCTATGTACCCCGTGGATTATGCCCCAAGAACAGTTTTCTTCAATAATGCTATTTTTTACCGCAGATATTATTGCAAGACGAAAGACTATATCAAAGTGAAGAATTATACTTGTTTTTGAGCCCCAGTTCAGAGCAGTTGAGAGGACAACAAAACAGTGGAAATGGCTCAGAGTAAGTTTCTTTATTTCTTGCGTTATCATTATATGCAAAAAAGTGCAAAAAGCTACTTTTCGGAAACAAAATCTATGCATTAGTCATTGGAAAATCTCTTGATATATATTTTCCCACAAAAATTGCTCACAAACTAAGGTTTTTGGGAGTTTTTGATTGTCTTGTACAGTGATTTCTGAAACAACTTACCCTCAGCAGGCTTGAATTAATGGACCTAATCGACTAAGGTTTGTTTTACACATTTCAAGTCCTGTGACAATAATCTTGGGAGACTTCAGTATTATTCTACTTTCTGCATCATGGCTCAATTTAATATGGCACGAAGTATGTTAGAGAAATCAGAAGGTGTTTCATCAAGAGATTGATCACATGACTTAAAAAGGGGAAAACAAAACTTAGCCAATTTTTTCTATGATGAGGCATGAAAAATATGTCATAGTTATCCGGAGTGGCTAATGTTTGAATAAACAAAGTTTAAAGTTGTTGAAATCTCTCAAAATCAGGCAAGCCTTAGCTTGTTTTATAGAGCCATGCATGATCAGAAGTCGAACGGGAGAAGAGTTGCGAAAATGGGACTTTGAGAGCAGATATGCAGATTTTTGAAGTTATTGTAGTTGTATTAAAAAATTTACTGTTTCCAGACACGGGCCGATATGCGAAGGAATGAAATTCGACGTAATGGTGAGAATGAAATTCAACGTAATGGTTATCATTGTTGAGATTTCAACCCAATGCAAAATAGCAAGTATGGAGTTGGTCGTCTAGAAGCCAGCTCTGCATCGTTGATGGTTTCTTGCCAAGTTTTCTCGTAACGGTACTCGAGAAGTTGTCTCAAGAAGCCTACTGTCGATCATGAGATTAGTATGCAGGGATGCCATTGACTAATTTCCTGGAAACTTTATTTTGCGGGGTTTCCGTTTACGCTGTTAGAGATTTTATTTGTATACTTCAAGGAACAATTCACACCGCTGGAAAATTAGCATTTGGTTAAATTTTGTTTTCACCTCCAAGCGAATGCTTCGGCGTTTTGGCCCAAGCAAATGGAGGCAAATGTAAACTTTCAAGATGATATTTTCAACTCTCAAAGCATCAATATCGATGATAAAGGTATCTATGTTCAAATTAACTATCCAGGAACGTTTTTGAAAAGGATTTCTCATTGATTCAAACTAGATTTTCAGCGCTAGGCCCAGCAAATCTGATTCCTTTTTGGGACACCCGATAGCTAATAAGAAGCATAGTAAGGGTATCGAATGATATTGGTTTTGGTAAATAATTTTCATTACTGAAAACCTAACTCCAGAATTCCTTTCCAGCTCTTTGAACCAAGAAAAGAAACAATTTTCATTTGTATCTTCATTAAAAGGGTAAGGAAGCTTTTCAAGTATTCTTAATCGAGAAGTCTCTGTAAGGCAATCTAGAGTACATTGCTGCATTAATAACGATTCTGTGTATGAAATTGAGATGAGTAGGATTCATCAACAGAACCTTAAGGAAGACGTCTCTTGTAGCATGATGAATTGACAGCTCCAGTGCAATAATATCTGCCATTAGAAACGAGAATCTGAAAAATAGACAGCTTTAGGCCCCGTTTACACTATACCGTTTTCAAATGAAAACGGTACGAAATCATGCCGTTTTGGCCTTCCGTTTACACTAAAACGTTTTCGTAACCGGCATCAAATGAAGACGATTTTGAAAACGGCACGATTTGAAAACGGCATGAAACGTTTCAGTGTAAACGCTTGAAAACGGAACGATTTCGTTACGGATACAGAAAGAGACAAAGGAATAATTTACCTCCCTTTCAATCAGGAACGAAATCGTTCCGTTTTCAAGCGTTTACACTGAAACGTTTCATGCCGTTTTCAAATCGTGCCGTTTTCAAAATCGTCTTCATTTGATGCCGGTTACGAAAACGTTTTAGTGTAAACGGAAGGCCAAAACGGTATGATTTCGTACCGTTTTCATTTGAAAACGGTATAGTGTAAACGGGGCCTTAATTTTATGATGATATGATTTTAATTTAAGAATTGTCAGTCGTTTTTTACTTGTGGTCTTTATCGTAAAACAAATTAGGTTTTTATGTCATATTTATTATAAATCAGAACGTGAAGCACTCTTCATTCTCCTTGTAACTTCAACGAAGCTATCTGGAACAATTATCCGGCGAGCAAGGACTGTGTTGTCAGATACTGTTTACTGTTTGAACAGCTGAAGAGCGTGCAGTGAATTCGTATTCAGATGTATTTGGCTATTTGATGAACCAATTAAGAACCACGCAGCATAGATATTGTATTATGCAAATTATAGGAATCATGGAATATGAAAATCCTGTCGGATGCTACAATTTTGACAGCATGTTCCTAGAACAGCCAAAATAGTTACTCTCGTTTTTACGCTGATCAATTCCATTGGTAATTTGAGCCAAATATTTCTTTAATATTTTTGGTGAAATCGACCAAAATCTGCTAGAGATTGTACTTTCATATAGAAATATTTGCCCTCTCCCATGAGTTATAATCTCCTGCTTACCGTGTCCTCGTATCATTTCCAACTCCTTAGTATTTTGCACTGGAGAGCATGAAGCATAGAATTTTCTGTCTTCCTCTATACTTGCAATGAATTTCAGATCGATAAAGAAGATGCCATTTCCTGAAATTTTGTCAGATTCCGTCGTAGAAGCTGAGGAAGTGGTAAGTCTGAAAGCGTTATTTATTAAGCTCTGGAATCCGTTCGTAAAATGCTACCATCTTTCTTTAACCTTGTAGTGACCGGCTATCTGACACGTCGTATTTTGGTCGGGGGGGGGGGGAGGGGCACAGTGGGCATACATGAGGACATTCCGCTAAAAAATGATTTTTTGTGACCACATTATCCACTATGGTATTCTGAAAGCCCAATGCGTGTATTATTGAATAGAAAAGACACAATTCATTTATCTTTTTCCAGTCAAGAGATATTGGAGTTTAAATTTGCTGAAACATAGAAATTTTGTCACTTTGATGTAATTTTCGTTTTTTGGATGTTCATTCATAAAAGTTAAAGAAAGTCATTTCAAAACTTAATTTTTGTGTTCAATTTAATGTTATGATAGTTTAGATCCTTTTAGAATAGGACTTCGATCAGAATTTTTCTGTTTTGTACCAAATTTAGGCATAGGAATGAAGATTTTTAAGAAAAATGTTACGCATTTTAGAGGCAATTTTCCATATATTTGTAAATAGCTCAAAAGGCCCAAGTTTGGCCCATATAAACCATATATGATTCTGAATCTATGAATTATCAGCTTTCAGATGAGCTTAACCAAATATTCGCCCAATTTGAGCGTTTTTGATAATTCAATAAAACAAGAAATTAGTCCCTTGGGAATTCTGGAAACGTCTCTAGCAGAAGCTTCAAGGTCGCCAATATGTCATTTGAACCACCAAGTCACCCTGATTCTGAATTTAAACTTCATTTCTTTGTAGATTGTTTACTTCCTTAATTATAAGCTGTTCATTGTACCGGAGGGACTTATTTTTGCAAGTTTGCCAGAACTAGGGTCTAGTCTTTGGGTCATAGCCCATAAGGTGCATATGTTTCTGAAAATTTATCGCAGACTAGAAATCAGGATGAATCGGAGTCTCACATGACATATAGCCAACTTTTGATTTTTTCTAATGCGGAAGTTGCCAAATTCCCAAATGAGCAATTCATTGTTTCTGAGGGTGTAATGTGAAAAAAATTCACAGAAACAATTGCTGGTTTTTTGACTGGATAAAACATCCATATTTTAGCTGCGAATCTTTGATAAAATGTTTATTTAGATAATTGAAACAGTTTCTGCAACTAGGTGCAAACAAAATCTAGCTATATTTGGTAGATGTGAAATGTCCTCATGACCCCCTATTTATGCCCACTGTGGGGGGAACCCCCTTTATCCAACCTAACTCTTGGCTTGTGATAGGTAGAGCAACCAGATTTAATATGCTAATAGCTCCAGTAATGCACTTTCTAAAAAAAGATTAACTGAAATTAGCCATCGAAACATTGTCTCCCTCCCTCTCATGGATGGAGGTATTTCAAGTAAATATTGCTAGTAGTAGCACAATAGGTAGTTGCGAAAATGCATAAAGTTTTATTGCATTAGACTTCCTCATTGCAGCATCATCAGAAAAATCTGCCAGGGGATGGGTAAATTTGTCTCCCCCCCCCCTCCGTCCATAATAGTGTTAATGTTACTCTTTTTGTCATGAGATATGTCACAAGACCGTTGAGAGTGAGCAACTAAAAGAAGCCCCTAAATCTGAGAAATTTTTGAAACGCATTTTAGGCCCGGTTCAGACGGCGTATTTTTCATGTGCCGAATATAATAGGCATTTTGTTCGACTCAAATTCGGTTAAAATCCCCTGTTGATTCAGACGGCGTATTTTTCATGTATCGAATATAATTGACCGAGCTCAGCGTTGAGTGTTTGGTTGTGGTTAGACTTGCCCCAAGTCTATTTCGTCATCTGTAATAAGTCTGCCTGAAACAGTGAACAACGAAATAGACTTTCGCTTTCCCCTTTCCTAATTTTCCCTTTCCCAATTTTTTTTGGTTGACGAAATAGACTTGGGGCAAGTCTAGGCTGTGGTTTCCTAAACTATTTTGTTCGGTTACAAAAGGTGTTTATGGAATGAAGGATTTATATTGTCTATCGATATCGGAAAACAAAACAAAAGATCGTTATGTGATACGAGTGCTCGAAATGGCCTTCCCATGGCTTCATGTTTCTAATTTCCATCTTTCATTCCTTGCCCTTACGGTCTTTTCTGGACTTGCTACAAGTCTATCTTTTGGTCATAAAAACGAAGAAGGGAAAAGAAAAAAGATCATTCCCATCATCTGTTTTCCTTTTTCCTTCTCTCGTTCTTATGACCATAAGATAGACTTGCAGCAAGTCCAGGTCTTTTCCCGTTGTTTTGTTGGTTTTGCTTTGCTCACAAGAACTGGCTTTGCAATTGCCTCCGTTTTCATTAGCAAGACGAATGAGGGATCGTAAGAATACGTGGGTCTTCAAACTGCAGGCAAATCTCTGTAGAAATCTGCATTCGTCACTTGAGCACAGAAGTACATTTGAAAGCAATCTTCAGCTACGTCCTTGATTCATGTGATTACAAGACAAAATCGTTGCTGAATTTGCACTTTTAATCTGCCCCAAATAGCACGCAGAAACTTTGGAATCCACAACGCGGATGAAAAGCCAGCTTCATGAATGTGTTCAGTAGCACGCGCCCCTGCACATTCGCTGCCAATCAAAATGATACTCAAAGAAACCGCCGTGGTAAATGTAATTGTTTGCTCGAGGAAAACCGAGTAAGGGGATTAGCATCGTGCTTAGGTCGTTTTATTCGACTGGGATGGCCGAATTTATTGATTTGGGTCGACGTTAATAATAACTGCAGTAGATATTTGATTCAGACGCCGTACTTTTCATGCAGTTAATCCAAGACATTATATTCGGCACATGAAAAATACGCCGTCTGAACCGGGCCTTAGTGCAAGCTATCAATCTAGCGAGGAATAAAGCAAAGTTATTAAATCTACCAGGAGTAAAGGAAATCACAAATGGCTGTTATTTTGTGAAGATCGAGAAATCATTGACTGTGTTCAAATAGAGTCCTTGAATGCAATAGACACCAACACCACAGTAACAAACCACTGATCATCAATAATAATCTACTAATATAATTTTTAATCTTATTGATTCATTTTTTGGCAAGTCACCGTTTTTGTAAGTTCTGATACCAACAAAGAAATTTATTGTAAATCAAGTTTGTCCAAGATTTTTAGTTACTAGTAACTTTTCGAACTAATTTTTTTCTGTTTTCATATCATTTCAGGATGCAGGAATTGAAGAAGGGTATGTTATTTTGTATTCAAGTCAATAGGTCTTTTATGTATTCCGCAAAGGAGTCTGGATCGAGCAATATTTTTATACATTTTTATACGGAAGGTCGACTAAGCAGTGTGTAGCCTCTATCTATCATTGTTGTTGACATTCGAAAATTCTACAAATTGTATGAAATTATCTTTCTATTCAGATTGCTTTGTGCGATGGCTAAAAAGTCAATTACTTACATCTGTTGTTCTTTATTGATTTATCAAGATGAACCATGCAAAACAAGATGCAAAATAGTCCATATGAAATATCTGTAGCCCAAGAAGTATTTGTAATCTGATTCAAAAGGAGAAAATTGTTCCGACATGAAATTTAGCAAAATAGAGATCTTTGGAGATTCTGTATTGCCAGTTTCTTTTCACAGACATTACTTTACCACAGTGGTAAGTGTCATTTCAAAACTGAATCTCAACGAGTGCTTCTGTTTTTAGATGATTAAGTTACACGCAGCTGCAACAGCCCTACATAGTGAGGTTGACACCGCGAGGATATTTGTTTCAGATTTAAACTGACATGAAATCAGGCCGAACAGGAATATGTGAAATATGTGTGTAGAATACTCTTTCCAAGTATAAATCTTGATTTCTGGGAACAAAGTTCGTAGCCGTAGTAGGTTTTAGATAGCTTTGCTTCCATTAAAGAATGAATGATTTTCAGATGTAGCAGCAGTTAGATAGCTTTGAGAAATTAGCATCCTTTGCGATATTAGTATTAGCACTACAACGGACCGTCGCTGCATTTTATTAGGGCAATTCCATTTTTTCCCTTTGTTTAGGACTCCTCGTTTTCCGTTCGAATTCGCTTCCCTTGAGAGTCTGTGAAGTGGTCCTTTTCAATTGCACAACTTGGAAATCCTATTTCTAACGTGCTGTTCTTCAGATCTGGATCTTCGCAATGAAACTCTTTCATTTGAAATGTTGATTATCAAGGAAAAGAAGGTTCCAAAGTATTTAGATGAAGAAGGAGATTTTTTCGTGGCTTGTTTAAGAACATGTGAAGATAACTTGTGGGAAACTATACTCGGTTGTATCATAGAAGACGACGTTCTGGTTGCCGTTGCCTTCCTGGTTGCTAAAGGTCCCTATTATACTTCACAGGGACACTTATCGACGTCCTTTGTTTTCAGAGTTACCGATCGCAAAGATTCTGTAGCAGAGCCCCTCTATGCATTAATCAGTGAAGTTTTCGAACTTAAAGGAGGTGAGTGATCTGTTTCGTACTGGCTATGATCGTTTCCTTGCCTTCGACCCCCCCCCCCCCCCCCGCTTAACGACATGAATGCAATAGACGATTGCGCTAATGACGGAAAGGAACGTTTTACCAAGATGCATTTCGTTCTTTATTTGAATTCCTATAGAATCGTCGAGGATTCGTAGTGTGAATGTAGTGCATCTTGGTAAAAAAGTTCCTCGCCGCCCTCTTTAGCGTATTTGTCTGTTGGGATGATACCATTACTTTATAAACTATATGAATTGACTTCTGACAAATAAAGGATTCATAGCCAAACATAAAAAATTGGCTGTGAAAGACTTGTGACATTTTCCCTTATAAACATCTATTCAGATGTTTCGGACAGAAGGATTTTTGACAAAGACCTCCAATAAGGTTGTGTTTGATTGGTAATTCCAAACCTATCAAATTCTAAAAACGGTAGACTTCGCAGAGATAGAGACACAGTTCCCAGTCAAACACAAAGTTCTTCAAAGCAGCAGGTTTCAAATTTATCCTGGCGAACACGAGGTTTCCAATTGAAAAATACGAAGATGAGTCTGGTGCTTCACAACAAAGAGTAAAGTTACCAATTACCGTAGCAACGCAAGCAAAGTTGCCTCGTTTTCAGAGTTCTGCACATGAAATCGCGAATCTCTCCAAGGTCTGCCAAACCTTCTGCCTTTTGGAGCAGAAGGTTCAGCAGGCCTGCCAAACCTGCCAAACCTACCAAACCTGCCGTTTTCGGAATTTGGGAGTCAATCAAACACAAATTCCGAGTCTTCCAAGTCTACCGTGTTCAGAATTGGTACCAATCAAATACACCCTGAAAAATTGTTTCGGAAACTTTTTGGAATATTGCAGACAGTAGACCTTTCAGCTATTCCGAAAAGAATAAGAATCCAACGATATTTTGCTTCATTTTGTAAGAATTTTCGAATGTGCACAATTGTAATAGAACTTCTAACGCAACTCGATCGAGTCTCGCTTCTAAAAATGTATAAAAATAACACTCGATTCAGGTTCCTTTGTAGCATAGCTAAAAGGTCTATTTCCTTTTTTCAACTTATGTTCAAAGCTCTCGCTTGAAATTGGTTATATTTGCACAGAATGAACTTAATTTTAACCAAAGACTGGCACAGAATGTTTCGAATTCCAATAAGAAGTATCACAAAGAAAATTTAACCAAAAGAATGTTTGGACAGTTTCGTCAGAAGCAATTTTGATCTTCGGAAACTTTTGAATTTTAATTGTGTTTGAAGTTGGTTATCCTCCTTCGTCTCTAAGCTCTTGTCCGGGGGGGGGGGGGGGGGGGCGTACTTGACCTAACTCTGTACGTGGATATGCGTACGTCCGGATATTCTTTACCCGGCTTCAGAATTTTCGCCTTCAATTGATACCTGATTCTAGAAAAGATTGGTGAAAAGTATACCGGTGAGCCAGAAAAAAGTTCCCACTTTTGAAAATTCATAACTCCATGACTAATTCGCGGATTTGAGTCATTCGATTTCTAGTTAAAAGCCGAAAGATCAAAGTATTTTTGTGATTTTTCTCGTTGTCCTACCAGCACTACAAATATAGGTTAATTCAACTTTAGAAAAATTTCATGGTTGCAAAATGACTGAAAAATGGCATAAAACATCGATCAGTGCATAAATGACTTCTCGTACAGAATAATGAATGAAATGCAACTTCTGATGGGTGAGAGATATCCTCGAGGCATTAATTGCCTTGGGATTGAAAATCTTTCGTATTTGTTTGAAAATCAATGTCTTATAACTCTTGATGGAGGTGAAACGCCCATGGCCTATTGATGGCCTATTGTTCGATTTGAATCGAGTCCTTACGATTTGATCAATGTTTTAGGCCCTTTTTCCGTCATTTTGCAACCATGAAATTCTTACAAAATTGAATTTACCAATACTTCTAGTGCTGGTAGGACAGCGAGAAAAGTCACAAAAATACTTCGATATTTCGACTTTTATCTAGAATTTGAATGATTCAAATCTGTGAAGTAGTCTTGGTGTTATGAATTTTCAAAAGTGGGAACTTTTTTTTCTGGCTCACCCGGTACTCCAAAACACAAAAATTGGAATAGTAGCCCGATCTTACAAAACTTTCCCTTTTGACATGTTTTGACAACCGGCTGCAGAAAAATTGCCTTCTTTTGATACCCCGTTGTAGAAAACATAGGCGAAAACGATACCCTGAAAAACGGCACATCCCTGTCGAACAAATATACCAAGCACCTTCCCCGTGGGCTCTTGTTTACGATCTACCATACACAATTTCATCCATGCTTTCTATCAATAACATGAACGTTTACTTAATGTTTATTTCTAAGGAAGAGAAACATGGTGTGAATTTTTAAATGTTCTTTTAGTATTTTCTCTTTCACTTCATTTTCAGTTTTCAAATATTTAAGAAGAACTTTGATCACATTCGTCCAAGTTACATTTGGTGGAACAATTAATCGGTGAATGGAATTTTGATTCATCCGCTTACCTATATCGTCGCTTGCACGGCACAGTGATCTAGAATGGCAAAATAATGTAATAAATCCTGAAAAATGAAAGTTCTTGAAATTAATCAAGCTATAGTTCATTTGAAAGATCAATGATTGGCGATCAAAATAAAGGAAGAATTATTAAAATCAAACCTGTGAGAGCCAAGAAAATGATTTTTGAAGTTTCAAGATATCACAAGTTTGCAAATTTCATGTCGTAAAGGACAATGAACACTCAATTTAAGCTTAATTCAAAACTAAGTTTCACCGATCGTAGTGCTCGGATTCTTGAAATTATTTTTCCTATTTGACTGTAGTCACTTCAGCATCATTTGTGATTTATGTCAGAAAAAATTGAATTATTTTACGGATTTCGCGAGTTTCTACATAGTGCTGAATTAAAGGATAACAACCGATATTTAGATAAAGACAGTTCGAAATCTAAAAGACAGGGTCAAACGTTGTCTTGGCAAAAATTTTGTTATTAACTCGGACATGTCTCGAGTATGTGTGCCAAAAGCATATGTTTAGGAACATTCTGCAAAAAATTTCATGGCCGTTTTAGAATGTGTGGTTATTTTCTTGAAAACGATATGTGGTCGCCTCTGAAACCAGTATTGTTTATATAGACTGAATTGATATTTCTTTTTAATAATGCCCTCAACTCATTTGGATCATTTTGCACAGGTGTCACATTTACTTTCTCTGTAAGTTCAATTTACAATCAAAGTATTTTTCCTACTGCTAGTTTTATGTCGTATCCACTATCACAAACTAGTTTTCGGCCAAAACTTCAATTACATCAAGAGAAACCCCCCTCCCTGCATCAAGGAGTTTAATAATCAAATGCATTCTTGTAAACACAGTCAAAAACGATGGACGAGAGACATTGTCAATGACGGTCAAAGACGATCAGAATTCTTTACATTTATATGTCCAAGCCGTCTATTGTGAACATGCTTTAGCTTTCCTGCTGTATCACCATCTCCGTTTAGCTCACATCGCATTACAATCGAATGTAATCAGAATATGCCAGATCCAATAACAGCGAATTCGAAATGCCAGAGAACTTGGGCTGCCATGAAAATAGAGAAATTGATCCCAATAATTTTCAAAATTTGCTGTATTAAATTTTAGATGAAGAAATTTCATTTGAAAGTCACAGTTGATTATACGTTCTCTTGTGTAATATAGAATCATTCTGGTATTTTTCTTTTTCCCAAATCTAAATCACTTTGCTACTCATAGCCCAGGGGGGGGCACTCGACACATGCACATACGGGGAGGTAAGTCCGATATTTTTGGGTCAGAATGTTGCCAAAAGTGATATTTTTGGGTCCAAAGAAAACTGAAACTATGTTGTTGATATTTTTTGATAGCAAAGATCGTTTTATTGATATTTCTGGGTTAGATGGAGGCAATCCTAACTTATATTTGCATTGTTTGGGGATATTTTATTTTCATGTACAAGGTTTATATATATAAAATGAGCTGATATTTTTCGGTTGTCTGAGAATTTCTTGGACTGACCCCCTCGTATGCGTATGTGCTGAGTGCCCCCCCCCCCCTGGGACTCATAGATTTACTTGCAACATCGCTGTTACGAGTAAATTCCTTTTTACTCAGGCATGTACGAGAATTCGTGGAATGGCTTGTTTCAGAATTAATGTTGATATATTACATCGATAATTTCAAGAATTCATTTTGGCCTGGTGGAAGGCTAGCTCCTCCGTATCCTGAACGAACTGACCTTGTACGTATTAGTTGCACCAAGGGTATTAGGACACAGATGTTTTGATTGATTATTTATGTACCTTGTTTTGATCTGTGTGTCTTGCCTTCTTGTTTTGTTTTCTGCTCTGTTTTATCTTCAACTGATGTGCGCAACTGAACATGGCTTTAGGCCCAATCGCTCTCAATATTCAAAAATTTGAGAGCGGTTGGGCCTAAACCCACGTTCAGTTGCACAAATCAGTTGAAGACGAAACAGAGCAGAGAACAAAATAAAAAAACATGTCACAAGGATCAAACCAAGGTAAATAAATAATCAATCAAAACATCACTTTCCTAACACCCATGGTTGTACAATATTCTCTTGTTATTTGGTAACCTACCGCATGTCCCAGAAAAAGTATAAAGATTCGGTCCAGCGATGCGATTTTAGCTTTAGCCAATAGCTAATAAATTTCAGAAATGTTCTTTGATAGACAACTTGAACATAAATATCTTGCTTGTTGATATTGTTACTTTGAGAGTTGCAATATTGCTCTTGAAATTTCAAATTTATTTCATCTCTAAACCAGAGCTTTGGCAATTGTGTTCAACAAGTTACTGAATAAATAAAAAAACAAATAAGTCAACAATATCCTTGATAAAGTGTGCAAAACGCAAGTGTAAATGATACTATATTTGCTAGAAGTGATCCAATGTGGCATTTTTCATTGTTCTTTAATTTCATTATAAATTTCAGTGTGCTTCCGGAATTTGCTTTGTCTAAAAGGCCAAAGTTCTGGTTTGGAAGTGGAGGCAAATTTGAACTTTCAAGACCAACCGTCCAGCTCTCAAATCACCTATGTCAACAAATGAAGTATAGCCATTGATTAAAGCTAAAATCTCATCGCTGGACCAGACTAAATCTATGTACAGGGTGTCCCAAAATAATTGTGCCCCGTTTGTGTGGCTGTTGTGAAGGAGCTGTTAATTCAATTATCGCGATTTATACACAGTTGCATAGGACAAGCTTCAACTTGGAGTTTGAGATTTCGTTTCAGTTCGTTTCGTTTATGGCAGAGAAAGGGCAAAATAAGTGGTTGCTTGAAAAACAGCACGTCTTTTGTTCTGCAGCAATGTCAAAACAAAGTAAGTTTTCAAAGAAAAGACTCTAGCATCGTAATAAAATTTTCACCAGATTTTCAAAAGGTAGAAAGTGCTCTCTTAGGAATAGAAAATGCTGCTAACCCTATAAGAAATTCAGAAAAATTTACTACCACGCCAAAACCATTTCTTTGGAAACTTAGTTGATTTTGGCATTGTTGGAGAACAACAGAAGTTCTGTTTTTGAAGCAGCCATTTATGTTGCCTTTTCTCCGCCATAACTCAGCAACCACGAGCCAGATTGACTTGTACAAGGTCTCAAACTTTAAGGTAAAGCCTGACCGATCCAGCTGTGCAAAACCGAGGTAAGTTTATCTATGGCTCCTCCACAGTAGCCACACAAATGGAGCACAATTTTTTTGGACACCCTGTGCTTTCCGGTAATTATCACAGTTTTCAATGCAATTTTCAGTCACATCAAAATTTCATCTCTTCTGTCTTTAACGCTTTTCCGTTTCTCCTTGATTTTCCCTGTATTTTTTAATCAATTTCAATTCCTTTGTGATAGGAAAAACTGAGAACACGAGAAAAAGCAAAGGAGAAAATGATGAAAAATATTCCAGGTACGTGATTCTTTCATAATCAAGCATCATCAGCAAGAAAGATGAACGTGTTAATATTTCCCACGAATACTGAAAATCCTTCTCAGTTATACCGGGCTGCCTATAATACAAGCTGAAACGTTTGACGGGCTTGGGAATGAAAACTATGTTGCTAATATTCGAAACTAAAATTCTAATCTGCAAGGTATCCCAAAAAATATTCTGCATTTGATAAGATATTGACAAAAATCTATAAAATGAACAGGATCGTGAGAAGGTACTCTTGTCTCAAAGATTTTGGAGACAATTTTAGAGACCCGAATCTTGCCAATGCGATGAAAATCCACTGATTTGCGAGCTTTCAAAGATAAACAATAGGTGACATCTGAAACCATGGACCCCTAGATGAATTGTAATGTAGAAAAAGCTCCAAGATTTAGGTAAAGAAAAGTTATCCAATGTCAAACTCTCGTTGATATCAGAGCAAACCAAATAGTACTTGCAAAGTAATTTAATTTTTTTGTAAAAATTTGGGACCAATGATTAGACATGTAATCATTTTCAAGCTTTGCTCAACAGAATTCTTCAAAGAATTGATATGCTAGAGAGTTATGCTTGAAAACTTGCTTAAAAAGTCGATGCAAGGACTTTGATTTTGTGAAAACACTTGTCTTTTAGACCCCTAAGTAAGGAAATTCCGGTAAGAGGTTTGAGTGGGAACGAGAATCCCCGTCCGATTCTAGTTCATGATTTGCTTGCTATTGACACTTAGATTTCATTTCTGAAGCTGGCAACTGCATTAAATTTTAATTTCAATAGCAAGTAGAAATTCTCGTTCGCATGCAAACCCGTTAGCATCATTTTCCTCATTTCTTGGTCTAAAAGACGATTGATTTACCAAACAAAATTTTTACAGCCAAGTTTACCGTTAACTGGTATAACATTTTAGTTTTGAATTTAGATATCATAGCCCACCAAACCTTATAATTCTTTATTTGACTCACCTGGAATAGCGTTCATAGGTCGTAAACAAGTGTCTGCAGCTGCTAGTAAGATTTATTTTGGAAGATGATAGCCATAGTAAATACCTTATTTTTACCTTGAGCATAGGTGCCGTAAATTGTCAGTTTACCCTATTGAATTATAATTATTGAGACCTTGGAACTTAACTACCAAACTTGTTTCATTTTCATCCAGATGTTCTTTCAAATCTCGTTGGGAAAAGAAATAGCAAACTTGGATTCATAAAAGTAAGTGGATATATCAAAGCTGTAATATGCGCATACTAACCGGTTTTGTGTTGTACAGGAAACCATAAAGCCCTAGCTTTTAAAAGTACAGACCAAGCTTACGAGGCGTGTGCATTAAGACCGAGGACTTTACAGTTTCCAGTACCACGACAAAACCGGTTTTTATGAGTTTTATTACCTGATAGCTTCGAATATTAGCTCCTATCATTTAGTGAAACTCATTTTGTTTCTGTCATGTCGTTTGAGTCTATTGTAAATCTCACAGGCCTAATGCAGTTACTGTGGCAACAAAAACACCTCCTTGTACCGTATTGTAAAAGGCTACGGGAAACCCACGGGAAATGTGTGATTCAACAATAGGGGTGGCGGGATTCTGTATTGCCTTGTTTTTGAAACTATGGTCAGGTAAAAATGCATTTATACTTATAAGACGTATTATTCGAGAAATACCCATATTAGAACTTGCTGTGATTAAAGATTTAGACTGCGTTCACACGATGCCGGCACATTTTGAAAACGGTGAAAAAAGTGACGGCAGCAAAATTTGAGCTAGCGTTCACACGATACCGGCACAATTTGAAAACGGTAGGAAATTTGACAGTAAAAACTCGTTGCAGGACTTTGATACTACAGAAAAGTACCTACGCCCTAAGAATCGACCAGTTTCGATCCAAAAGCGTCGAAAAACGTGCTGTTTACATCATTGTCGAGTGTTCACACGGTGCTGTTTCAAATTTATACCGGTTCGGGTTCCGTTTTCAAAATCTACCGTTTTCGAAGTCTGCCGGCAAAAAATGTGCCGTTTTCGTGTGAACGGTAGGCCTATCCGTCACATTTTTCACCGTTTTCAAAATGTGCCGGCATCGTGTGAACGCAGTATTAGTAGGCTAACGCGAGGTATTAGGTTTCCTCAACTTCAAGCCAGAGAACTGTCGTAAAAATTTTTAAGCTATTTGACTTTCTATAAAAGTAGAAAATAGTATTTCTTGGTGCTACCTAAATGAAAATGTCTGTTGTATTCAACTGTTTGAGGCTCGGTCAGAGCTTTTATTCGTTTTCAGAAAGAACTTTGAGAAGTGAATGGATGAATGAAAAAACTTGACGAACTTAAGAGGCTTTCATTCATAACTACAGTAGTAGCTAGATAGGCAAAGTTGATTAAAAAATTGTATTTTGTCGTAGCTTTTTGGAGCATTTCAAGATATTAAAACCAACAAGCATATCTTTTATGTGAGTATCCTTATCTTATTCAGTGTAATTTTATTCTTGTACTCTTTTCCATGTTTATCAACAGTTTTGGACATAAACAGAGGCATTGTAACATTTCTTTGCGATTTCGCCAGCTGCTTTAAAAACTGACATCTTTGGCCTATGCATGAATCGATTTCCCTGTGACGAAAAAACTCAGTTTACTTTTCTTTGATTTGTAGGTTCTGCTAGAGCTGATAATCATAACATTGTGTCCGGAAATCAAGTCTGATGAGATTTTAGAAGCTATCAATCGAAAACAAGGCAAGCAAAATGAAGGTAGCAAGGCAGCAAACCCGGATGAAGAAAAGTGAACAGGAACTCTACGCATTTTATAGTAAGATGCACTGTATCAATATGGGAAATTTTGACTGATTCTACCGGGCAAATCAAAAAAGGCCCGGACTTTGAAAGAAACTGCTGCCTGAGTATATAAGCAATGATATTTTGCAATATCTGATTGAATAGCTAATGTGTCCTATTATTTTTAGAACTTTTCCTGGCTGAAATCGGTCACTTCGTTCAGGTTTTGCAAGCAATTTTCTGAAACAATTCCCGTCGAGAAGCCTTAAAGGGAATCGACATAGTTAAAAGCTGGCCCGGGCCAGGTCAAAAATAAAATCTATTGTACTCAGCAACTTAGATACATCCGGTTTCATTGTGTGGCTGAAGAAACAATGGATTTGTTGGCGTTTCTCTGGCCTATTTATAGCAGTTACGAGATATAGCTGTGTCTATTCCCTTTAAAAACTTGCTAAAGATCATTAGCAAGTTTTCCTATTATGATTACCGCACGGCGATGACTTGAGCACACTCTAGCATGTAATGTCCTTTTAGGGGAGTGAAAAAGTATTCCCCCCCCCCCTAGTATGAGTAACTTAATCAGGGCATTTCGTTCTTGCAAAAGGACACAATACATGAACGCATTAAAGTGTCATTATAGCTACGAAGGGGAACAGAGGGAATCTTGCTTGTTGTTTTCACTCGTTGTTGCAAGTTTTCGAAAGGGACTGTCTGCTGAAAAGCTCTCATTTCGACGGCAAGGAATAGCCGATTAAAGTCGGGTAAACTGTTGAACGTAATTGGACACATCGGGCTAAAGCAAGACAGTTTTCAATATCAATGCTTTGATTTCAGGAAGTAACATTTTGTCAAACGCCGGCCCTTTTATTGACTAACGTGGTAGGTATAGGTTATTGTATTTGAAAGGTGATACCTGAGCAGTACAACCACGGTTTTCGTAATCCCGGTTAGCATGATAACCAGACCCATTTTCTATTTCCTTTGAAATTTGGTCTGGTTATCAGGCTAAATCCCGGTGAGCCATCAGCCAAACCGGAAGGAAGATAAGTTCCCATAAACCATTTTATACGGTAGAAGGAATAACAGTGTGCATGCTCTTTAATTTGGACAAAATTATACCGGATAAGCCAGAAAAAAGTTCCCACTTTTGAAAATTCATAACACCAAGGCTACTTCACGGATTTGAATCATTCGAATTCTAGTTAAAAGCCGAAGGATCAAAGTAATTTTGTCATTTTTCTTGCTGTCCTGTCAGCACTACAAATATAGGTAAATTCAACTTTACAGAAATTTCATGGTTCATTGATTACTGAAAAATGGCCCAAAACATCGATCAATGCATAGATGACCTCGCGCACAGAATAATGAAGGAAATGCAACTTCTCATGGGTGAGAGATATCCTCTAGGCATTAATTTCCTTGGCACTGAAAATCTTTCGTATGTGTTTGAAAATCGATGTCTTGTAACTCTTGAGGGAGGTGAAACGCTCATGGCCTATTGTTCGATTTGAATAGAATCCTTACGATTTGACCAATGTTTTAGGCTCTTTTTCCGTGATTTTGCAACCATGATATTTCTATAAAGCTGAATTTGCCAATATTTCTAGTGCTGGTAGGACAGCGAGAAAAATCGCAAAAATACTTTGATCTTTCGGCTTTTAACTAGAATTTGAATGATTCAAATCCGTGTAGTAGTCTTGGTGTTATGAATTTTCAAAAGTGGGAACTTTTTTCTGGCTCACCCGGTATTTACTCTATTGATGGGCTTCTGAAAGCAACAGCTTTCAGAAGGAGAAAAATAAGGAATACTCAAGTCATTGCAATGGTATTTCAGCTTAAAAACGACAAAAAATTCACAGCAAGTACGGGCAGCGCTGGAAGTTTCTTGTTAACTTAAGAGCAAAATACAGCTGATCTCTCCCTAACCGCTGGATTTACCTGTTTGATTTTATAAAGTACCATTTTTGGAAAATTGGCTGTATCATCGAATTTGTAGTTAAATGTCACCTAAACAAACATCTTTCGAAACGAAGATTTTGCACAGATTTACTAATATTTTCTGAAAATGAAAGGTTATTTGAAGATGAATTTTTTATTTCACAGAGAAACAAACAAAACAGTTCTATATTTGGAGATTATAGAGATATCAGTGGCTTTTTAGAAGTAATTTTATTGTGGATTCACCCCCTCCACCAAAATTTGTGCAGAACACGATGGACACGTACTTGAAACAATATAGATTATAGCAAGTATGTTTACCATTGCATGACTCTTTGATTAACATAGATAATGCTCTATTGGCATGTATTAGGCTACAATATATCGTGGTATAAAGCACGGGAAATACTTTTGTACCGTTGAGAATGTTACAGCTGTCCCGTTATTCCAAACTGATTTGATTCTTTGAAGCTCTTATGAAATAATTTATCATATCGTGAAAGGAATTTGTGCAAATTTTGTAATTGAATTGAGTAGATTAACGATACAATTTTGCATGCATTAATTCATTATCATTTGAAATGAATTTTTAGAAACCTTTCTGTTTTTGTCCGTCTCGATCTCAAATCCAAGAAAATGCCCCTCGAGATAGAATTGACAAATAAATAGAAATGTTCTTGTCAAAGAGTGATTCTTTTTCCGTAAAGATCCTGTATTTTATTCAACAGATATCTCTTGACTGGCCAGGTACAAAAATGCATTCATTCTTAAAGTACAAACACATCCATTGCTGGTATCTGATAGGGCATTGTTAATGAACCAGACGCGTATAAGCAAATCACAAACAACGCCCAGTTTCACGATACATCCAACAAATTTCTGAATAGCTTTCGTAAAATAACATTTGAGAATGAGGACTATATGAAATCTTATCTACAAGATGTTTCTTTACATGTTATTGTTGCTGGGTTTTGGTGAGTGTAATCATACAGTTTCTGCTACCTTGCTTTTCTTGGACTTGATCCATAAGTTTTGATAGCAATTGAAATTGGATGAAAAGTATTAGGCCTAGCTTCAGTGAGGTGTTCAATAACAGCGGCTCGTGATAAATTTTTTATGAATAACTTTTTCAAGGAAGTTTACGCACTCGTTCCCGTTCGAGATATAGAGACTAAAGTCACTGGACACTTGTTTAGCGTGAATTGAAGTTCCAGGAACTGCTGGGCAAGCTAGGAAAAAGTTCCCGCTTTTGAAAAATCATGGTAACAAGAACACTAGACGGATTATAATACACCACTTCGATTAAGCAGCCTCGTTTTGGAAATTTGTCAAAATTCCTTCCTATTGTTCTAATGAAAATTTCGAGCCCAGATTCGGATTTAGCACCCAAACATTAGTCTTGTTACATGTTTTTAACCTGCTGGCATTTGTGATGTTGATTTTATGACAATGTAAAGTTCAAAGATTTATAAGGGATTTGACCGTCAAAAATCGTTCGGGGTGAAACTTTACACCCCGAGGCATTTTCACGGTCAAATCCCTTACAGATTTCCAAACTTAACGTCGCAATAAAGTTAACACCGCGACTACTAGCAACATGAAAACCTATGGCTAGACTAAAGTTTGGGTGCTAAATCCGAATTTGGCCTCCAAAATTTCATATGAACGAATTTTGAATAATTTCCAAACCGAGGCTGTTAATCGAAGTGGTGTATAAATTGAACTCTGTTTGATAGCCACGAGAATGAAAAATTTGTAGCTTTTCTCGAGCTTTTGTTAACATTGGAATTACAAGTAAATTCGACCGTGCAAAAATTTTAGGGTTTCCAAACGTTTCTAAACACTCGACACCATACAGAAACACTTCATGGAGAACAATCAAGAAAATACTTTTTTTCACAGATGAGATATCGTCTGCACACTTATTGCGTAAAGTCAAGTTTATCTATAACGTCAGGACTCGTAAAAACGCAAGAAAAATATATAAGACATTTTGGTCTTTTAACTCAAATTTGAATTATCCAAATCCGTCCAGTACTGTTGGCGCTATGAATTTTCGAATGCAGGAACTCTTTTCTTGATCACCCGGTATTAGGTATCTAAATGAAAAGAACTTTGCAAGCCCTGGTTTCATTTCAGATTTTAGTTAATTTTGATGAAATTTGCACAGTCGGGTTTATTTCAGTGTCGCAGTTGTCATGTACTTTATTCACGCTATTTTTGATTCGGCATTTGACACGCGACGTTTGAACCAGGCCTTAAAGTATTTATTGATCTGTGCCTATTTTGTTGGTCGCAGGTAACGAAAAATTCTTTCTGAGGAATAGATTAAAATTTTTATCTGTACTCTTGAGTACCGAATAAACGGGGGGGGGGGGGGGTGGGAATAATCGGGGGGTTGGAAATGGTTCGATATAGCAATAATCAGGGGGCTGGAATAATCGGGGGGGGGGGGTGCTTGGAGAAATAGAAAATAGTCGTTTTCTTAGGTAAACACGTATCTTTTATATATTCATGTGAACAGTGATGTTACTGATACAGTTACTTATGAACTCTGGTTCTGTTAAATGCACTTATTGAGACTTTTTCTTGCGTTTATTCAGAAAATTTGTTTACTACCATTTCATTTTTCCAAAAAGTAATAAAAGGGGGGCTGGAATAAGAGCGGGGGGGTTGGAAAATTTTTGAAAAATTAATAAGCGGGGGGGGGGAACGATTATTCGTTACTCGAGAGTATATGTTACATTTTCTTCGCAGCGAAACATGGGATGACGTTTCCAAAGTTGAGTGTACCAGATGAAAATGTAAACATATATATGTTACCAATGGGAGGAGGCGACTCGACAATATTACAGTGTCCCACTGGAAAACTAACCCTTATAAACCTCGGAAAAATATATTCGAAATCGTACTGGAACGAAAATGACGTTGAAAAATTTCTTGGTAGCATATCTCAAGTCGAGACTATCATCATTACGAGACCACATCCTTCGCTTTACAACTTATTGCCAATATTGTTCGAGGAGACTAATTCAATAAAAGAAGTTTACATTGCATGTACCGCAGGTCATTACGCGGAAAATACCCAAATGGCCAAGTGGCTTGATAAGCTCAGGGAGCAAGATAAAGTAACAGAGGTGAAATCTAAGAGCACGGGTACTCCTGCGTGCCTCGGTGATGACTGCACAAAGCTAAGCTTGTGTTCTGACAGTCCGTTCTTTGAAAGTAAAATATTGGCAGCAAACCTCGCGGGATGCTCGAGTAATCCGCAAGAAATGAAGAGCAATAGCATTGTTTTGCAGCTAAAATTCTACGATTTCAATATGCTGATGCCCGGAGACTTAGAAGACCCATCAATTGAGGCTACGAAGTTTTCAAAGCAAGTTATCTTAAGTGTTAGTGACCCAGAAGATCTGCAAGCGACGGTGTACCAAGCAGCTAGCCATGGTACATGGGGTCGAGCAAACAAATATTTCTTACTCAATGAGGTCAAACCGCAATATGTCGTTGTAGGCAATACTGTGCCTGGCAATAATATGACCGAATTTACTCCAAGATGTGAGTTGCTTTATTACTTGGCTCATAGAGAAGGTGGTTCACTATTGAACTTAGCATCGACACAGTCCTTTCAATGTATTTGGTCTGATGAGACTGTTGGTCGAATTGACGAGACCAACAGAGCACTCTTTTTAACAGCGTTTGATAATGAAGGATACAAAGTGCGTCGCGTATTGCAAATATCAAGTGACGGAGAAAAACACAAAGTGTCACATTTGCAAGTGCCTATGGGCTGATTCTTATTTCAAATCAGAGTTAATTCAAATCGAGATTTTTAACGGCATAGTGGGCACAGGGCGACACTCAGCGAAATGAAAGTGGGGAAGACTAATTTTCAGCTCCATTCAGTGAAATCAGTGAAACTGGTAGTATTCGGGTGCTGTATCGTTTGGTTTCAAGAGATAATGCTAAAGCTAAAATTATCTACCCTTCCTTTACTGAGACAGAATCAAGAGTACGCTCTTGTCTTGATTCCAAAGAAACAAAGAATCCGACAAATCAAGCCTCAAAGATCACGAACACAAAAAGTAATTCAACTACTTCTCAACAAAAGTACTTGGACAAATAAAGTCGATGCTGTAACATTTGTATGACCATCAATTAATGGAAATCGTTGAAATGTTTGAACTTAAGAAAACTGAATTTCTGTTGACAGAGACCGATAGGACTGATTGCTATATTTTACTGAATATGTGGGAATGGATATCTTCACTGTCATTAGGTTTTTGACAGTTTGTATAGTTCGTATCAATTCCTCAAACAGCGAACTTGATTTCCAAACGAATTGACGATTTTCTGCAAGATTTCAGGAATTCCTCTTGAAAACAAATGATGTTTCTGAAACTGTATGCAATTTCTACGAAGTGACCAACAACAGGGCTCAAAAAACGAAATAGCGTGGTAACGGTGCTATCAGGAAGGTAGCTGAAATTCTCAAATTTCTCAGGAAGGACGAAGGAAAAAAGGAAAAAGAATGGAAGGGAAGGGAAGAGAAGGGGAAGAAATGAAGGAAGGAAGGGGAGGAAGGGAAGAGAAAGGAGAGAAAGAAAAGGGATAGAAAGGGGCAGTATATAGGGAAAGAAGAAGAACGTGTGTAAGAAGAAACAAAAGTGCTTGGTTTGCTACCACGAAGGAAAAAATTTCTGAGGTCTGGCAAACAAGGACAGATTTTGTAACAAATTGCATCAGTTGCCTTTGATTGGCATCTCAGTTCAAAGCGATTAGCGATTGCAGACAAAGGAAATTCTCTCAACCAGTGACTCAAAGCAAAAAACCCGCAGGAGATCCCCAAAAAACCAGTAGGGCAAACTATCACCTTGTGCGCGCGAAGGTTGGTTTTCAAGAGAAATCATGAGTTTATCATGAGAGACGAAAGATAAAACTAAAGATCTGTCAAGGAGATTTCGTTTACTTGATTAAGGAGCTGAATAGTAATTGTTTCATTCAAGCCGAAAATATGCAAGAACTGCAATGCCTCCTGCTTGACTTCTGAATCAAATAAACAAAATCCGCCGAGCACATCTTCAGATGTATCCTTCTTCTTTCGTTATAAGCCCATGATTTCTCTTAAAAACCACCTTTCAGGTGTACAAGGTGACAGTTTGCCCAACAAGGAAACTTCTGCAGCTTTAAATAGTTTGAACAGGGAGCGTCTTCGGTTCTCCTTGGTTTTGAATTACTGGTAAAGAGAATTTCATTCGTCTGCAGTCGCTAATCGCCTTGAATTGCGGTGTCGATCAAAACAGCTGACGCTCTTGTGTTACAAAATCTACCCGGTGAGCTAGAAAAGAGTTCCCAATTTTGAAAATTCATAACACCAAGACTACTTCACATATTTGATTCATTCAAACTGCAGTTAATAAAAGCCGAAAGATCAAAGTATTTTTATGATTTCTGTCGCTGTCCTACCAGCACTAGAAGTATTGGTAAATCTAACTTTATAAAAATTTCATGGTTGCAAAATGATGGAAAAAGGGCCTAAACATTGATCAAATCGTAATGATTCTATTCACACCGAACAATAGGCAATGAGCGTTTCACCTCTCTCAAGAGTTGTAAGATATCGATTTTCAAACAAATACGGATGATTTTCAATCCCATGGCAATTAATATCCGGAGGATATCTCTCACCCATGAGAAGTTGCATTGCCTTCATTTTTGTGCGCGAGGAGTCATTTATGCTTTGATCGATGTTTTAGGCCATTTTTCAGTCATTTTGCAACCATGAAATTGTTATAAAGTTGAATTCACCCATATTTGTAGTGCTCGTGAGACAAGGAGAAAAATCACGAAAATATTCAATTCTGTGAAATACTCTTGCAGTTATGAATTTTCAAAAGTGGGAACTTTTTTCTGGCTCACCCAGTTTGCTTCTTCGAGTGGCATGAAACTGGCAACTTTTTCTGCTTGACAAGACTCTGGCGCCGCCTGTACAAACGTAAAAGTCAGAAAGACAATTGATTGAAATCCCATAGCACTTTGATACGGACACTGTATACATAAATAGCAAAAACTATACAAAATAATCTTATTTTACGAGTTGATGATCGATTCAATTCATTTAGATTTCAACTTTAGAGAAAGGTGTATTGGTATCTGGTGTTGCAGCAAAGTCACCCATCAAAGAAACTGTACCATTTCTACCTCGTTCTTCTGTAGCAATAATTAGCATAGGTTTCAAATCTTTGATAAGGTTGGTGAAATGCTGTGACATACTTCTCTATGGCCTGAAGAAACTTTAGCTTCTTTGCTTTTGTTCTACCTTAGCACTTTTCAGAAATCTTCAACATGTATTTTCAGAACTAGATTCTTTTTCGCCTTTCTTAAAAATAGAGCTAATCGGCAGGGGTTTATTTTACCCATATTATGTCATGTGACCCCATTTTAAGTCATGTGACCAAGCTCTTGAGAAGCTTTAGTATCTTGCTACTTTTTGCACTCATAGCACAACTCTGCACACAATATGTTAGAGGAATCAAAAGCTATTTCCTCAAGACACTGACCACATGACTTGAAATGTCTGCTTGTGTCTATTCAAGAAAATTTGAAAAAAACTTAACACTATTGTATTTAGTGAAGCTTTTGAGAAAACATGCAGAAATTTTCGAGAAAACCATAGTTTATGAATGTATTTTATATGGTATTAAGTTTAAGACTTTCACTTTACTAGTTTACGATTTGGAAATTTGATGACATCACATCCTTTACACCAGTTGAAATATAAAATAAGCTATAATTTCGAAAACTATCGAAGATTTCTGAAAACTTCAACAGTACAGCAAAGTACCTAATGTTTCTTCAAAGATATTTAATTCAAAGAAATAGTTCACAGAACTTTACATCTACCTATTCAAAGATATGAGACACATATGCTGCAATAAATGAATTGTAAAGTACAGTTTATTCACCATTGACAATCCTTATTCTGCTTAACAAGGATATATTTCGCAACACTAGCATCCGTTGTGACATAGTTACTGGAAAATGGTTGTGAGCGTCATTTCACCTCAACTTGCCCTAGTTATGGCCGGCGACCAGCACGCTTATATCATGCGCATGCTCCCCGAAGTCGAGGCATGTGTACTAAACAAATGAGCTGGTCGCCGACCAAAACCACTGCAAGTGGAGATCAAGATGCTACGATAAAAGTTTTGAACTTTTCCGAATAATTCTTTTCTGTAAAAGTCCAACTCACGCATGCTTTGTGACTAAACTACAGATCAAAATTGCTGCAAATAACAAAATGTTCCACTTTCTTTTCATGGGAGACTTTGCCATGCTCTCGCCATTGTGTACCTAAATACCTCGTGCAACTTGCTTGACAAATAAATCATCAGCCTTTCTGTAAAACATGGTCTCTGACTACCAAATGTGTAAACATCTTTGGGCCTTACCAAAGAAATTCAGGCTACAACATAGACTTATGCCTTTTCGTCCCTTGTTTCCCTGCGTTCTTTGATTTGTTGATATCACTTGGTCAATAGGGACTCATAATATTACGCTTATATAATGGGCCCACTTTTTCAAAATGGCCTAAAGAGGTGGGAGTTCTCGTACACTCAACAAAATCGCTTCAAAATCTGGTTTAAAGAGCTCGAACATTGAAAAGCGAAGTTTTAGTACAAAGAATGATGTTGTGTTGACCTACAAAGTGCAAAATGCATACGTTTCAGGCAGTAATCTTCCTCTGTAGAAGCAAAATAGATCCATCGAAGCTGCGAGAACTCCAGGCTGCTTCAACCGTTCTTTGAGAGCAACAACAACAACATTCTAAATATCGGCCCCTGATTGGTTAAAAACGGAATTCTAGCGATTTGATTGGTGAATACGGAACCACCCTACGCGGGCCTAAAGTGGGCCCACTATTGAAGAGTAATGTTATTAGTCCCTCTTGACCAAGGAACGCAGGGAAACAAGGGACGAAAAGGCATCAGTCTAGCTACGACACTCGTATGAATCCTTGTACAAAAAAATTTAGACCATTTGTCCTGTCAGAGGTATTGACGATATGATAATTACATACACGTATGTTTATGAAAAGAATTTGAATCAACCTTTTGGTAATTTGTATCGATGATAATTTCTGAGTTTTGGTGATTGTACTATTTTAATTAGTTTTTCATATTTTGAGATAAAAAAAACTGTCTCGAACACAGTAATGGCGCTTCCTATTTGGTGGCCATCAAGAACAAGTTTCTTGATACACACATAGGAATTTAAGGTTCACAATAGGCAAAGAGAGAAATAGCTTTGCTAATTAAAAATCCCGCTCTGCTTCAGGTCTATATGTATGAAAGTTTGACATAATTTACAAATGTACTCTGCCACCCTTCTACAATGTCCTCTTGAATTCATTTCAGAAAGAGCAATATAGTTCCAACTAAACTTTGGAATTGTTGATAAAAACATTTATTACCAAGCAAAGCTTGCAAAGACAGCAGGGAATGATCAATAAGCCTATTTTGGCAATTTTGCACGATTTCCATTTACTACAGGGTTTCCCAAAACTATTGTCCCAAAATATTGTGCCCCATTGGTGTGGCTGCTGTGGAGGAGCCGTACATTCTATTGTTTTGTACATGACACAGTTGCATAAGATAGGCTGCAACTTAGAATTTCAGACTTCAGTTTTGTCATTCGGCAAAATGATTTCTGATTTATGGTAAAATAAAAAGAAAGAAGGGATTTCTTCGAAAACAGCAATTACCGTAAAAGCAGTACTAAGCTTCAGGAGGGAGGGGGGTATTTGATCTGGGACACTCCAGGGGGGCTTAAAAGAGAGGAGTTTACTCACAATCAAATGACAAGGAAATATATGATAGCTTTTTGGTTCTTTTACACCATATTTTTGGGGATTCAACACACAATGTTATGAGACGAATACATAAATTCGACACAGTTTTATCCCAAACCACATCAAAATGGTATTGATAGCCCCGCTTAGGACCTTGTTTACAGAATTGTCTCTCTTGGGGTAAAGAATGGTATCCTGGAAGCTTTCAGTCGAAAAAACAAGTAAGCGGGGGGGGGGTAGGAGGTAGAACAGGCGCTATTTTTCAAAAGTGGAGAATACTTTGCTTCACACGCTGTAAAAATAATCGGGTCCAAAACCAGATTTTTGTTAGTTTGATAAGTCCTACCAAGCGAGGATTCCGTTTCCCTTGATCTGGAAAAA
>OZ026583.1:15007336-15222336 GCA_964020215.1 Aurelia sp. 3 sensu Dawson et al. (2005)
AGAGCTACTAAATTGGCCCCCTCCCTGAAAATCTTCAAAGAGCATCTATAGCCGGGGACAACTCTTATTTCATCTTTACGTTCTCTTTTTATAGCCTTAGTTATATATAATATTGTAAATTAGGTTAGGTTAGTAAATTTCTTTTGTTATTGGTATTAGTGCTTATTTTTATCTTTTAAAACAGGTCAGGTTGAAAAACATATATATGTATGAACCTTTAACCTGTATAAATATTATAAAATGAATGAATGAATGAAATGAAATTAACGTGAAAATTCAGCTATAGGAGATAAAACGTCAATTCTATGCCTCTTTCCTTTGAAAGTGTTAAGTTTTACCTTGAAAGCCGTTGCTTCTATAACATGTATTTTGGATGCATCGAAACTTTGAGAAAACTCCAGTTTTAGCCACGAGCAATCAAAGAGATGACTTTGATTTCTCATTGACTTTGATTTGATTTGAATCAGAACACAACTTTCACATTAAGGCTAACTACTCAGATAAAAATTTTGAACTTGGACAAGAATACTTACTCCGGCCGTTCCAAAATTGTAGAAATCTTCGTTAGGATTCTTAGAATCCTTCCACTTTCAAGTTCCTGTAAAAGTGAAACAAAACACAGTAAAAAAAGGCAGATACAAAAACATCACGACCACACCTCGCAAAAACGATGCCACGTATATTCTCTTGAAAATATTTTCAAGAATGTCCAAAGGCAGTCGAGGTATTCATCTATGGATGCTCATTGTGAACAAGCATTGGGGAAGAATTAATATTTCGTGGAACACTTCTTCATAAATCAAAACATGCACTCAAGAACATAAGACTTCCAGCCTATTCATTAGACTCGCAACATTGTCCCAGTTATCGCAACAACAACAACAGCAATACTTTTTTGCATACTTTTAAACAATTTCTGCATTTAGTTGGATTCCTTGCTCAAACTAAGACTTAGAGACTTTCACATAAAACTTTGAGACGGCCAGGCACGGCAAAGATTTACTTGTGCCCTTATAAGTGAGGCTATGACGTAGTCTTGGCATTATTTGACAGTTGAAAATTCTCATTGCTGCATGCGGTGAAGCTCATGGAAGCAAATTGGTCTTCAAAAGGAGGAGCCTCTGATTCATAATGAAAGGTTTGTTGATTCTTCGATTGAGAAAACATTTATCCGGATACCTGCGACTTTTGTCCATAGCTAATATCACTAAAAACTTGCATTCTGCGGCGTTTTAGCATTGGAGGCTTGACCTAGCAATTTTGGCCCATCCACCATTGCCTGGAGCAATGAACTTTTGGTAAACTGTTGCTATGGCTTTCATATCCCGACATGAAATCGAGGGAAATAATTTTGTCCTAATTTCTAATGCGTGTGTCCATGAGTCGTAGTTTGAGCGTCCATCAGCCAATCAATTGCGGTAAATACGAATGTACAATCAGCCTCCCTATTCATATCGTCATTTTTCTTGATTTTCAACCCTGGTTTCCACATGGTCATCAGGGCAGTTGTGAAAATGACAGCGACTCGAACGAGCCTTAGAAATACGTTTTCCTGCAGTACTCGTGACCCAAACGACTCCAGCGAGCGCTTAACGATTACAACACCTCAAACAACCCAAATGAGCCAAGGGCCCAACTGACCAATCGGAAACCAGGCTTTACGTTTTGAATTAGTACCTTTGAAAGCTCCCTCTCTAAAATGTCATATCTCCCTTGCATTGCATCTAATTGACTATAAAACCTCGCACCAATCACGGGCATGACGTCATTTATGCTTTTCGGCGACTGATTCTGGTGCTGCGTACTGAGGAGGTGCCTGCAATGAAGTGGATTTCTTTTCACCCATTTGGTCACTTCACATAAATAAGATTACATTGAGAGCTGTCTACAAATAGTATTGATATGCTAGCCTAATAAGGGCGATCTTTTCGTGTCTTTAGGTTTAAATTAAATGGTAAATAGCCTGGATTATATATGCACTTGAAAAGTTTGGAATCCAAAATACTTGATATCTTTCAAACAGAATTCAGATTTGCGTTAAAATCTTATTTTCAAGTTTAAAGTAAAGCATTGGACAAAAATGTAAATAAATTCGTTAAGATAGGTTAGTCATCATCGAACCTAATATAAGTTTCTTCGAAAAAGGAAAACCCAAAAATATCTACCGGGTGAGTCAATAAAAACGCCCAGCGTTTGAAAAAATCCTGCTCCCTGAATATCAAAGCAATGATGTTGAAATCTGTCTTGTTTTATCGTCGATATGTCAAATTAGGTTCAGTAATCTACCCGGCTTTAATCGGTCATTCCTTCCCGTCGAAAAAGGAGATTTTCTGCAGAAAGCCCCTTTCGAAAACCTGCAAAAACGAGCGAAAACAGCAAGCAAAATTCCCTTTGTTCTCCTTCCTAGCAATTATGACTCCTGGATGAGCTCAAGTATTTTGTCCTCATGGGAGAATGGAATCCCCCTCAATATGTTATTCACACTAGGGGGAAGACTTTTCAACCACCCAAAACGAAAGCACGTGCTAAAGCATGCTGAAAGTCATCGCTATGAGGTAAACACATTAGGGACTTTTGCTTGCAATTTTAGCACGTTTTTTAACGTTTCTCAAAGGGACTCATTTTGGAAAATTGCCTACAGAATCTGAACAGAGTGACCGATTTTAGTCAGGAAAATTTCTAAAAATAATTGAACATGTTAGCTATTTAATCAGATATTGCAAAATATCATTGCTTATATAGTCAGGGAGCAGTAGCCTTTCAAACGCCGGGCGTTTTTTCTGACTCACCCGGTATATCCATGACAATGGAAACTAGCACTTTTTCATACACATTATAATGAACTCTTTTACTCAATGTCTGAAGATAAAGGAAATTATATACAAAAAGACGATGGCTATGGGCTCTAACAGACATGATACCATTCTCCTTAATGGCTAACATGTATATCGACGGTTATGTAAAAATGTTCGTTCAGTCAAGTTGTCACAAAAATAAAAGCCTGTAAAATTACTTGCATCCTTATTGGTCACACAGCATTTCAACCAAAAGAACAGAAGTCCTACTTACCACACAAGGCTTTTGAGGTCGTTCGAGTAATTCTTTGCAACAAATTCTAATGATTGCTGGATATTTTCTTGATGTACAGAATCAATTGAGTAGCATGCTAAAGCAAGGATAAGTTTTCCAAGTGCGACCAGATCCTCCTGCTGCAAATATAAACTAATGTTTTGCTAGACATATACTTCAATACACCACTTCAATTAACAGCCTCGTTTTGGAAATTATTCAAAATTCTTTCGTATGAAGTTTTAGAGACCAAATTCGGATTTAGCACCAACGTCCAACTATGAGTTTTCATGTTGCTAGCGGTCGTAATATTAATTTTAGGGCGAAGTTAAGTTTGAAAATCTATGAAGGATTTGACCGTGAAAATGACTCGGAGTGTAAAGTTTCACCATAAACAATTTTTCACGGTCAAATTCCTTATACATATTTGAACTTTATTTTGTCATAAAACCAACATAACAACTGCCAGCAGTTTGAAAACATGGAACTAGGCTCAAGTTTGGGTGCTAAATCTAAATCTGGGCTTGAAATTTTCATATGAACAATAGGAAGAAACTTTGGCAAATATCCAAACAGAGGCTGCTTAATTGAAGTGGTGTATAAAATTCTACGATTAAATCCTTTTTATAAATCAATTACGAACATTTTTCTCAACCATACAGTAAAAGAAACTACTCTACAATCAATACAACAGACGACTGCATTGATGAAGTCTTGGATGGGTGGTACAAAAATTCAGAGGAGACATTTTGTCCGGCGATTGCAATAGGTGATGCTTTGATAATGCCAAATGATCAACCCTTCGTGGCTTAGGTTGGGTTCTTGAGCAAATAAAATTGTTTACACTGTGGATACCGAAAAAGGAAACATTACAAATAATAGAAACACTGTGAATATTGTAAGAATTTGTATATATCTATATTTGCAACAAAATCATTCCGTATCTTCTTTAGCAAATTTTACTTTCTTTAATGGTAAGCTTGAATTAGCTCTTTTTATCGCAATTTTAATATGTATGCCTATTTTATGTAGATTGAAAATGAAAATAGTATTAACAATCAACGGATAAATACAATCCACCTCTTCAAGATACGAGGTGTGAAAACGGAAGTCTTGTGTTGTTTGAGATTTTTGATATTTGGGACGAAGACTGCGTTCACACGATGCCGGCACATTTTGAAAACGGTGAAAAATTGGACGGATAGGCCTCCCGTTCACACGAAAACGGCACATTTTTTGCCGGCAGATTTTGAAAACGGTAGATTTTGAAAACGGAACTCTAACCGACACATTTTGGAAACGACATCGTGTTAAACTTAAAAATGATGAAAACAGAACATTTTTTGACACTTTTGGAACCAGACTGATCGACTCTTAGGGTGTAGGTAAGCTTCTTTGGCATCAAAGTATTCCAACGAGTTTTTGCCGTCTAAGTTCCTACCGTTTTAAAATTGTTCCGGTATCGTGTGAACGCTAGCTAAAATTTTGCAGCCGTCACATTTTTCACCGTTTTGAAAATGTGCCGGCATCGTGTGAACGCAGTCTAAAACCTTTTTCTACGTACAAAGTTTAGTTTGCACACAAATTTTCACATCCATATTTGTATTCATTTCGAAATTATGGCGATTTTAAGAATTTAAAGTTATAAAGGCTTTGACCGTAAGATTTCCTGTCCAAACTTTTGATTTCACGGTCAAAGCCCTTATGATTTCTAATTCTTTATATCGCCACAATTTCCAAATGAAGACAGACATGAATGGGAAATTTGTGTGAACATTAAACTTTGTACGCAGACTAAGGCCCGGTTCAGACGGCATATTTTTCATGTGCCGAGTATAATGGCTTGAATTAACAGCATGAAAAGTACGGCGTCTGAATCAAATAGCTACTGCAGTTATCATTAACGTCGACCCAAATCAATAAATTCGGCCATCCCAGTCGAATAAAACGACCTAAGCACGGTAGTGATTCAGACGGCGTATTTTTCATGTGTCGAATCAAATGCATAAATTATGCTAATCCCCTTACTCGGTTTTCCTCGAGCAAACAATTACATTTACCACGGCGGTTTCTTTGAGTATCATTTTGATTGGCAGCGAATGTGCAGGGGCGCGTGCAACTGAAAACATTCATGAAGCTGGATTTTCTTCCGCGTTGTGGATTCTAAAGTTTCTGGGTGCTATTTGGGGCAGACTAAATTGCAAATTTAGCAACGATTTTGTCTTGTAATCACATGAATCAAGGACGTAGCTGAAGATTGTTTTCAAATGCACTTCTGTGCTAAAGTGACGAATGCATATTTCTGCAGAGATTTGCCTGCAGTTTGATGAAGACCCACGTATTCTTACGATTCCCTCATTCGTCTGGCTAACGAAAACGAAGGCAATTGCAAAGCCAGTTCTTGTGTGTGAGCAAAGCAGAACCAACAAAACGACGGGAAAAGACCGTACGGGCAAGGAATGAAAGATGGAAAACATGAGGCCATGGGAAGGCCATCTCGAGCATTCGTATCACATAACGATCTTGTTTTGTTTTCCGATATCGATAGACAATATATATCCTGCATTCCATAAACACCTTTTGTAACTGAACAAAGGACTTCAAAATAGTTTAGAAAACCACAGCCAAACACTCAACGCCAAGCTTGGTCATTTATATTCGATGCATGAAAAATACGTCGTCTGAATCAACAGGGGATTTTAACCGAATTTGAGTCGAATAAAATGCCTATTATATTCGGCACATGAAAAATACGCCGTCTGAACCGGGCCTAAGATTCTACTCTTAAAATCTAAAATTTCAAACAACTAAACATTTCCGTTTTCGCACCTCATATCTTTACTTGCAAAAGTGGATTACGAGAGCACATAAAGGCCCAGAGCGTGATTCGAGCAAATGACCATGGACAGCGGATAACATTCTGGGCATCTTACATCTGCATGCCTTCTAATGGTCCAATTATATATGCAAAACAAAACATTTGATTGAAAGATTTACCTGATGATGGGGAACTGTGATGCCTGCACTGGAATTGGCGTCATTTGTTAAAACATCCAAAATTCCAACGCAGTTTATTCGTAATCTGAAATAAGAATTTAGATCAAGCTCACAAGATAAAGAATAAATATAGGAACGTGAAAGACTGAAAACATGCTAATTCTAACAAAATCGCTTTAAAACACTCAGCTATACGACACAGAGTTTTCGAGAGCAGGAGATATGATAACAACAGGTAGTGCAAATTGCTGCAATAAAGTCCATTTGAATTTACAAGGTAAGTGAGACGCTGTCTCAAATTATATCTGAGGTGAGATTTGGGATAGCACAAAATTACTCACTGCTACAGCAAAATATCTAGTCTGTTGTTTCTCGCGGACAGTTTTCTTTTGATATCTAATTTGAGACAGAGTGTAGAGTACTTTGCTTGGCTTTTTACTTCTTGTATCTTTTGGTTATTCATATGTAGGTCGTCTTAGACTGCGGTCACACGATGCAGGCACATTTTGAAAACGGTAAAAAGTGTGACGGCTGCAAAACTTGAGCTAGCGTTCATACGATGCCCGAACGATTTGAAAACGATAGGAAATTAGACGACAAAAACTCGTTGCAAGACTTTGATGCCAAAGAAGTGTACCTACACCCTAAGAATCGATCTGTCTCGTTCCAAAAGCGGCTAAAAATGTTCTGTTTTCATCATTTTCAGGTGTTTACATGATGCCGTTTCCAAGATGTGACGGTTAGAGTTTCGTTTTCAAAATCTACCGTTTTCAAAATCTGCCAGCAAAAAAAGTGCCATTTTCGTGTGAACGGGAGGCCTATCCGTCGAATTTTTCACCGTTTTCAAAATGTGCAGACATCGTGTGAATGCAGTTTTAGTTTTTTGTGATGCCACGGAGTAGTCAATATTTTGCACCCAGTGGCATCATCCTTGTATGACTTTTAAGTATTTTATAAGTAGCGTAACGTAACTAGGTAATTTGTATTGTCAATTCTTACTGAAATGTAAAAAAGGTGGAATGCTTCTTTCAAATCTTTAAAGTAAATACAGAGAGAAAAATCACCTTGAATTGCCAATAAGCAAAATCTTTGATGGATCGATTACTCGACAAGCACGAGCAATACTATGAACAAGCCGCATTGCACCAGTAAGCTGTATGATGTAGTTCCAAAGTAGCCTTTCTGGTATGACCCTCTGCGCAGGAACGGGCACAGCATACTTGTGTTTTGGGGTCCATAATGGATGATGACTCTGTTTTGTGTTGTTTTGATGGTATGAGCCAGTGGCAGAGGCAGCGGGAGAGAAATGACGAGCCATTAAAGTTTCTGCACCAGGGTAGTAACCATAAACGAAGATTAATGCTGCATGAAGAAAGCATTTGAGAGTATGAAGATTTTCAGATTTGCACACTTGCAAACTTCAGATTTGCACACTTAAATGCTTAACTTTCGCTTCATCAGAACTAGGTTGCCTAAATTACTATGGGGATAACAAACAAAACAACCTAACTAAGAGGCCTTCCTATTAAAAACTGTTGAAATACCTGTGTTGTTGTAAATTTACTATTTTTGCGAAATTATCAAGTCATGAAGCTCATGATTTATCGCTAATGGCTGGTATTAAAAGCATTGTAACGGGAGACTTAAAATTTCGTAGCACCGTTGCTGAGACAACAATTCGACCATACAGAAAATCTTACGACCTCTGTTCTTCGTAATATTATGCCACATTGATTGGATAAATTTGCAAAATGGGGAACTTTTAAATGGACACCCTTGGCGTTTGATTCGCTGCCATGCTATGAAGTATACTATTAATCTGCAACAGCCTACTCAACCATCATTTTTCGGTTCAGTGCCTAGAATTTACCTTGTTTTAAGCCAACTATCGTTGAAAATCTTTATCAGTATCTAACATGAATAGGTGCACTCTAACCTTCACTCCTCCTTAACTTCTAACCTGGCATCTAGCCTAATCTCTACCCTCTAACCTCTCACATCGATCTAAAGAAGATTTTGTAACTTACAGTTGTCACCAAATGCTTTCGTTGTAAATACTTCAATCAAAGGAACAATATTCGTATTCTGCACTTTTTTCCATTGTTCGATGACACCAAAAGCCTTTGGGTTGACGAGACGATATCCTGCAAAATTGTAACACCAAAGATATAGAGACGTAGGATGAGGCAAGCGACGAAAATCGTTGTGTTAAACTTCATACTTATAGACATTCCATGTTGTTTTGACAAATCCAGTTGTTAAGACAAATCCATTTATTAAGACATTTCGACAGAGCAGAAACTGCGTAAAATGACGTCATCGACCAATCTGAGACAAGGAAGTGTTTGGGCAGATAAGTTTTTGAAACGATAAATCAAGACTTCAAGGCCCTAGGATAAAAACATCAAGTGTTGTCTAATTTTGAAATCTGTTGCAAAGAGCTTAAGGGGCTCAAAGCTACGAGTTTTCGTGCATGCGATCGCAGTTTCTGCTCTGTCAGACATTTCCAGTTGTTAAGACATTTCAGTTGAGATATAAAATAATTAGTTAATTAGACGTAAACATGTTTTAATTCGAACGTTTCGAACCAACTAGGTTCATCTTCAGCGAATCTAAATAGTAATAAGTGGGAATATAGAGACGTTTTATGGAAATATCCTTGTCAAAGATGAATCAACTTATAACATGCGCCAAAACCAATTTGCTTTGGAAAGGCCAAAATCATGACACAAATCTTTAGCGAAATCAAGAATAAGATTCTTTGATTTTTGCAAATTTTTCAATCTACTGTTACTCGGGTATGTCACTGCTACTTGGATAGGGATCCTCAGGTTACTTTTTTGGGTCTAAGATTTGGGCAGAGCTTACTTTTTTGGGTCAGTCATTTGTAGGTTTTTTTGGGTTCCTGAATTTCTGCATTATTTATTGGACTTCAAATATGAGTTAAAGTAAGACAATTGAGGAAAACATACTGTATCTCACAAACACAATTTTAGATTCAAGTAACATTATCAGAACTTCTGGCCACGGATTTGGATCCAGCACCCAAAGTTTAGTCTAGATGTAAATTTTCATATTCCTAGAGTTTGCGATTTTGATTTTATGATGAAAACATATTTGAAAATTTATAAGGGATCTGACCGTGGAAATCGATCGGGGTGTAACTTTACACCCTCAGTAATTAATCACGGTCAAATCCCTTATAAATTTTCAAATTTGTTTTCATCATAAAATCAAAATAGCTAGCACTAAGATTGTCAAACTTTGCAGCTATGCTAACAATTGGGTGCTGAATGTGAATCTGAGGTCAGAAATTTCATATGAAGCAATCTAAAGAACTTTGGCAAAATTCCAAAACGAGGCCGCTTGGCTGAAAAGCTGTATTTCTTAAGTTTTTCAATCTTGAAAGCACTGAGATGATAAAAACACGTCGATTAAGAATCTCGAGACTACCACACAGTAACGTGTGCTGTTTTCTACTAAACCAGTATAATACAACTTCTTAAAAGTACAATAAGAACAAAAACAACGATGAGATTGTTACCATGTATTCTTCTCAAACAGTAGGTCTGACCATCTTTCGCACAAACCGCTTTGTAACAAGTCGACACACACCTTAGCAAACTTTGAGTCTGTATGAAAGAACATGGTTAAGCTTGAAACATTTCAGCTATCTTTGACCTATATGGTTTGACAAATGATAGGCACAGGCATTCTTTATCAAAGTGTTTTTTTACCATTCGAATGTGTTTAATAGAGCTATGATTCTATCGTCCGGTTAGCCAATCTAAAAATGTTATTCCTCACCACACGATTAAATAGGCTGAAATGTATTCCCAAATCAAATCAATGTGCCCTTCGAATGATGGCAGGGAAGATACGAAACACTTCTTGTTAGCTTGCCCCTCTTTTGATGCTCAACGACGAGATCTTCTCGCTGGAGTCTCTGATGTATTACGACTTTTTGACATAGTAATCTTTCAAATAAGGCCCTAACTCAGCTTTTACTGTATGGTGATAAAAGTTCTCTTACAACCTCAATAGAACTATTCTCAAATTGACTATACAGTTCATCCGCAAAACTGGTCGGTTTGAGTAAGGTCGCTTCGTTTCTAACGAAAGATGTACACCACGGAACCACTAAGTTCCTATCCTTCTTTTTCTCGTCCCTGTTCTTTCGTAAGTCTGTTGCATATGGACGGTGGGTGCATTGTGATTTTTTTCATACCTCAAGAAACTTCATGGCGGTTCTTTTTTCATACTTAAAGAAACTTCAAGAAAAGTATTTCTCCCCCAGCTACGTTTCCTCGCCATCACTTTGATCTTACATCTAATATGCAGCAGACTTAGGTATCAAAGCGTTCTTATTATCCGTATGTGTTGGTTTTAGTAGTGTTGTTTAAGTTTAAATAGTTTTTCTTTCTTTTATCTATGTTAACTCGCTTGGGGTAGACACAGCCTTTTGTTCCCTGGATGTATTTGTCCCAGCAGTATTGTAAAATAATTTCTTGTAAGTAGTGTAGACCGCAATACGCATTGTAACATTTTCTTGAATTATATAAAAATCATCAATTTCCCAACTTCCAATAGCAACAAATGTATTCTTTGCACTCTTTAGATGTGAAGTGATACGTCTATATTAACATGGAATTGAAATTTTCAGAAAATTACTGGATGAACATTTTAGTTTTGCTGTAGGAATATGGTAAACTTTTAAATAATAGAAAAACAGCTACCTGCTGATTTGGATTGACATCTTCAAGTTGACACAGACTATGGTATGAGTCTACGTTTGTTGGCAAACCTAAGAAACGAAACAACATTTGAAGATGAAGTAGCAATTTTTTTAACCAAGCGCTGGGATTGTAGAAGTAGAGAAACCCATATTGATTCTGCAGGCCCTTGCCATGATGCTCAAGTGGTATGGGGCTCTACCACCTGGGAATGAGTCATGTCCACTAGATAGTTCTGGCTGCAAAATCAGGTGATTACACCACTGCATGACAACACCTGATGTACAATGTGAAGAACCTTCATCAGAAACGTCTTTTGAATACTGTAAAAGCTCCATTAAGCTCCCACGGGACTTACTCAATTTCAAAGACTCCAGAGAGGGCTTAAAGGAGGGAAAGGTTCATAAGAGAGGGTCTTGTGCAGAACTAACCAGCAATTTCATATGTCAGATACACAAACTTGTCACGGTTCTTATTCCAAACAATAAATTAAAATGCAAACTCATCGCACCAAATAAATGGAAAATCCCTTATGACCTATTGCATTTGAAAGAATTGGGAGCTTTACAGAGAGGAGGGGGGTCATTCGATATTTTGGCTTAGGACGGGGGGGCTTATCAGAGAGGGGGCTCAAAACAGAGAAGGCTAAAATAAATTTTATGGCAGCTTAAAATCAGATAACATAGGTTGAACTTCGACTCAGGTACTATACTGCGTTTCCCTGAACAGGAACCATTCCAGTTCAAGAAAATATGTACAATGTAGTATCTAAATATAATTTTGAACTGTATTCTCTTAGCAGAGGGTCGTCTCCCTCTGTTATCTTTCTACATTAATAAATTTCAGTCAACTTGCGGATGTATATACCTAGGTTAGACATCACAAGTATGGATTCGAAAGATTTGTGTGAATTACTATTGTACGGAAATTAAAATTTGAATTTAGTCGAGAACAGAAAGATGATTGAGGCAATAATATCCTTCAATGAACGATCCAAGAAATTTTGCTAGCAACTCTATTCAAGTAATTTCATAGCAGCGACTTCCCTCTATTTCTCTTTTCTTTCCTTGGTTTCAGTTTGATTTTGGCTGTTCATGGTCCTTTAGTTCTATTTCGTTTTTCGTTGTTTTGATTGTCTGTTAGTTTTTGCTTTTGGAAATTGTGTGCCTTAATTTGAAAGTCCCATCTGCAGTAGGAACTAGGTGACTGTGTCTTTTCCCACTGTGGGTGGGACAAATTATGTATGGTATGTTTAGTTTAGGCTTTATACTTGATAACAAAACATCAATAAATCCTCTCTCATGAATAATTTCAATTTTTAAAGCTCCATCTGCTATTGTCCAATGTTGCATGCAATTCCAGTGTTGCACTTTTCGTTTTTCATCTTATTCAATATAGATCTTTTGGAACCTAGAAGCCAGCTTACAACAAATACCAAGTGTAAGTAGATTAACCTAAAAGGATGAATGCATGTTCTAATGTAACTCAAACTCTTCAGTTTAGTGAATATTGTATGAGTAAAAAGATAAAGAAAGTGGTCACTATCAAGATGGCAGCTCATACCACAATCTCCCTGCCCTCTTAGCTTATCTGGATAGGGTAAAGTGTCAAAAACTTCCCTTGAAACTGTTTCAGATATTCTAAACATTCTAAAAAGTATATCTCCTCCTTGATGTATCCATCTAATTTCAAAACAACGCTAAGTTGCTATTAATGCTCAGTCAGTCATCATGAAAAAATCTCATAATATCATGTCCAAAAGACAATATATTTACTTACTTTCATCAGCAGAATGACTCAGTGCAATAGCTTGTTGTCTTTGTAATTCCTGAAAAATTGAGAGTAAATGAATAAATTAGACATCTCATGATCATTATAAAAATTCTATCACACTTGCACTTCTTTACTCTTTTTACAAAACATATCAAAAGCATTGTCCAATGCAAATGACAGCAAAGACTGAGCATCTGCATAACAAAGTTCAAAATGTGTCAACAAATAGCCCACTGAATTTGATAAACCAAACCAACACGCACCCAAACAAAGCAAAGCCTAGAGGCACAATGATGTGTTCTTGTTTTTCTTTATCATAATTCACTTGAATTAAATGTGGATAACCTTTCAAACGTATATATTTTCCACCAATAAACATTAGTTGGTACTGGCTTAACACTTAAAACAGTTGGTCTCCATCAATTCCTTCATTAAATTTACAGGTTTAATTGTTCATACAAACTGTTAGTCAAGGTGCTTTATTGAGAAGCTACAGCAGTGGCACTGCCAACAGCTGATTGACCAATCGGGAGTTCAAATAGACAAAATCAGCTAAGGTTTGTTTACACCCATTTTAAGTCATGTGATCAATCTCTTGATAGAACTCCTTTTGATTTCTAACATATTTTGTGCCATGCAAAGTTGTGCCATGAATGCAAAAAGTAGAATAATACTGAAACTTCCCAAGAGTATGGTCACATGACTTGAAACGGGTAAAACAAACCTTAGCCGATTTGGTCTATTTTGGAACAACCTAAAATGAACCAGGCACAGTATATATGTTATAGCACTAACCACTTTAATCTGCTGTGAGACAAAGAACGATGGGTTTTCTTTTTTGACTTGATCAGTGAATGGCCTTGGAAGATTTGGAGTTTGAAAATGAGGTGCCTGCAAATTAAACACAAGATATTTGTTATGTTTTTCAGTGTAATCAACAAAATCAATATTTTCTTATTAATCATGAGATAAAGATTTTCATTCATGACTTATTATGAAGAAATTGAAAATATACTGTGCGCATATAAACATGAAAAGAATTCTCTAGAATCTTCAAGAATTCTTCACAACACAACAATAATTCTTGAGCCAAAGAATGAAAGATGCAGGCCTTTTAGGGAGGAAATTTCCATAAAGGTGTCTCATTGTCCATGTAGAAATACCTGTGACCCGGGGGGTACATGACTTGAGGATGGATGGGGGTCTGCCGCCCGGTTTTCAGAAAGGTACCCTCTCCTAATTACCGAAAGTTGCCGTTATACCCACTTTTATGATGAATTTTGGTGGAAAACCACCCATTTATTGCTATTTTTCGCCAATTTCTGGATAACTCACCCTTGTTTATGGAAAATCTGCTGAAAAAGGGACCCTTGTTTAGAGAATTTGGGGCCCAAAAACCCACCCATATGGGTGGCACATACCTGTACCCTCAACATGTTATGTGCCCCCCCCCGGGACCTGTGAGGGCAATCATCCCCCAGGGGGGGGGGACTCCCTATTAGTAAGTGATGGGGGGGTCAGACATTTTTTGGGTTTGTAAAACGTGGTCTAGTATACCTTTGGGTACGCGATTTGGAGCATAATCGGTATATTTTTGGGGTTGCTGATGAGAAAATTTGACAAGGTGAGTGCTAGGCTGAGTTTTTCACCAAAATATCGCAGGGCAGTTGCTGAAAATGCTATAAAACCTTTAATTTTCATGTACAACGAAGCTATGAGTATATTTTTGGGGTCTACAAATGTCCTAATTTCAGTATATTTTTGGGCTTAGCATATCTTTGGGGTCTAAAATTTCCTAAATGTAGTATATTTTTGGGTTTTTCAAAAAATTGACTGTGTCTAACCCCCCGTCACAAACCAATAGAAGTTCCCCCCCTGGGAATCATCCCCAAGAAATAGTCTTGTTTTTTCCTACTGTGTTTTACTGGTTGGCAATCAGAGCTTTCAAGGTCTTGTTCTTGCAACAAGGACAGCCTGCCTTTACCCAGGCCTTACTGGGAATGGCCTGTAATCACTCTCACACGCTTTGGCACGTACGCTTTCTCTCCCCAACAAGTACAATAGATCGCACAGCTCCCCTTTCCAAATGAGGATTAAAATTTGTACTTAACTAAAGGCCCTTAATGATTTGATAATAATCATTAAGTTGTTTACAAAAGATAATCCTGTACAGTGTAATATCACTTTGGTTGCAGAGTTATTTCTTTGACTTTACACAATGTTAGTTCTTGAAAGTTCACTTCCTTCTTACTCACTTAATTTTACTTTTCCAACAAATTTTAGCAAAAAATTTAGAGGGAGTGGAAAACTTTCTGCTGGCTTGCCTCTTCATTAGAAACAGGCAAATATCACTGTTTGCTAATTTTTAGATGTACTTGGAGCATTTTCAAAATTTGACCCCTTGTTGCTGGCCAGGTCCAACAATTCATAGATTTTCAAGACGTGATACAAAAACCTCCAAGATATCAAAATCCCGAGCATCTGAGTTAACCCCACAAAAGTACCTCCTTTTGACTAGAAATGGGAATGAAACCATAAGATATTATTACTCTCGGAGTGAAAAGCTAAATTTATCAATCTTCAACTTAGATTCACATATCTTGCTTTTAAAAATCATCTACCAAACACCAGAGATACAAGCTTGCAAAGTCAAAATTTACAGTGCACCTGAAACCAGAGGTTTTGTAAAAGGGCCTAGCCCTGATTTGATGTCACAGGCACATTGCAAAAGAATGCGAACTTTGACCTTTAGCTTTTTCTTTTGAAAAGAATTATGCCCTGAAATGCTTGAATTTTTGTCCAAATTATTCTTTTGAGGATTCAATCTGTGTATTGCCTTCCATCTCAAGTGTCCAAGAAGAAGAAAAAAGCACATGCAAGTTCATTTTGGAGATGTGGCACAACTTTATCATTCTTGAGCCTGACTTACACTAGGTCGTTTGGGTTGTTAGGGTTGTGCAAAAAGGCCCAAAAGACAAGACGAGGCCTTTGAGTCCTTTGTATTTTGGGGCCTTTTGCATGATCTTGATGAACCTAACGGCCTAGTGTGAATCAAGCCTCTGGGCATCTTCATTATATTAGCTTAATCAGGGCAATGTCCACGAGTCTTTTATTCTTTTCAAAACCGAAAAAATGAAAGTTAAAGTTTACAGGTGCTTTGGAAAGATCCATGATACAAATCATTGCCAGGCCCTTTTTCAAAACCTCTGGTTTCAGGTGCACTGTAAATTTTGACTTTGCAAGCTCATATCTCCGGTGTTTGGTGGATGATTTCTAAATGCAACATATGTGAATCTAAGTTGAAGATTGATAAATTTAACTATTCACTCAGAGAGTAATAATATCTTATCATTTCATTCCTATTTCCAGCCAAAAGAGGGTACTTTTTTGAGACACCTGGTATATTCATGAAGAAGAAGGTATAGGTGTGGCTCCATGAGGAAGGATCTTTATATTGCAACAATACAGCAAAAAATGTGGAATGACTGTTGACGACCCTTACTTCCTCCGCTTTTTTACTTCTTTGAAGGTTGCTTGCTGAAATCATTAGATTGTAAAACATATTATCTAGAGTTTGTTTGGGTTCTCTAATTGACTACATCTTTTTTGCTTGGCCAATGGTTTCTTTTGTGAGAAAATCAAGGCGCTATATATTTAGTAAATCATATGTGAGCGCCAAGTGATGCCTATGACTGCACAAACAATTTTAAATCCAAAAGGGCTCCTTTTGAGAGCCATTTTACCAGTGGCCGCGCTATGGGGGGACTGGGAGGGACTTTCCCAAAACTCGGCAAAAATTGTCAAAGAAAAATGGCATAAAATTAGTTGGGTATACCTTTAGATTGAAAATTACGTCAAAATCCCCCCCCCATTTCTCTAGGATTTTTCAGAGCTGGCGCTGCCACTGCATTTTACGAAAATCATTTCTGAGCTTTGGGCAAAATATGCTTCACAACAGCGATCAATGGCCTGGTGTAAACAATTTTGTGAGGGAGCTGGGGAAGGCAAGGGCAATCGTCCATGTGAAAGCAGATGGCCTGGATAGATAATAAATGTTTGTAAACAAGATTTCTTGAGAAAATAAAAACTTTCTTCAGAATTCTTACGAATTCTTAAAAATTCTTCAGCAAGAAACCATTATAACATGCGTACAGAGTCTGTGTGAAGTGTGTAAGTTTGAAATTACCTGCACTGGAGGGGCATCAAAATTTAGTCTTTGAAATGCTCTGCCAACGTCCTCATTTGGACTTGGTCTTTGATTTTGATTCTTTTTTGGGCTTGATGGCGTTGATCTACTCTCTCCATATTTCAGCTGCCTTGGCACATTTGCGACTCTTGGCATCAATGCAGCTGCACCACCACTTGATGTTATAACAGAATCATCCACTGCAAATCAGTTTTAAAAATATAATTATCACCATTGTGACTATGTTATTACAGTGGGAGAGAAATGAACTATGAACTGAAGGTGAAGGTGAAGTTGTGGTTTTCAGTGCCAAGTGCTGGGATCACAGAAGTAGCACTAATCAAGTCCATGACCCCTTGTCATGATGCTCAAGTGGTAGGGCCCTACCAAATATCAAACCCACTCCACCTGACTGTTTTGGCTGCAAAGTCAGAGGATTACACCACTAACGCCACAACACCTTAAAGAAATAAAAAAGTAGAAAGTGTATGCATGTCATTCACTGTTTTTCATGGAAAACCAGAGTTCAACTGCAGCATTGCTATATAACAAATGTATCAACTCAAATTTATCCTTAAAGTGGAAATGAATCAAAATTTTTTCTTGCTCGTTTCGACCAAATCAGCATCGTAGATTTCATTTTTCTTGGTTTCATTTTCATATTCCTTCTAGTTTTCTCAAAAATTAGAATTGAAAACGGCATTTTCATTCAAATTGTGGCGCCACATGAACGCGGTCAGGATGCTTGGTACCAGACCTCTCTGACGTCAAGTGTTTTACAGCGAGATGAATGAAGGAAGCATATGACTTGTTACTATGTATTGAGACCAGGAGTAGGGGTGCACAACTCAGAGCAAAGAAACTCAACGGTTAACAAAGCATTCTGACCATTTCTATGATTCTGACGTACAATTCTGCAATTCCTAAATGCTGCTATTCTGATATTTTATTGACAGGAATTTATTCACTGAAGCTCTCAATGGCATGTAGTCATGATTTTTTGCAAGCAATTTTCTTTCTAAAGAACACATAATTTGGATTCAGCAAGGTTTGTTGTTTGTTTATCAAATCTGTCAGGCACTATTAAACATGTTAAATCCTCCAATTAGTGATGGTGCAATACTGTATAATCAAGCACAGCATTATCGACAAAATTAGAGAGTTTTGGGATGTCAAGAAGAAATGCGAAGGGCGAAGGTGCTGTTTTTGTTTGTGACTTGCATTTGCAGGGTAATTTAGGCCAACCAGCAGTTAGAAGACTGTGAACGCAACTTGTATCAACTTGTATGGAGACACAGAATGAATTTTGGTTTAGCTCTCGGCAGCAACTGACCTTGCCTGTGCTGGTGCTCTCGGCATTTCGATGCAAGTGGTCACTCGATACATTTGACGTTAGAATTTGGTCGATATCGACACCAGTAACACAAAGCTTTCCTTGTTCGTGACATGATAAACTGAATCGTTGATTTCCCAAACAAACCAGAAGAGAAAACACCTCGGAGCGAGATAAAGGTACGGTTATGGTATGTACATCTAAATGTAATTGTTTGATCAGTCCACCATAATACTAAAAGCCTCTTCATTTGCATGAAAAATTGTGATTACTTTGTACAAAATGCTTCTCTTGATTTGTTGAAGTTTATGACATGGGTTCATGTGCTATGAGGTTGATGAGTTTTCTGAAACATTTTGAAAAGGTTCCAGTGACAGATGAATTTACTATACAACATTAGCTGATTTATGACAGACGAGTTTAATCTATAAATCTTGCAATAGAGTATCGAAATTGCGGCGTTGTGTCATGTATCAGCTTCGTTTTCGAGCCGATCCTCTCGATCCCTCATTCTCCCTTCCTTCACCTCCACCATTCGATTATCAGACTCCAGGGGAAGACGCAAGTGGCTCGTGCTGTCAGGGTAAATACAGCTCATCTTCCTTACCAGATGATAATTGTGCCCTCACCGAGGTATTGTCGCTGTTATTAGAGCAATCAGACATTTTTGCACTGGTTATTTGCTTCGTTCGTGCTTCGATTTTGGTGAACAGCCTACTAATCTTGCTTCGATTCAATCTGATTGTTTACAATACGTAAAACACTTGACGTCACAAGATCTCAAAACCACCACTCTCGCCCCAACCACCGCGCCACTTCCCAACAACTCATATGCCCCCCAAAAAGGTGTTTCTTCCCAAAATGTTATATTTCTGATTGTATATTCGGAACCAGGGCATTTTTCTATTGCGGATTAGTGCAAAACTCATTTCGCTTCATTTTCACTTTAAATAAGGGAATTGTTTGCTCTAACTTTAACTCTACACCAACAGCAAACAATTCCCTTATTTAGTCTATAATAATAAGTTTGTGCATCAGAAAATTAGCCCTTAAGCAGGCTTTAAAATGAGTCATTTTGATACACTGCATTTGAAAACAGTATCATGGCAAAGAGAACAGTATACAAGTATCTTTATTGGGTAGTGAATTTTATCTTCATTGGGTAGCGAATTTTAGTGCAATACACATTTTTTTATAAGAAACTAGGATCAGGCCGTAGTACTAAAAGTTTCCTAATTTAACAAGAAATTTTGTCCACTTTAGTACTAAAAGTTTCTTAATTGGTTTCTTATCTTTTGAATGCATGAATTGTCAATGTGGTCACTAACAATGCTACAGATATGTTTCTTGATATTCAAAACATCATATAGGAATAAACAGTGTTCTGTTATGTTGAAAACACAAATGGTTAGGTAATATTGCCCAATAATAAAGGTTCAACGATCTATTTGCTATAAAATTCATGCTTTTAACTTTGAAAAGTTTCTTAGCACTTCTCAGACATAGTACTAGAGTTTCTTAAAATTTTGGCCATCTTAGTACTAGTTTCTTATAAACCAGTTTCTTATACAAAAAACGTGTAGAGCAAAGAGAACACTATCTTTATTGGGTAGTGAATTTTAGTGCAGGATCTGTATGAAGTGCCAACTAGACACAGAACTTTCATAAATTCAGATTCTGCACTTTACTTCCCTACTCATCAAAATGATTTTATTGTCAAATGCCAAATGCCTACAATTCTAAAAATTAGTTTTTTCTCATTTGTACATGGAAAGGGTTTTGGCAATTAGCATTGGTACAAGGTTGAATATATGTAAACTAAATTTCTATTTTTCCCAAATACAACTGCACAAAACTCTTCCTCTGAGAAACTAAACCTCCTACCCTAAACTGCATACTCATTGCTTTATCCCCCACTCTTGAGTCACAATATATTGATCTGTTGACTGGGTACATCACACAGACAAAAGTTCTACAACTCTTCCCATCAAAAACTGGGAAACTTGCTGTGAATATGGAAGGCCTCCCAGGCAAGACTGGAAAGTTTGCATTTAGCAGGGGCAAACTGAAGTGGCCAAACACAATTTGGAAATTTTGTAGTTTCCACTGTTGAGAACTACTAGTTAAAAAATTGGATTTCTGTTTAAAAAATAAGTCTTTGTTCATCTATGTGGCCCAGATTGAAAACCACATTAAGTTCCTGTGTGCCCATTATCTTGCACAGTCCACAACCTTTCCAGTCTTGCTTCAGGCATGATTTGCATTTAAGCAGCACATTTTGCACATTTGAGATGCCCAGAACACAAGTTATATTTTGATCTGTTTTGTACTTTGATTCAATCAGCAGCTTTTGTCTAGTGAGGGCATACTTTAATTTAAGTCAGGGTCATAGCAAGTAAGCTCCTGTGCACTTTTTTTGGCCAACTTCCAGTCTCCTTCCTGCACTATTCAATGAATTCATCCTGTGCTTTTGACAAACAATAATTCTATCTTGACACAAAATCTTACCTGATAAAGGACTCTCGACTTTGCCTTTGGAATGCACAAATTGGCAGCTGTCTCCATAAAAGCAATACCCACTACTTGCAAAGTATTTACAGATTTTCCCAATCTTGCCATTTACAGCCGAATTCTCCATGAATAAAGGCACCTTTGGGCAAATTCGATACCTGACTGCAGCAGTCTTCAAGGGATTAAAGCTAGATTCCTCGCTTACCCTCAGTAATATACCCGCCTACTTCTGTACTAGAATTGTGGCCTTTTGAAGATAATAGAATAGTTTTCGATAGCCTGTTCTTCTTTCTTGTTTGGATCAAAATTTGACACAAAAATCATCAGTTGCATAAAAAGGGGTGCCTAGGTGAGACTTTGGTATATATTACTGTTATCTGCATCGGGTGTTTATTGAAAATTCGGCGGTAGCTCGGTTTCAGACTCGACCGAAACTTTCTGTTATACTTAGGCCACTTTTCCTGTTCACGGCCTACCTCACCGATAACGAGGTTTTTCTGTTCATCTCCCTATAAACAGCGTCAAAGTTTTCTAATAAAGGCATTCAGTCTTGACCATTCGTCTTGCTTTATTATTTGAAGTTGGTGTGTGTTATGAATGTACTTCGTGGTGCGCCAAGCAGCTATGTTTTCTTGTGCAGGTCTTCGTTTTCAGATGGCTGCCATTTTCCCTGCTCGTTGTTTTCTGTTTGCGACAAAGCGCCAGTGCAAGAAAGGATTTACCCGCGCTCTCCAGGGCCCCCGCGGATGACCCATTCATGCTATTTTTAGAACATAAACAAACCAGGCAAACATACGTAAACAATCAAGGCAAACATAAGTAAACAATCCAGGCAATCATGTGTAAACAATCCAAGCAAACATCTGTCAACAATCAAGGTAAGAATGTGTACTAAACAATTGGATTTATTGTCAGAACATTTAGGCTGGCCAAAATTCGGTACAGGGCCCCGTAACAAATCGGAAAGAAACCAAATAAGCATGTAAACATACCAGTCAAACATTTGTATGCAAACAAGGTGGACAAACAAAATGTAAGCAAACATGGCAAACATGGGCAAATGACTAAAGATTCCATACGAATGTCTGTGCTGGACCAATTCTTGGTCTGGATTCATCACCAAGAATGAAACGAGATAGACCAATAGAATTAAAAACATAGTTAATCTTTACATGGTTTGGCCCGTTCAGCGGTTTTGGAACATAAGGAAACCTTGCAAACACATCTAAGCAACTGAATTTGTAAAGAAATGCTCATTATGCCCCTTACAGCCCTTGACCACTGCTGATGAGCAAGCACTGTTTGATGATACGCTATTAACTATTTTTCTGTCTAGCCATCCCGTCCTCCATTGTCCGACAAACTCTTATGCCCATTAACGAATGAGTTTTACACTGCTTCTAAACATTGCTAGGTGAATACAGTGCTTGTACTTTGCAAATGTAGAACCCCCCCCCCCCCCCCCAAAAAAAAATTGCTCAAGATGGACAAGCAAATTTGAATGTTGCCTAATTTCTCTAATTAAGAGAATTGCATGATCTTATGTTTTACAGTGATATTGGGTGAGTCAAAGCAGGTGCTGGCCTCTGAATGCTTGTTATTTAACGAACTGATAATACATGTTTTCTTTTTTTATAAGAAACTGGTTTATAAGAAACTACTACTGTGTCAGCCAAAAATTTAAAAAACTGTAGTACTATATTTTTTAAGTAGTGAAAATGTAGTAAAACATTAAAAAACTGTAGAGAAGTGCTAAGAAACACTCGAAAGCCAAATCCAAGAAAACCATGAGAAAATTGCTGTGAGCCTCTATTTTTGAGTGACTTCAACGATAATTCTATGTCCTGAGCCCATAGGACCCAAATGAACTCTCTTTCTTTCTCAAAATTGTGCTGTTTGTTAAGAAACAAATACGTTGCAGTGGCAGGAAACTACATGCATCCAAAAGATAAGAAACAAATTAAGAAACTTGTAATTCTAAGGAGCTGAAAATTCCACGTGAAATTAGGAAACTTTTAGCACTTGAGGCTTATCTAAGTTTCTTATAAAAGAAAAAACGTGTACCTGTGTATATCGATTCATAATCAATTCAGATGAGGAAGTTTAGTTTGTCAAAGTTTGTTGCATCGTTCTCATATTACGAGCAACTTTAAAAAGATTCATTTCAAAATCTATGAAACCAGGCCCAAAATCCTTCGTCAAAGTTAGTAGCAATTTACACCACGCAGCTATCAGAATCAAATTCTCTTGGTTGATCTCGTCACTTGAAGGTTCACTAAGTGTATAAAGAGGCTGCCATTTTACTTTTGGCTATAATTTGGTCATTTTATTTAGTGGTTTTCCTACCATCATCAGGTTTGGTTGCCGCCAAATTTGATCAGATCCTTTTGGCCCGTTTTGAAAAAATGTTTTAGATGAAGCATTTTTGTAAAGTCACTTTTAATTTGAGAACAATCAACAGATTTGCACAGATTAAATTTTCTTATTTAAGATGATAAACAAGTACAGACGTTGTAGTACAACCTATATCAAAAGCGATCAGCGACTGCAGACAAAGGAAATACTCCCCCCAACCAGTAAATCAAAACAAGCACGGCCGCAAAAGTTGCCTCAAAACCAATAGGGCAAACTCTCGCCTTGTACAAGCGAAATGTGGTTTTGAGAGGAGTAATGTGCTTATAACGAAAGAAGAAGGGTAAATTTGAATGTTTGTCTCGCAGATTTCGTTCATTTGATTCTACAGCTGAGCAGAAGGCATTGTAATTCTCTGGTATTTAGGGCTTAAATGAAATAACTACCTCACACCACACAGCTCCTTAATCAAATGAGCTACATCCATCAGACAGAACTTTAGATTTACCATATAAGATCACTGATTGTTGACCAACCAAGGCTCTCAATTATCGGAGCAGCAGAGGCATCGTATGGGCTGCTAGTTACAATTCTTGCCGCTCTATTTTGGATTTTTTGCAAGACGTCAATTTTTGATTCACTACAGCAGCCCCAAACTGAACAACAGTAACTCAAATGGGGCTCAACAATTCCTCTATACATTTTGTTGAGTACATCAGATGGAAGATATTTCTTAGAATACTCAATTAGTCCAAGTGCTCGATTAGCCTTGGTCTTGATAGTATCTATATGTTTGTCCCAGTTGAGGTTACTATGTAGCTGTACACCTAGGTATTTTGTGTTGGTAATCATTTCAATGTCCTGATCACCTATGGAAAAAGATGGTGGAGCATCAGGCTGGCTTTCAATCTTACGGATGTTTGGACCAGAGCCTATTATAAGTGATAATCCGATGTGGCAACACTCCAGTTGGGCTTCGCAGCTGTCAGAGACGAAAGATTTAGACAGCGCAGTGCATGCCGATTCTGTGTTGTGTAACTGCAATGAAATCAGCGCGATTTTGAAGAGACCAAACCGATGCGGAAAGCAATCCGGTATCGTGTAATCAATTATTCTTGCAATTCTTGCTTACATGTTAAATTTCAAAACAACACATTTGAACAGTGACTCAAATCTCAGATCTGTAATTTTGATTTACTACGGGACAAGAAAATATTTTACACCTTAGGATGCACTAAAGTAAACAAATATAAACAGAAAGCAAAGCAAAAGGGCAATATTTTTGCCATTATTGTTCACCAGATGTGTTAAATCGTGTGTGTTTCTCTTCTGTCTCACAAGAACAGACTTACATAGGTGTGGTTTAAATGAAAATTGATTTCTGATGAAGGTGAAGTTGCGACGTTTTACACCACCAACAACGACAGATGTTGTAATACAATAGAGACAGTCCCTTTAATTGACACCTCAACTCGAAGCGATTAGCAACTGCAGACAAAGGAAATTCTCTCAACCGGTAAATCAAAACAAACACGACCGCAAAAGTTGTCCCGAAACCAGTAGGGCAAACTCTCGCCTTGCGCAAGCGAAAGGTGGTTTTTAAGAGAAGTTACGTGCTTAGGACGAAAGAAGTTTAAATCTCGAGTTCTGTTTCACAGATTTTGTTTATTCCATTTAGTAGCCGAGCGGAATGATTCTCGGGAATTTAGGGCTCCAATAAAACGATTGCCACACAGCTCCTGAATCAAATACAAACGAAATCCGCGAGACAGAACTTTAGATTTACCCTTCTTCTTTCGTTATAAGCACATAACTTCTCTTCAAAACCACATTTCGCTTGCATAAAGCGAGAGTTGCTCTACTGGCTTCGGGGCAGCTTTCGCGGCCATGTTTGTTATGATTTACGGGTTGAGAGAATTTCCTTCGTCTGCAGTCACTTTAAATTGAGGTGTCAATTGAAGCAACTGTTGCTATTATACTACAAAATCTTTCCTTGTTATTCAAAATATTGCTCGATATCCACAGAATTTCAAACGCCATACATTTTTTTACTCGTTCGATAGCAAAGGAAGGAAGATGCTCACCATAGATTTCAGTGCAACATTAATACATGACAAATACAAGATTTCATTGCGAGATTTGATTTAAAGATTCATGAAAACTAATCTTCGTAGACATTGCTCCAAACATGAAAAATAACGTTCTCGTCAAACTAAGGCTCCAATTACATGATGCCAGATTCATCACACACCGGATTGCTTTTCGCATCGGATAGGGGGGTTCAGTTGCATGACGCCGAGGCAATCAGGTGTCACTTCACTCCATTTTCGCGGAGTGAAACCAGTACGCTTTGGAGGTGAGGGGCAAATCAATCCGATTCACTCCTCTCCGCATTCCATCTCGTGTAGCTACACCAATCCGATATGTGGCCCTACTCCAGTTGGGCTTCGCAGCTGTCAGAGACGAAAGATTTAGACAGCGCAGTGCATGCCGATTCTGTGTTGTGTAACTGCAATGAAATCAGCGCGATTTTGAAGAAACCAAACCGATGCGAAAAGCAATCCGGTATCGTGTAACCCAGGCCTAATTCATCAATTATTCTTGCAATTCTTGCTTACAAGTTAAATTTCAAAACAACATATTTGAACAAAGACTCAAATCTCTGATCTGAAATTTTGGTTTACTACAAGACAAGAAAATATTTTGCACCTTAGGATGCAGTAAAGTAAACAAATATAAACTGAAAGCAAAGCAAAAGGGCAACATTTTTGCCATCATTGTTCCCCAGAAGTGTTCAATCGTGTGTGTTTCTCTTCTGTCTCACAAGAACAGACTTAAATAGGTGCGGTTTAGATGAAAATTGATTTCTGATGAAGGTGAAGTTGCGACGTTTTACACCAGCAACAATGACAGATTTTGTAATACAATAGAGACAGTCCCTTTAATTGACACCTCAACTCGAAGCGATTAGCAACTGCAGACAAAGGAAATTCTCTCAACCGGTAAAACAAAACAAACACGACCGCAAAAGTTGTCCCGAAACCAGTACGGCAAACTCTCGCCTTGTGCAAGCGAAAGGTGGTTTTTAAGAGAAGTTATGTGCTTATGACGAAAGAAGTTTAAATCTCGAGTTCTGTCTCACGGATTTTGTTTATTTCATTTAGTAGCCGAGTGGAATGATTCTCGGGAATTTAGGGCTTCAATAAAACGATTGCCACACAGCTCCTGAATCAAATACAAACGAAATCCGCGCGACAGAACTTTAGATTTACCCTTCTTCTTTCGTTATAAGCACATAACTTCTCTTCAAAACCACCTTTCGCTTGCCTGAGGCGAGGGTTTTCCCTACTGGTTTTGGGGCAAACTTTGCAGCCGTGTTTGTTTTGATTAACTGGTTGAGAGAATTTCCTTTGTCTGCAGTCACTAATCGCTTTGAATTGGGATGTCAATTAAAGCAGCAGTTGCTATTGTATTACAAAACCTGTCCTTGTTACCATGCGCTGGGATCGTAAAAGTAACAAAATGCCCGTCAAGTCCGCTACCCCATGGCATGACGCTTATGCGTTGGATCTTGAACACCGTTCACTATAATTGTTCTGGCTGCATGCAAAGTGGCAGGACTGTACCATTGCACAACATCACTTTGGATGATGTTTTCAATGTTCACGTGACTTAGTACAAGTCTCAATTTAGGATGTGTTTGATTGGTAATTCCAAACCTACCAAATTCTGAAAACTGTAGACTTGGCAGAAACGGAAACATATTTCCCAATCAAATACAAAATTTTTCAAGACAACAGATTTCAGGTTCATCCTTAGGAAAACGAAGTTTCCAGTTGAAAACAAAATAACGAGTCTGGTGCTTAACAAAGATTAGAGTTACCTACTACCGTAGCAACGCAAGCAAAGTCGCCTCGTTTTCAGAGCATCCCAAATGACGAGAATCTCTCCGATGTCTGCCAAACTTCTGCCTTTCGGAGCAGAATGTTCAGCAGGGCTTCCAAACCTGCAAAAACCTGTCGTTTTCGGAATTTGGGGGTCATCAAACACGAATTCCGTGTCTGTCAAGTTTACAGTTTTCAAGATTGGACCCATCAAGCACAACCTTATCCTCAGAGAAGCTTGACGCTCCTTCTCTCATTGGAACTCAGGCTTGGAACGAGTCAAGATGTTCACTTGGGCCTATCTTAAGAAATTCTATGAAGAAAATCCATTAAGAATCTTTCATGCTATGACTGCGTTCACACGATGCCAGCACATTTTGAAAACGGTAAACAATGTGACGGGTAGGCCTTCTGTTCACACGAAAACGCACATTTCTTGTCGGTATTTTTGAAAAAGGTAGATTTGAAAATGAACTCTAACCTGCACAGTTTGAAAACGATGAAACGGAACATTTCTCGACTCTTTCAAAAACAGGCTTATCGATTCAGAAAGTGTAGGTACATTTTTGGCATCAAATTCTTTGGAAGATTGCAATGATTTCGTTGCTGTCAAATTTCCTATCGTTTTCAAATTCTGTAGGTATCGTGTGAATGAATGCTGGCTCAAATTTTACTACCGTCACATTTTTCACTGTTTTCAAAAGGTGCCAGCATTGTGTGAGCGTAGTCTAAATGAAACATAGGCTCCAGATTGTTAAGGAGGTGGGTGTCAAATTCAGTTACCTTTTTCTTTGAATTGAATGGCTTCAAAGAAACACTTCTTGAATTTTCTAAAATCTTTAACATTTTCAGAATTCCAAAGTTTTTCTTCTTCTTCGAGAATTCAAGATAAATCTTGAAAGATAACTGAAAGCCATGAAAAATTTCTACACCTATCTATCGAGGAAACATATAGATCAATGTTCAAGGAAACCTTAGCTCATGAATGCTTACAATATGGGATCTGGCGAAATGTTCACTCTTATCAATCTCGTCCTCAGAGCATGGGCGGAAGGAGACTACTGTGTTAGCCTAAAAATCCTTAAATTGCCTCATAAAGAAATATATTCATTCATACTTACGATGCTGCGGTTGTCTCTTTCTTCTTCATTGTCTTTTACCAATATGCAAGCACGACTGTGGCCTAGTAGACGCTGCCATGTCTGCCATGTTGAATTGATTTTACGCTGTGTCTCAACATGGCAGACATAGCACCACCTACTAGGCCACAGTCGTGCTTGCATATTGGTAGAAATATTTGGGCAAAGACAATCAAGAAGAAAGAGACAACCACAGCATCGTAAGTATGAACTAATGTATTTCTTTATGAGGCTATTTAAGCATTTTTTTGGCTAACACAGTAGTCTCGTTCTGCCCATGCCCAGAGTGAGTTCGTCGCTCTACCTTCAGGGTCTTTAGGGTATGACACCCTGGAACCCTGGGAACGAGGTTGCACTATTCTGGTTCACGAATTAGAAATTTGATGGCGTCACATCCCATTATGCGTTCAAATATAAAACACGCTGTGATTCGGAAAATATTTAAGACTTCTAAAAGTCTAGCGGTTTAATTATAGCAAAATCGCTAAGTTTCCTTTCAGCCATGCAATCTAAAGAAATAGGTCATAGATTTTTCCACCAACCATTTCACACAAATTTAAAAATTTAGAACCTATGCTGCTAAATAAATGGTCTGAAAAGAATCCTGACAAACATTGCTACGAAAAATACAAAAGTCTAACAATGAAGTAAGGTTCTAAACTAAATTCCTACGATCCAAACTATAGAACATTGTAATTATACATTTGGTTGACATTGACAATATAACGTCAATAACGACATAAAATTCAAGCTCTAAATATAAAGACTAAATGACATTTACAATTTCACAAATATCAAAATGAGTCTTGCTCAGCAATTTCAATAAATAATCTATTATCTGTAATTATCTTTGGGAGATTTAGATACACCAGGAATATCAGGAAAAATGGGCCACTTTTGACATTCCCCTGTGAGAACAACAAATGAGCTAAGAATATAAAAACTTGGCAATTTATTCATCTTCGAACATAAACTAAAACCTGGTTGCCCTCTCTATAAACATTCATGCTTTGAAAGTACAAATATTTCCAAATAAACCATGAATTTCTTGAAACAGCAGTGAACAGCGGCTTTGGCAAATCGTGAAGGACTTCTTATCTTTTGGAATAGTGTGCAGAAAACGTTAAATTTTCAATTAGTTTCTGCAGACTAAGATACATTCTTCAAATGCTGAAACACATTTCAAAAGCATATTAAGATGAAGACCTTTCCTCCTTTTGAAACAACTTCTAGTGACACCAGCACATCGTTACGTACGTTAACAAGACATAAATCATTTTACGTACGTTAACAAGTTTATCAGGTCCTTTTGGAATGCCATCTATCATCACTTTTTATGTGATTCAGGGGGGGGGGGACTACTTGAGTTTCCATGGTACGGGGTTATACCATTCAAAACCCGAAAGAATCACCCATAAATCAGAACGGTTTTGCAAGGCGCGTACCCAAAATCCGGGAAAGGTGAAAAGTGTACTCATAAATCCGGAGAAAGTGAAAAAGTATACCCTTCAATGATCTTTTACCAAAAATCATGCCTGGATTCTGTCGTCAAAAAGTTACCCTAAGAAAGGGACAACTCCTTACCCTGAAGTATTTAAAAGAGAATCTAAGCGTAGCGATGGCTCAAGCCACTTGCGGTCAACTCCAAGCAAATCACATATCACTTTTTCCTGCAGACGTCGATAAGTTACCCAAGTATGATGTCGCACGTGCCTATTGTCTTTGCTCGTCTTCCGTTAAAGGGGCTGGGTTACGTAACCGTAAACAAACCTGTTATCTCTAAAATCTATATTGTTACCTACAAGTGGCCATTGCGTTCTGCACAGATTTTGATGGATAGGGTGAATCCACAATAAAGTTACTTTTAAAAATCCACCAATATCTCTGCAGATGTATAGCATATGAGTGTTTCGTTTGTTCCTCTATGAAATACAAGAAACGAAACAAAAGAGACCATCTTCAAAATAACAATTTTATTTTGACAAAATTAGTGGAAATCTCCGAGATATGGCCTGTTAAGAATATTGCAAAATCGTCGTTGCGAAAGAAGTTTCATTACAGTGCGTGACTCATCCCCTTTAAGAAACCCCCCCCCCCCCCCAGATGTGATTTTGAAGCGATTTTGATTGTATTTCAGATTCTAACACTGATCTTTGTCAAAATTTCATAAGGTTTTGGTAATTGGCTCTTGAGTTCAAAAATTGTATTTCTGAAAATTGAGATGCCAGGTGTCACTACTGGGACATGTCAACAAAATGCGGGTTTTTTCTAATACGCCTGGTAGCTATCATTGTATAGTTCGAACTTTGATGCATTTGGTCTGTCTTTGTTTCGTCGAAATTCCTGGATATAAACGCCTGAAAAGAAATTAAATGATATGTTAGGTTGGCAATTGAAAATGATATAAATTGTAGAATTTACCAAAACAACCGTTGCTCTAAATTGTTCTTAAATTGGCATGCTAAGCTTTCAATGTACAAACATACTTATTGCGCAAAGACATTTCGTTTCCTTCATTAAATCAACGACATGGCCATTCCGCATTTCTCACTTCGTCTCGAAGCATTTGTTTGTTGCGCCTGTAGTATAGTTCATTCTTTATAAATTTGATCTTTGGATCTCCATCGATCTTTGAAGAAATTTTCTATAACTCCAAAATCATGAGATTGTAAACGATAATTTACAATTTCGTGACAAATAGTCACTGCCAAAGATAATGCAGGGATGACATGCTTTATTTCCGTCTATCTATGCCCCCGTCAGAATGCCCAGGTGAGAGGCTAGATACTCGCAGGGTTCCTGGTGATCGATAAAGATTGTCAAATTTTCTCCAGGCGGCTGCAACTTTGCACTGAAGAAAGCATAATCATTGGCAGGGACCTGCTCCTACGTGGAAGTAATTTCCAAATATTCCGCGGGGTTTGCCATGTTGGAAGCTGAATTTCAACTTGTGGGGCGTTTTGCAGGGAGAGGGGAGATTTTTCCCTTTTACCAGGCATTTAGATGGGTGTCTAACAGTTTTAATAGGTATACTACTCACCTAAAATTTCACTATAGTAGTGGATGACGCACATCTTTAGTTTTTTCAATCATGTTCTCATTTACGTCACCAAATGGACCATTTGACATTGCAACATATTCCGTTGGCGTTCCAACTCGTTTTTCTTGAAGTGCATCATTCTGCAACATTTTCAAGTTCTGGTAGCCTTTAGCTATGTCTTCCTCACTAGAAACAAAACTTTCATGGTAAGAGTGATTGGTGAATAGTCAGTTTTTTGGTAGTGCACGGTGCTTAAAGAAATTGGCACTCCTTATAGCACAACCATTCTGGCATCCCAGGGTACTTGACCCATATTTTGACAGGGTTGTGCCCCCATCTTCTTGATGACCAATTCAACTCTATGATGATGTAGTCTCTTTAAACATCAGAATCTTAAGAGATTTCTTTTGCAGACCCATTTTTAAGGAATTTTTACCAAAACTGCACCCTATTTCACTTCCCCTGCAAAGCCCACCAATATGAGGGAGACACATACAGTAGTAACCCGCATAAAAGAACCTATTTTTATAAGAACCTTGAGGCTGAAATTCAATATTTTAATCCCCCTAAATAACAACCTCTCAGAGGCTGACACTGGGGGAGGTTCTTATATAACAGATTTCATGTCTTCAAAATTGATCAGAACTGTCAAGAACTCTTAACATTGTGATCAGAATTCTTCAGAGGTACAAAAGACTACGAGATTTTTAACAATAATTCTAACCTAAAAATGTTCTCAAGAATTCTCAAGGAATCCTCAAAAAGTTTTTAGATTTCTTGTGCTGGAAACAGTATTAACGTGTGCAAGGTGAGTGCTGTATACAAGAACCTATTCAAGAACCTTGCAGGCTGGAATTTAGAATAACAGTCACTTAATTAAGAACCTACGCAGGCAGCCCAAGAAAAACCTAGGTTCTTTTATGCGGGTTTCTACTGTACCTGTCAGTAGCTATTAGTGAATCCCAGCCCCCGCGTCTAGCATGGCTAACAGAAGCGTTTAATACCCTCTACGTGGTAAGTATAGCGGGGGCAGAACATAGGAGGTTGTCCACCATCATAGCAGTTCTCAACGGCGCAACCAACAAAAGATATCTTTGGTGCAAAAACTACCGGCAGGCGACCCCTAGCGGATAACACAATTTTTGCTCGATCGTTTCTTCTGCATCGACACAAAAGAATCAATTCTTTTATTTGGGCCTACCTGAAAAATAATAAAGTGCCCAAGTCATCGCTGCCACTGTCGTCACTTCTATGGGAAATGAACAAAAGTGGGAAGGACTGACAAATAAAGTCAAAGTGGGAAGTGGGAAGTGGGAAGGACTGACAAAATAAAGTGGGAAGGACTGACAAATAAAGTCAAAGAAAACTCTGCAACGATGTTAGAATAAATAAAAAAACTGATTTACATTTCACTCTAGTGAGCATTTAGTTTCTAGAGTTTGGCTTTGGTCAACGCATCACATATTCACAAGTTCTAACCTTATGAACGTCCTTCTCAACAATATATGAACAGCTTTTACCTGTTTCTATTGCAAACGTCAAGCGGCGTTGATTCTGTATCTCCAGAACATTCTACATGAGCATTGGTAATAACTGGCAACTGAATTGCACCATCAGCAGTCTCAGATTTCTTGTTTGGTGTTTCAAGGCTTTCAAGGCGCAAGTACGTCGCATTCTAATGGAAAAACATGAAAACAGCTAAATTCCACTTTCATACGAAAAATTGAGAAAGTGAAGTGCTGGTACATTAAAAAACCGTTTCATTTTTTCCGGAAATTTCAAGAAAAATTGGGCTCGTTTATTGCCTTCTATATTTTTCAATACCGTCTACACAGACGAATGGTCTCATAAATTGGCAGTGAAAATGTGCCTGAAAGCACGGGCTGTAGGAAAAGCTAAATTTGGAAAAGATTTATGCATGATACATCGAGTTATTCCTCCCCAAAGTTTCTATTTCATTCATGATACATCGACTTAGTGGCATAATTTCTTGAGATCACGTCAATCTGCCGATCTCGCAGGCATTGAAATAGCGCCTTCGCAAGGAAAGAACACACAAAAGGAAACAAGTCGATATATCATGAACGAATGAAAACTTTGGATGGGAATAACTCAATGCATCATACATACATCTTTTCCAAATTCAGCGTTTCCTACAGCCCGTGCTGAAAGCACAGGAAAATACCCTATACATAAAGATAACGAGAATTCAAGGAACCCTCTACATAACTGTTCAGCATTTGTACTACTTATGACAGTCTCAACGAGCTTTATGGACAGGCTCAAGGAAAGAAAAGAAAAAACTGTCCTGTACGCCGTTAGTCTGCAAAATCGAAAATCCTCACACACAGCTTTCCTTCTAAATATGATCCCTCGATAAACAGTGAAATACCACGTAAAATTGTTTCTGATAACCTGATTCTGAGTCATGTTATCCAAGAGTTTCTAGAAGCGTACGCTTAAAACTGGCGTTTTTTCCATTTTTCATGGGTCATTTTTTCCATTTTTCATTTTTCCATTTTACGTTGACTCTTCAAAATAGCGATAGCAAACTCTTTAAAGAGTTTCAGCTTCAAAAATATTTAACAACGCCTGTTTGCTTATTCCAAGTTGTAGCAATATAGCGCAGTATTTTAAAATCAAGTTTATCATTTACTTTTATCATTTAATACATTAAGGTAGGTTGGGATAAATTTTCACAAACAATTATGATGACAACAAAACGAAATATGGGGTGACATAATGATGCAAAACAAAGGGGATCATCTATGGAATGCTTTACCTTCTTCGTTGAAAAGCATTGCAATAGTGTCCCGCATATAAGAAACATGAATTTAGGAAACAACAGACCTTGATTTTCAAAATAATAGCCCTCATATAAGAAACTGGTCCAGATATGAAAAAGGCTTGTTTCTTATTAAAAACTATGTATATATTAGAAATTTGTAAAACATTACAAATTCAGCTTTGCTGTTGAATCAGCCTGTACCTATTCAAAGGGAAACAATAACTTTGCATGCAAATGAAGCAAAAAGCACCTTGAATAATTGTAGCTTTTCTTGGTAGTGAAAATTTACAAATACAAATCAAAATAGTGTGTTTTATATGACAACCATACAGCTTGTGTCTGAGTAGTTCATTGATATAACATCATTTTTCTAATAAGAAACTTAAGAAACTTCACCCTGATTGGAAATTTATGTCTCATTTTATAAGAAACACATCAGACCTCAAATTAAAAACATTGTTTCTTATATGCAGGACACTACTGTACCTACAAAGTTTGCAGTCAAACTAAGGAAAAACATGATTGCCAATACTAATTAGGCAGCGTTCACGCGATGCCGGCAAATTCTGAAAACGGTGAAAAATGTGATGGATGGGCTTCCCGTTCACAAGAAAACGGCACATTTTTTGCCGGCAGATTCTGAAAACAGTAGATTTTGAAAACGGAACTCTAACCGGCACATTTTGGAAACTGCATCGTATGAACACTCGAAAATGACGAAAACAGAAATTTTTCGACACTTTTGGAACAAAACCCATCATTGATTTGAGGGCGTGAGTACATTTCTTTCGCATCAAAATCTTGCAATGAGTTATTTACTGTCAAATTTCGTACCGTTTTCAAATAGTTCCGGTATCGTGTGAACGCTAGCTCAAACTTTGCTACCGTCACATTTTCACCGTTTTCAAAATGTCCTGGCAGCGTGTGAACATATAGTCTTAGACTGCGTTCACACGATGCCGGCACACTTTAAAAACGGTGAAAAATGTGACGGATAGACCTCCCGTTCACATGAAAATGGCACAATTTTTGCTGGCACATTTTGAAACGGTAGATTTTGAAAACGGAACTCTAACCGACACCTGAAAATGATGAAAAATTGGGCATAAAATTCTTGCAAAGAGTTTTTGCCGTCTAATTTCCTATCGTTTTCAAATTATTCCGACATCGTGTGAACGCTAGCTCAAACTTTGCAGCCGTAACATTTTTTCACCGTTTTCAAAATGTTCCGGCAGCGTGTGAACATAGTCTTAGAATGCCATCCAGATTGGTTAAATGATGAAATTTTATTTAAAAAAAACTGATAGTAGTTCTGCAAATGCTTTGTATGTATTTCATGTAGTTGTTCCTTATTGATCTTATCACAGTTCTGATTGTAGTCGTATTGTAGTAGCACCTGTGATAGTATTCAAAAACTTTACTTTCGCAGCACAAGCCAGCTAAGCCTTGCTTTTCTTAGGTTGCGTATAACACAAGCATTTTGGCAAATTTTTACCTTGTAGTGGTAGTAGCTCGCATCTTACGAAAGAATTCAATTGGATTGAATTGAACTGAATTGATAAGACGAGTACCGAAAACTCACCGTAAAAAAGCAAAATTAAGTAAAATACAAGCATGTTGATACGAATTCAATTTAGCACGACGTTTTCAAGCATAGCCCTGTGAAGGTGAAGGTGAAGTTGCGTTTTTCAGCGCCAAGCGCAGGGATCGCAGATATAGAGCAGACCTAATCGAGTCCACGACCCCTTGTGGTTATTGCAAATATATTTAATAAGTTCTTTGTTAATGTTTCTCATGATATCACCAAGAATATACCAAGATCCAACAAGTCACCTGTGGATTTCATGGGTGATAAAATTGGAAACTCATTTTTCACAGCACCTTCAGTTCCCTTTGAAATATCTGATATAATCTCTGCCCTGAAATCTGGAAAGTCTCTTGGACCAAACAGCATTCCCATGAAAGTTTTAAAATGTCTTTCTCCATTGATCTCTTCGCCACTTTCTCAAATCATAAACAAATCTTTTCAGTCTGGAATATTCCCAGACAAGATGAAGTTGGCCAAAGTTATTCCACTGTTTAAGAAAGGCTGTCTACTAACAGCATCTAATTATAGACCTATTTCTCTTCTCTCTGTTTTCAGCAAAATCACAGAAAAGGTCATGTATGAACGTCTCTATAAGTTCCTAGAAAAGCATGAAATCTTATATACATTGCAATTTGGTTTTCGTGCTAGCCATTCTATTAACCATGCCCTGGTTAGTTTAACAGAAGCAATAAAGAACTCATTAGATAATAGAAAATTTGGTTGCGGGATATTTATTGATTTGCAAAAGGCTTTTGACACAGTGAATCATGATATTCTTTTGATGAAGCTTGAACATTATGGAATCAGAGGAGCTGCTCAAAAGTGGTTTAAAGCGTATCTTTCCGACAGGAAGCAGTATGTCTCAATAAATGGATCTAATTCCAGTTATCTCAATGTTACCTGTGGGGTTCCACAGGGCTCTGTTCTTGGTCCTCTCCTTTTCTTAATTTACATTAATGATTTACCCCTTGCATCATCAAAACTAGCCTTCTACCTGTTTGCTGATGATACTAACATCTATTATGAAGCCGAAAGTCTTACTAAACTGCAGAGGGTAGTTAACAAAGAATTGAAAAAAGTGAAAATGTGGCTTGATGTCAACAAGCTGTCACTCAATATTGATAAAACCAATTTCGTAATTTTTAAGTCTCCTCAACATTTTTCTCCTGAAACTACCACTATTAGAATTGGAAACCTTCCTGTGAAGCAGACTGGTTATGTCAAATTTCTTGGTGTTCTTTTAGATGAAAATCTGTCATGGAAGTATCACTTAACTGAGTTGTCTAAAAAATTGGCTAGAACTTGTGGTATGTTTTTCAAAGTAAGACACTTCTTACCCATAAATATTTTGATCTGTCTTTACAATTCTTTGTTTTCACCTTTCCTGCAGTATGGAATTTTGGTTTGGGGTCTCACCTATGAGACTTACATCAATCCAGTGTTCTTGTTGCAGAAAAGGGTTGTTTAGAGCCATTTCATTTGTACATTTTACTGCACCTTCTTCACCTATCTTTTCTGACTTAAAGATTTTAAAACTGCATGACCTCTTCCAGTTGAAACTGCTTAGTTTTGTCTATGATTGTGTGAATAGAACTTCCCCTTCTTGTTTTCATTCTTTCTTTGACTTAGTTGAATCTGTTCATCAATATGGTACACGGCAAGTCACTAAAAAGGATGTTTTTCTAACCCAGAAAAATACCCTGCAGTATGGTATTAGGTCAGTGCGCTTCTTTGGAGCTAAATGCTGGAATGATATTCCTGTGGATATAAAAAGATCCCCCTCTGCTAATATTTGTCGACAAAAACTCAAAGCCTTCCTCTTTCAAAACCACTACAAAAGTTGATAATAGAAATTTTGATTCAGAAAGTCACTACCTGCCCATAGTTTCTGTTTCCTTGAAGAAATCAAATTAATGTGAGAAATTTATGTTAGAAATTTGAAACAGGGGGTACTCTCTCCTCGATTAGTTTAACTACTGAGAGAGCTCCTCCTTTAAGTAATTCCCTCCATACAATTTATCCTGTTCTTTGTTTTGTATTTATATATTGTATTAATTTTAAGTGTTGAATAGGTTTTGTGTGTGTAATATTGTATTGTAGGTATATATTAGTTGCTTGTTTGTATATTTGATTTAAATAAATTGCATGTAGAGGAATTTAAAATATGAAACTGAACTGAACTGAACTGAACTGAACTTGTCATGACACTCATGTGGTGGGGACCTACCGGGCATCGAGCCTACTCCGCGTGACTGTTCTGGCTGCAAAGTCACAGGATTACATCACTGCGTCACAACACCTTCTTTCCAAATTAAATTCGCACCAAAGATCTTGTATTTAAGCGAGTTTACTTTGTTTCTCTGTGTGTAAAACTGCACTTCATGCAACCAGAAGAATTACTTAATCAACAAACTCACCGTATCTGTAAGGGTCTCAATTAAGTTACCAACTCTATCATAAATCTCAGAAAATTTCGGACGATTTTCTGGATCATCTTCCCAGCAATTGGTCATCAGTGTGTAAAATTCATTCGGACAGCTTTCTGGTTGATTCATTCGTTTCTTCCCTTTGAGATAACTTAAGAATTCGTCTGTGGTTATGCCTGGATACGGTGATCCCCCAAGAGTGAATATTTCCCACAGGACTACTCCATATGACCATCTGAAAAAAGCAAGTTTGAGATGTTAAATTTGGAGCAAAAACCTGAATAAAGGAATCCTTTTACAACCCAGGTATCTTGTATGCTAGTGGGGGACTGCCAATGTAATGCCTAAAGCCTAGATATCTTCTGTCATTTGTTGGTGTGCCTTGATTTCATACTGAAGCAAGGAACGTATCCCAACTGCCAATTCTTTTAGGCCCAAATTCAGTTGAACACGCTTTTGTTTGCCTTTGGCGGGAAGTTTAACTTGAAGAAAATCAGCCAATCCGATCACGTTGGTCGTCAAATTCCAATCTGATTGGTCGGGGAACAGATCTGTGTCCCGATGGAAATTTTTGTCCGCTTTGAGAACAGCTGGGAAATGAGGCCCTCACGGAAGTGACAACAACAACATAAATTCAATTCAATAAGATGAGCGTAAGCTAAGGGCCCTTATGGCGTGAGGTTAGGTATGTTGATCGGTAGACTACGCTTCTATGCCGAGAAATTTAATGACAGCTTGAGCTACTCACACGTCACTCTGACTAGAGTACACCGCATCAGCCAATGATTCGGGTGCTGTCCATTTCAAAGGCAAAACACCCGATGATTGTTTCATGTAAATACCATCTCTGTAGACATCACGTGCCATGCCAAAATCAGCAATTTTTACATTGATATCATCATTGTGATCCTTGGAGACTAAGACATTGCGGGCAGCCAAATCTCTATGAACACACTGAAATTTGAGGATAAACATTTTAAATTGCGTTAACTTAAATTCAAAATTAGCTCTGAGGAAGCCTCGTATGCCGAGGCGAAATATCAGCTCCTAAATATACGTATAATAAATTTTTAATCCAAATAATAGTCGTCGTTTCTTTTGTGTTGTATTGTGGTGTTCCTGCCTTCGAATATTTTCACTTGTTCTTCGCTGCAAGCATCTTTCGTTCAAGAAAGATCCGACGCACAGCCTGCCATCGTGGCTTTTTCTCGATACAATTCAACTTAAATTTAGTTGCATCAAGTGGACTTTTGAGGCATATTTCTATGTTTTGAAGGGATTGTGTTGCGGGACAATGCGCGTGACAAAATTTGGTAGACGTAATGAGGCCGTTTCAGCTTATCTGTAAACAATAGATTTCATTCTTAATTGTTAAAGGTGATCTGAAGCGAACATTTTTATTGCTGCAAATATCACAAAAGTTTGTATCTGTCTTTGATGGTGAAAACAGTGCTCAATGCCATGAAGACAGAGCGAATTATAATAGGACACTCTGGGGGGGGGGGTACATAACATGTTGAGGGTACGGGTATGTGCCGCCCATATGGATGGGCTTTTGGGCCCCAAATTCTCTAAACAAGGGTCCCTTTTTCGGCAGATTTTCCATAAACAAGGGTGGGTTATCCAGAAATTGGCGAAAAATAGCAAAAAATGGGTGGTTTTCCGCCAAAATTCATCATAAAATGGGTATGACGGCAACTTTCGGTAATTAGAAGAGGGTACCTTTCTGAAAACCGGGCGGCAGACCCCCGTCCATCCGTAAGTCATGTACCCCCCCCCCCCCCGGGATAGGACTGAAGCAATAAAACAGACTACATTCTTTGTTGTTACTCAGAGTTTCACGCTTTCTTGCGATCTTCAGACAACTAAAAGTTCTACTCAATTTTTGCGCATTTATACATACTTAAACATTGGCTTGATAACGGGCTATGCTCGAAACGTCGCTACTTTCAATTCGCATCAAAGTGCTTATATTTTATGTTATTTACTTGTTTGTCTTTAAACATGGTGTCAATGCGCAAAAATTGAGTAGAACTTTTAGTTGTCTGAAGATCGCAAGAAAGCGTGAAACTCTGAGTAACAACAAAGAATGTAGTCTGTTTTATTGCTTCAGTCCTATTGCTGCAAATAAACAGTACTTTTGAATGATAATGAATATCGTTTAAAATTTTTCATACCTCATTTCATTTTTGACTTACACACTATTTTGTATGATTGGCTAATGACGTCATTTTTTGCAAAAAGTGAGGAAAGTGTCCGAGCCTGACTATACTTCAAAAAGGAAGTTGACTCAAGAACTTTACTTCAGTTGTCACACCTTTCTTGAAATAACATTAGTCAATGATACAATTTCGATAACACTTATTCAGCTCAACTTAAATGTCTCCTACAATTGTAAAAATCTGTAACCTTTTAAAGATCAGATACGGCTATATTGCAATTTATTACCTGACTGAAATTTCAAAAACGAGGCAATACAGAATCCCACCATTCCTATTGGTTAGTCGCACATTTCCCGCGGGTTTCCCGTAGCCTTGTATAATACGATACAAGGACGCGTTTCTGTCGCCACGGCAACTGCTTTAGGCCTAGGCCTGTGAGATTTGCAGTGAGCTCAAACGACATGACTGTAACAAAATGTGTTTGATGAAATGCGAGTCAAGATGAGAAGCTATCAGGTAATAAAACTCATACTAACCGGTTTTGTCGTTGTACAGGAAAATATAACGCCCTCGGTCTTAATGCAGAGACCTCGCAAGCTCGGTCTGTACTTTTAAGACCTCGGGCTTTATATTTTCTCGTACAACACAAAACCAGTTAGTGTGCGCATAACATTATCCTAGTGATTTGCAAACAGAATGACGTCACGACTTAAACTAAACATCGGGGGATATCTTGAGAACGAAATGAGATATCAAAGAAATTTAAACAGGATTCCATATCACTCGACAGTGCCATTTATTCTGAATCTCATTTGAGTCAATAGCTCACTGCGTCAAAGAGCCACTGTCACCCAGAATCCTTTGTGGGCACGCAACAATTTTAGACTGACAGCACGGTTCAACTAAAGTAAAAATTTTTTATCAGTTCAGCTACTGCATAGTGAATTCATGATTCACATTCAGACCAAATTTGATTTCAGACAGTCTGAAATATTCGCGTGATTGCAAAAGACCCTACATGATAATGGCTCTTTTACAAGATACAAAACATGGACTGAAAAGATATTCGGAAACTTGCAAATACAAAAGTTTTTCCGATCAGATCTAAAAGCCTTCGAATATGTTGAAATTTGGAAGCATCTACAATTTGAAGACCTTATTTATTGCTAATTACAGAAACTCTCGGCCCGCTTACAAAATGTTGCGATTATTGGTCAAAAAGAACATAAAGACCTATGGCCCCGGGGAAAGTATTTAATTTCTATTACAGTAGTACAAGAATGTGCACTCTCCAAGAAATATCTTATTCACCCAGCTCGTTAAATTTTCCTCAAAATGATAGCTAGTTTTAGAAAAAATCCGTGGGAAGTGAGTGTCTCTAAACCTCGAAAAATGAACTGAAAAGCAGTGACATATCAAAATACACTTTTTTGACAACCGGTTCCAGAAAATTGCCTTTCCTTCTATACCTAGGGTAGAAAATGGGGCAAAAATTAGATCCGGTAAGGAGTGCAAATCCTGTCAGCAAAATAGGTTACGTACCCTACCCTCCAACTTCACCCCTATCACATCCCCGGGGTCTATGGCAAAGAAAGTATGCCTAGGTTCTCTGAAATGAATGTGACTAATGAACGTGGGTTTGTGGGTCGCGTGGGTTGTGAGTTTATTTGTGGGTGGCTGTGGGTTTGTGGGTTTGACTGGTGTGGGTTTGTGAGTTTGCGAGATTGTGGGTTTGTGAGTGGCACTCCAATGTTAGTTTCGTCGGTTTGTGGGTTTGTGGGTTTGGAACGCGATTACGCAACCTTACGCAATTAGTACAGTTTCTTGCATCTTTGCATCTTGCATCATTTTGGTCTAGAGAAAGCGAAAGTTTGGGAATTTTTGTCAAGAAAAAGCCAATTCATGGCACATTGAGCGTAGCTAAGTGTGTCATTTTCACAAAAAATGATTTAACCAAAGGTACTGTTTTTGGAAGCTGTAGGTGGTACATCCCTACCCAAAAGTTAGTGGAGAACCCCCCCCCCTGTGTCTGTTAATCATATTTGCTTAGCCTGAATTTGAGCATTGTTTCATTTGAAAGCAATGGTTGGTTGAATTTTGATTAAATCATAATTGTTTTGATCAACAAATTAGTAGCTATGCCAACCTCATAACCTCATTGCGTAATACCCATGCACTTAGCAACAACCCACAAACCCACATTTGATGTTGATAACGGAGAATACGTTCTTTCTTTTGAAACCCACTAACCCTAACTGGCCTTAACAAGAAACCCACAAACCCACATATGAAACCCACAAACTCACAGTACCCACATAACCAACATCACCCACAAACCCACGCGATTTAGTTGCACCCCTTTGAAATTGAGGAATGCGGTGATGATCAACGGGTGCAACTAAATCGCGTGGGTTTGTGGGTGATGTGGGTTTTGTGGGTACTGTGAGTTTGCGGGCTTCATATGTGGGTTTGTGGGTTTCTTGCTAAGGCTAGTTAGGGTTAGTGGGTCTCAACAGAATGACCGTATTCTCCTTTAACTTCAAATGTGGGTTTGTGGGTTGTTGCTAAGTGCATGGGTATTACGCAATGAGGTTATGAGGTAGACGTAACTTCTGCTTTAGCGACCAAAACAATTATGATTTGGAGTGCCACTCACAAGCCTACATGACCCACAATCTCACAAACTCACAAACCCACACCAGTCAAACCCACAAACCCACAGCCACCCACAAATAAACTCACAACCCACGCGACCCACGCGACCCACAAACCCACGTTCATTAGTCACACTCAGGACATCGGAAATACGGCTGAAATTCAATCTCAAAAGACAGCTTCGAGAAATTCTCCCGGAAAATAAAGTTTACTATGACAAACCTTTTTAGAAGCAAGGAAGTCCATCCCTCGAGCAATTTGATATGAAATATTTGCCAAATCATAATATGTGCAAGAATTCTCAAGGCCTGGCTCGATCTTGGTCCAGGAAGCTTCGAAAACATCTCTTTTTCCACGCAAGAATGTAGATAGATCTCCATGCTGACAATATTCAAGTATGACAAATAATTTTCCACCTCTTGTACATGCTCCAAGAAGGTTCACGATATTCTGATGCTCTCCAATGTGTATCAATACTTTTAGTTCTGATGCGAGATCTTTGTAATCTGAGTCAGTAGCACCCTCTGAAAAAAGGAGTATTTGATAGTTTGATCCTGTAGAGTGTTTCAAAAATATTCTGCTCCGTTTTTGTGAATTCTGTGGAGGAGCTGTAGCCTCAACTATCAGAGCCCTTACAAAGATGGATAGACCAGGCTTCAACAAAGGCAGGGTTTGAGGCCTTGCTTGAGTCAACCTTACGAGTGGTTGCTGATTTATAGCACACAGAAGGCAAACTAGGTGGTTGCTTCTAAAGCAGCACTTCTTTTGTCCCTCAGAAACATAAAACTAATGTAGAGAACTATCGCCCTTATCAGACCACTTTTCAGAAAACTAAGATTTTCGTAGAGGTCAAAGAAGTTCTGGAAGAGAACTCACCTTGAATAGGCTTCTCAACTCTTGCTATAAACCTCAAAGTGAGGTTTTTTCCATCCGTTTCCTTGTTGTCATGCTGGAACCACACAAATACGGACAGGTCTGAAACGCATAAATTAGGCCGTATCGCCCTTATCAGACCACCGTAGAACAACGATGAATTTAGCACATCAAAATCTTTTCAAGGCCGTCGTCAATTCACCAAAGTATTTTTTACTTTCCCAGAAAGCCAGCAAGTTACATGACCAATTCTAATTTGATTGAAAATGATTTCAAAATATTGTTAATTTCACTCCCTCTTTTAACTCTCTAAGCCTTGACCTCAGTCAACTCTAACCACACGATGCGTCAATAGTCTACAAAACTAAAGGGTTTCACGTGATGGACGCACCTGGGCGGCATAATGTCAGTTACAGTGCTCTTCCAAAAGGAGCCTTAGGTCTCGCATTTTGTGTGCAATTCTCGAAATTTCTTTGGATATGAAACGAGAAGAGTTGGAGGAAACATTCATGAAGACTATTCTACGTTAATTGAAAGAGATATCGAGAAACGACACAAAATAGACATGGTGTGTGGAAACATCGAAGGAAATGTGAATTGTACTTACACCTTCGTTGCAGGTAGGTCAACTTCAAAACTTTATTGCAAGACTTCAAAGCAAAACAAAACAGCGAAAATGAAGAAATATCAAAGAGATGACATCAGCAAACAACTTTCGCGCGCTTTTTGGATTAGCTAGGCCCAAGCTCCCTTTTAATTTTAACATTTTATTCAAGGCCGTTGCACAACACGGAATCGATGGTGGTCTGATAGGGGCGATATTACTCTAGATATTGCGAGAAAGGGTTCGAGCAAATTTTTGTTACATTTTTAAAAGGGTTCAAACTAGGGTTTATTCATGATACAACACTCGCTAAAAATGCTCTATTTGCTGTCAGCTTTTAAATCGCCAAATCGCCATTATCCATACTGCCGGGTTCGCTCCCAGCGATGTGAATTTAGCCTTAATCAATGGCTAATCACGTTCAAAATATTCCTCGATAGTTAGCTTGACAATAAGTACCTTGTTTGTTGGTATTGGTATTTTGAACAACAAGGGCAGATTTTGTAATACAATAGCATCAGTCGCTTTGGTTCACACCTCAAAACAAAGCGATAAGCGAATGCAGACAAAAGAAATTCTCTCAAGCAGAAATTGAAAACAAACGAAGCCGCAAAGTTGCCCTGAGACCAGTACGGCAAACTCTCGTTTGGTGCGGGCGAAGGGAGGTTTTTAAGAGAAGGTATGTGCTTATAACGACAGAAGAAGGGTAAATCTAAAGTTCTGTCTCGCGGATTTTGTTCATTTGATTCAGGAGCTGAGGAGTGACTACGTACATCTGAGCAACAAATATACAAAAATTGTAATGCCCTCCGCTCGGTTTCTGAATCAAATAAACAAAATCCGCGAGACAGAACTTTAGATTTACCCTTCTTCTGTCGTTATAAGCACATACCTTCTCTTAAAAACCTCCCTTCGCCCGCACCAAACGAGAGTTTGCCGTACTGGTTTCAGGGCAACTTTGCGGCTTCGTTTGTTTCAATTTCTGCTTGAGAGAATTTCTTTCGTCTACATTCGCTAATCGCTTTGAATTGAGGTGTGAACCAAAGCGACTGATGCTATTGTATTACAAAATCTGCCCTTGTTACTTTGAGCGCTAAAATAGTAATTGTGGAAGTTCAAATTTGCATTCGCACCCGAACTACCGGGTGAGTCAAAAAAAAAGTTTAGGCGTTTGGAGGGCTGTGGAATGAAAAGTATGTGACCGATATTCAAAACTGAAATGTTCATCTATCAGTCAAAGGTCAACTTAGATGAGAAAATTTCGTTTTGTAGTATTCCTCAGCTTATAGACCCAGAAATTCGGAAAATGCTGGTAAAGGGCAGGTATGGGAGCCAAAATTCCACATTCCATTCTGGTCCATGATTTACCTTCTATTGAAATTGGAATTCAGCATGTCAAACTGCCAATCTAAACTTCAATGCCACATAAATCATGGACCAGAATGGAATGTGGAATTCTCGATTAAAATACACACCCCTTACAAGCATTTTGCTTGTTGTTGGGTCTTAAAGATGTTTGATTTTATGAAAGAAAATTTTCTCATGTAAGTTAGCCTTTGAGTGATAGATTAACATTTTAGTTTTGAATATCGGTCACATACTTTTTATTCCACAGCCATCCAGACGCCTAAACTTTTTTTTGACTCACCCGGTAGAGCTTCGGTGTTTTGGCCTGACACATTCTGGAAGAACATCAAGTAAGTCAAAAATTGCCTGGATAGAATTTAGAAATAATTGATAATATTGATAATATTACATCTTGTTGGCAAGCGGTCACCCATTGTGCAGTTTTTTATTCATTGGTCTTTAATTTCACATTTTGATTCAGATGTGCTTCAAGTATTTCCTTAAGCAAAAACGCCGAAGCTCTGGTTTGAATGCAAACGCAAGTTTGACGATTGACATTCCTACTCCCAACGCACCATAACGGGGTGAGTAGCCCAATGGCTTATACAGTCTTCATCAGGTGACAAAAGTTAAGCTCGGCGAGTGAGGTCAAACTCCGAATGGGTAACCTCCGAGGCCTGATCTCACAAATCATCTCGTCGTCCTTCGGAAGAAACGCTAAACTAGGGGTCCAATGCCTGGATGCGGCATGCACAGTGGGCATGAATTAGCTTTCAGTGGCTAGAAATACTGACAAATTGAAAACAAACAAAACCAATATCCCAATACCAGCAAACGAGGTGCGAGGTACTATCTCAAAGTTAACTAGCGAGGAACAGTTTGAAAGTGATTAGCGATTGATTAAAGTTAACTTCACGTCGTTGGACCCAACCAAATCTGCGTTCTTTTTAAGGACAAGCGTTAAAGCACTCCATTCCTTACCTTTCACTGTTTTAACTGCAACCTTAGTGAGTCCAGTATTCTTCATCATATCAATGTTGTTGTAGTTGCTGAAACTGCTAAATATTCGTGAAAATCTTTTCTGCTTGGTCGGTGACATGCTGGTTGCTTCTGCCTTAAATTCAAGTATCCCTTGTGCTTTCGCAAGCCATACTTCGCCGAATGCTCCAGCTCCTATCGTTTCAAGCAAGATTAGTCTGTCTCGTGGGAATTCCCATTTCGGATTATAAGGAAGTCTGTGGCTCTGTTCTTGTAGTGAATAACCTGGATCAAACTGCAAAACAAAATAGGTTGAGTTTCGACTCTATTTGTGTTCTTTTTATGTTCAGAATAAAAAGTTTACCATCTACGAATTAACAACCCAACAAGGACGATACCGAGGGCAGCAAAACATCATGACATGATGATGAAATGTGATAATGATGATGATGACGATGATGATGACGATGGTGATGACGATGATGATGATGATGATGATGATGATGATGATGATGATGATGATGATGATGATGATGATGATGATGATGATGATGATGATGATGATGATGATGATGATGATGACGATGACGACGCTAAAACGTAAAAATGTTCCTGGTTCTGGTTTCAAAAGAATTTTGCTGAAAAGAACGAGAATGGCGTCAGGGAAACTTTCATCACTTTCAAAATGGCGGCACTTTATCAATTTTGAGCCTGTGACATCATCAAATTTCTAAAACCTTAACCAGAAGAGCTACAGGTTTCTGCGTGCAACCATATAGCAGAGTTCCATACACTATGGTTTTCTACAATATTGTATTGATTTCCCTCGAGTAATTTAAGGTTTACGATGATTTTAATTTCTTCAAAACTAATGATGAATTTTCGCAAAAAACTCAAAATGCCGCCATTTTGAAAATAATCAAGATCTTAAAAAATTGCCATGGCAGATTTACAGCAAATTACCCAAAGTTTCTTTCGAGCACTTTAATTCAAAGAAAAATGTGATACAATTTTACACCCACCTTTTGGTTTGATTGAGTACACTCAGAGGTGTGAAATCTATTTTTCTGAAATGAAAATTGCTTTGTGTCCGGTGCCTCAACCTTTTGTTGTACAAAATTCGCCCTTACAAAAACACAACCAAAGCCCGGTCAAGCTGATCAACATTTCACTAAACAAACTAATGTTTGATAAAATGTTTAGGATGTTTGTTTGCCTTGTTTGGTCACATAACATTTGTTTGACGATGCTAGATGAAGTTTGGTGGGGTTTAAAGGCGAATTTTGTTCTTTATTGCCGTGTGAAATGTTGAATCTGTTTGACCGGTGCACGGGGAGGGGGTCCTTAGTAAACTTGTGGGACAGGGATGTGCCTTTTATGGGTATCATTTTCGCCTATTTTTTCTATAGCAGGGTATCGAAAGAAAATAATTATTCTGGAGCCGGTTGTCAAAACATGTCAAAAGGGGACATTTTGTTGAATCACGTTGCTATTCTGTCAAATGCTTTTGACCGACTTTTCTAGAATCGGGTATCATTTGAGGGCGAAACTTCTGGAGCCAGGCAACAAATTTTTCTTCGTGGGCACACCTCCGTACCCCGTACAAATTTAGGTCAAGTACCGGGACCAGTCCAACAACCTTTTCGCCAAACAACTGGCTTTGCTTTGATCATTGTGCTGTGGTGCGTGCTCCACAGTGTTTTGGTAACTGCACAGGCACCTTCCACTCGCAAGTTTCCAAGAAAATGTTTGATGAAATGATTGACGAAATTTTAACTCAGTTTGATCAGACCAATTGAAAGGAACAAGAATTTTGATGAATAAGATGTTTGGTAAAATGACCGGGACACTTTTATGAAAATCCTACAGTGCCATCAATGATCAATCCCAACCTCGTCCCGTCCCCAGGGCCTTTTGTCATACTGGGGACGAGGTTGTGATCAATCCATGGGCGACAGAGCAGAAACTGCGTGACGTGGCGTCATCGAGCAATTTGAGATAAGAAGTGTTTGGATAGATAAGCTTTGTAAAACGATAAATCAAGAGTTTCAGGCCCAAGGAACGAAATATCAAGAGTTGCCGAATTCTGGGATCTGTTGCAGGGAGCTAGGGAGGCTCAAAGTTAGGAGTTTTCACGCATGCGTGCACAGTCTCTCCTCTGTCTCCATGGCCCTTATCATGATGAACATACCTCAAAGATGAGATTCGGTTGCAAGTACAGTCCATATCGTTTCTCTATCCTTCTTTTGTAACAATATGTCAATAGCAATACAATAAGAATAACAACCATACTGCAGCTGATGGCTATAACCAATGTCTTGTTATCTTGTTTTGATTTTGACAGTGATGATGTGCCACCTACAAAAGTTTAAATGATAATAATGGCGATGCTTCAAAAGCCAAGTCGAAACAGGTGTGCCGTGTTTGTCCTTTACTAGCCACACCCAATGAATAATTGGTAGCAAATGAAGAAGCGCCCCCCTCAAGTTAGGGTTATTTGTCTCATTGTGTAAACGAACGTAAGGGGGAGGGAATCATTTCCCAAATAACACACAGCGTTTTGGGCTTGTAACGGGACACCATAGTAGCATTTGGGATGATCAACGGGACACCATTTGAATGCACCATGCATTCGTGTTTGCTTCTTGTTGCGTCTTGTAGTGAAGGGGCCTTTATCGTGCCACGCTGCATCGCAACACGAGGTCCCTTCTAAGGTGAATTCAGCGCGTGATCAGAGCTATCTACATGCCTGAAGTAAGATAGAACAATTGATGTGTGATTCACGCAAACAGTGTCCTAGGTCGATGGCCATGACTCAGTTTTAAGATTTCAAGCTTTAATGGGATTTTTGAGATTGCACCTCGGGTTCTTAACAGTGGAAAAAAGCTACGCCTATTTAAAGATTTACGCCTAGTCCCACTTAAATTGCGACCTAGACAGAAAGACCTGGATAATAATGGCGTCCGGGATTCTTTACCAAGATTTTTTGCGTTCCATGATAAATCGACCAATCAAATCAACTGAAATTCTTTCAGGTGCAGAACATCATGATAGAATTCCCTGGCACCATCTTTAACGAAATTATTAGTTACAAAACAAACGACCAAAATAGAAAACACTACCCAAAATGTCTCACCTTTTCGTACGACTGTGATGTTATGAAAGTCAGTGCCAATTTCATTTTTTGCTATGCAGCTGTATATAGCAGTCACCTTTGATGGATGAACAACAAGTTTGCTAACGTTTGTTGGTGTGGATGAATCTGGGTAAATCTTGACCTGATCAAATCAAAATTGAATGTAAAGAGTCTACAAACTAGCGTAAACAATTTGAGTGCAAAGAGCCTACAAATCAGCGTCTGCAAACTAGAGCACGAACACTAATAGAAAGCTCTTGATTAAAGGATGGGTGGAGTTGCAATTGGCTTTCAGTTTCAAACTTAATAATATTTGACAGGGCCGTGATGATCTATAAAATAATGAATGGTCTCTGCCAAAATAACTTAAGAGGGAGACTTGTTACCAGATCTCAAATATCTCACTATCCAACAAGAAATCAGATAGATCTTGACATTCCAGGGCAGAGCCTAGAACTCTCCAAAAGCGGTTTTTTCTATTCAGGTGCAAAGACGTGGAATGAAATCCCATTTGAAATCAGAATGACTTAGTGAGCTTGTCAGGATTTCTAGCTACTGAAAGGAAATTTAGGCCCACTGTGCATGCCGCATCCAGGCGTGGAATCCCTAGTTTAACGTCCCTTCCGAAGGACGACGAGGTGAGTTGTGAGGTCAGGCCTCCGAGGTGAGCTTAACTTCAGTCATCGGACGAAGACCGTATAAGCCACTCGGCAACTCACTTGGCTACTCATCCTTAGGAAGACCGGCAAATTTGTAAGGTTTTATATATATGTAAATAGATATTTGTACTATAGTTCTTTTTTCTTCTTTAGCTGATAGGGTTTTGTCTTTAACCATGATAAAATGAAATGAAGTCTAAATTTACTTTGCAAAAGAGAATGATACTGAGAACTGTAAAATTACCTCAACTTGGGTATTTACTTTAAGAGGAGTGTCCATTGTTTCACTTGTTTCTTTGGTGTCTTCACCCATGCCATGGGTTGTTAGACACCACACTTATGTTTCAGTAAATTTGCTTCGGCGGATTAGACGTTTCTGCGGAGGAGGTTCTTCCTCGGCCTCTCACGCTAGCTCCTCCGTAGTAGCAAATTACAATACCCTCTGCATAAGAACAAAGCAGAGGTAATGAAGCAAAACTGTTCGAATATCCCTTTTAAAGCAGCTCTAAATAGACCTTTTAGCTATTCTGAAAAGAATCTGAATCTAACGATATTTTACTACATTCTGTAGAATTTTCGAATGTGCGCAATAGTTATAGAAGCTCTAACGCCACTCGATCGAACATCCTGTATAAAAATGACGCTCGATCCAGGCTCTTTTGCAGAATAGCTAAAAGGTCTATTATACTTCAAGATTACCTTATCAAATTGACTTTTCCATTCATTGCCAACTTTGTGCAACCAGGTGAATTTTGGTAATGGGTTTGCCCGTTTAACATGGCATTCAATCTCAGCTCGTTGATTGACATCTGCAACCATCGCATAACCATGCTGTCGCTTTTTCTGTTTCTCTAACGTTGGTGACACTGGATAAAAAGTTCCAACATTACACCTCTTTTTATAAAAACTAGGATTAGCCATAGTATCATAGGTTTCTTATTTTCTGAATTATCAATGTGGTCGCTAACACTGCTGCAGATATAATTCTTCACATTTGAAACATCATATAGAAATAAATAGTGTTCTGTTATGTTGAAAACACAAATGGTTAGTTAATATTGCTCAAGAATAAAGGTTCAACGATCCATTTACTTTAATACCCATGCTCTTAATCTTTAGAAGTTTCGTAACACTTCTCAGACATGACATAGTACTATAGTTTCATAAAATTTTGACCATCTTTTGACCATCATAAAGTTTTTTTATAAACCAGATTCTTATAAAAAACGTGTGGTCATATTTGAATGAAAAGACCTCTCACCTATTCCAAAAAAGAACCTGAACGAACGAAATTTTGATCCATTTGTAAAATTTTCGAATGCGTACAAAAGTGCTAGAAACACCAAAGCCACTAAATCGAGCTGTATATTTTTAAAATGTACGAAAATAACTAACACTCGATCCCGGGAGGGGGGAGGCACTTAGCGTATGCACACGCGAGGAGGGTAAGTCCAATATTTCTGGGCCTGATTATTTCCAAAAGTGATATTTTCGGGTCGAAATTAATGAAATTGTGGCCATGATATTATTTAAGCATAAGACAAAGTCAAACTGATATTTCAGGGCTCTGTAGGGGCAATCCTGGCCTCTCAGTTCGCTTTGTTTTTGGGTCTATATGTTCGTTTACAGGTGTCAGAGTATAAAATTCGCCGATTTATTTTGGGTTGCAGTGAAGTTGAACTGGTATTTTTGCGTTGCCAGAGAATTTCTTTGACTGACCCCCCTCCCCCTACCGTATACGTATGTGATGAGTGCCCCCCCCCCTAAACATTCGATCTGGATTCCTTTGAAGAATAGATAAAAGGCCTACTCTAGCTAAATGGCTGTCACCTTTGATACATTCCAAGGGTGTGCACTAAAAGAAATTTCGACAGAAAGGCCGGGGTATTTCTTCGGTCAAAAATATACACTCTTCTCATATCCAATTTTTTCGGAGCAAATTGGGCAGCAGATAGTACTATCTATTTTCTTAGTAGATCCAGTAAAAACTAGAGAAAGGACAGAAGAAAAAGACGGAACAATGAAGAGAGAAGTTACATGAATTCAACTGGAAGCGGATACAAACAAGCAGTGGACGATTACAACAACCAAGATATTTGAGTAGGCAATTGAGGATAGCAAAAATATATCTATAAATGTTTATACAGCAAAAATACCAAGACTTCCCAATAATTTTTTAGTTTGAAATTTAAGTTAAAGTTTCCCCAGAGTTTCCAAATGGATAAAAGGAAATGTGCTTTTAACCTCAGTGTTTCATAGTTTCCCAAAATATATTTCGAATTTCCAAGCAATCTCTCCTGCAAAACTATGGGGAAATTCCACCACTTTTTGCATTGTTATAAAACAGAATAACATGTTTTTCTGGAGTTTGAGCATCACCTTTTGCTCTTCATAAGAACTCTGCAGCGAACCAAATAGAATTAGCAATGCTCTTCGCATCAGTACGTTTATCCCATCTTAATTTAAATAGTTCAGCTACAACTGAATTAGTTGGCATTAACACATCATCTATACTGGATTGTTTAGTTCAAGGACTGATGAATGAAGGACCTAGGATCGATCCTTGTGGAACACATAATTCTTTATTACCAGCCGGCCACTACATCTTCATTAATGTCAACTCTTCTACAAACCAGAACTCCTCCATTCCATGTAAATACTCCATTCCATGTAAATATTCCATTCCATGTAAATACAGCCGTAAATTATCAATACAATTTTACAAGTTTCATGAATACAAGAAGAAAACAGATCAATAAAATGCGAGAATGGCATACAACTTACCCAAAACAGTTACCACAACACTTAACGAATGATTTCCTCTCAAATTCGATGCAACACATGAGTAACTTCCATCACTGTATGGAAACCCTGCTTTTGAAATCTTCAAACTGCAATTATGACTCCGATGACAGACTTGAATGCTATTTCCATCTTTATACCACGCTAAAGAAGGCTTTGGAGATCCACGCAGGACGGAACAGTTAACAGATTCTGTGTCAAAATGTTCAACAACTTTCAATCTTCCTTTGTTCGGAATTAACTGAACAACCGGCTTTTCAGGAACTATAAAAGGAGAGATGACTTGTTTGGTATACCTCTGGATACGCTATTTTGTATATAATCGGTAGTTCTCTATTATTTCTAAGTTCCTAAAAATGTTACAATCCAATAGAAGAGCTGTGACACTTTGGAACCACCTCTGCTTTGAATACACTAAGTGTGGCAATGAGTACATTTTCGGGCTCTAAAATTATCTTAGGTTTTGTATATTTTGTGTTTTTCAAATATATGCTGTGCTTGAATGCCCATCATTTATTATTCAGAGTCCTTCTCTTGCTCTTTATATCTGCAGAACAGTGACTAAATTGCTTGCAAAACATGACTGCGCAAATGTGATCCGTTACTCCCATTCATGACCTTCGTTTAAAATCATTTTCAGGCAGCATGCACTATAGTTCTAACACTATGAGTTCTCGGGAAAAAACCTCTTACCTTTGAATATGACATTAAAACTTGCATTTGTCGATTCAGTTGCACCGTATACCAATCGCTCGCAAACATAAACTCCTTGCATTTCAGATTTCATATCTCTCAGCTTTAACACATCAATATCGATACCAAAACGACCTTTCCGTGCAACTGAACTGTCTTTAACCTTATACTTGCCGGTGCCATTCACTTTGTACCACTTGAGATGAGAATCATCCATCGATCCCATGCCATGTGCTTTACAAGCGACGGTATAGTCATCTCCTAATTCTAATGTGATAGCAGTGATGTTTGGGGTTAGATGAACTGGTCTGACACGAAATGCTACAATAAAAACAAAAAATTACGATAGCATCGGCGTCGAATCTTCAAGAAAAGTACTTTTAGGGAAGGAACTTGTGCGGGCAGAAACTTTCGCGTTTTCGCAACTTTGACAAATATTCGCGAAAGTTCATTTCATGATCAAATATCTACCGCGTGTCCCACAAAAAATTTTTTTCCCTGTCTTAACAGTTCCACAACAACAATCACTCCTTCGTTTTAAACGATGTAAACGGCAATCTCTTGCTTAAAGGCTCACTTGGATCCATATGATTTTTCCCGATATTTTGCTCCTCAAAAGACCTCCAAAATATGAATTTTTCGACAATCATATGCTGGAGTAGTCCTAGAAAAGGTGGGAAATCTAGCGATGGAGATAAGTTCCATTCCTTCCATGTTTTACATAACAGGTCTGAAAGCATACAACCTGTTGTCAATTTCTTACATTAGTATTCAAAGTCGCAAATGCGCTAAAATGCCGACCACAGGATCTTGTCTTGTGTACTATACTTTTTCTTCGAACATCAAGCAAAATCGTGCTTTTTTACTGACAAAACAGACAGACATGATTTTTCTTGGGTCCCTTTACGGTGTTCAAGCTCCTTACTGTTGGAATTGAGTTAAAAAATGGAATATCCGTGTATTTTGAGGTGAAGGATTGACGGTTTTATTGATAAACCGTTTTTAGCTCTTCCCTGCGCATTTCAAGTATTCTGTTTTTCAGGAAAATAATCCATGCGTGCAGATACAGAAATGAAACAAAAACTCAAATCTAAGTTGAGCATTGTGCAACAGATTTCCATTAAAATCTTTATCAAATAAAACACACTTTCACTAAAATGATAGTTCAAATAGGGAAAGTTTTTTCTGGGACACCCGGTATATAATCAAATATTGATTGTTTGATTATTCCACGATATTTGTTGGCAGGGTGAATTTTTTCTAATGTAGTTAAAAGCAATCTTAGGGAGCAGTCATAAAGTATCTGTTATATGGGGGTGGATGATATTTGGATGGGCCATGAAAAATTTTGCCATGACTTTTTGGGGCTATGAAAAATAATCAGATGTATTTTATGGGGCCATAAAAGTTTTATCATAAAATGTTATTTCTAAGGTTTGGCAGCGGCTGCAAATGCTGCGAAAATTGTTTTCTGTTATTTTTCCCACTAGACGCTTGCTTTGCTGTTCATTTCTTTTCTTCTCCTTCTCTTGTTTAGTTCAGTGGCTAACCAGTGCTTCATTATTAAGTTATATTTCTGAAATTACACTACTAGGTAAACTCATCGAGCCTACATTCTAAAAACTAAATTGTTTTATGGGGTGGGTAAACTCATCGAGCCTCCATTCTAAAAATTACATTATTTTATGGGGTCATAAATAATATCCTAGTTCTTACTATTGGGCCATAAATAAGTGAATAGGAATCTAGGATGGGCAATTAATTTTTTTGCAAGATTTTTGGAAAATCATCCACCCCCATATAGCAGATATTTTATGACCACTCCCTTATTATTTAAGAAAAACTTTTGCCAATGTTTTTCGCACGATGTTTGACGCGTTGCGCTATATTTGTCAGTATGGAAGGGTCGACAGAGTCACTGAAGAGTTGAGACATCTTTGAGACATTACAAAATTTGATCAGAAATCTAATTCGTGGACGCAAACTTTCCCATTTTTGGCGACTCGCGAACTTTTTCAACATTTTACGGCACCTTACGAATCCTCCCTTTTCAAATTTTACCTACTTGAACGGCATTTTCAAATTCATTCGTTTTCGAGCTATCAATAAAAGTTAGGCTAACTAAAAACATTGATTCTTTACACACAAAGTCATGTTTCCAAGAAAATCTCTTTGTTTTCAAGAAAAATCCATCAAAAGTTCTTAAAAGCCCGTTTGCTGAGAATATATCTGTTTCTCAGAAAATGAAACGCCCCTCAGAGGAACCTGCCTTTTCAAATTTTAACCAGTGGGCAAGTATGATCCTGCATGAGACGAAAACAACCGCAAAAGATCGCGAAATCGTGAAACATGGCAAAAATATATACTGTCCAAGACTCAAAAAGTATGATGATGGTGGTGATGATGATGATGATGATGATGATGATGATGATGATGATGATGATGATGATGATGATGATGATGATGATGATGATGATGATGATGATGATGATGATGATGATGATGATGATGATGATGATGATGATGATGATGATGATGATGATGATGATGATGATGATAAAACTAACTTATCAACAGAACTTACTTTCTTTGATGATTAATCCTCCTTTGTGTATGCAAATTGTTCGATTCCCCTTCTTTGCCCGACACCAGAGATTTAATGCACCTCCTTGTTTTAGATGAGCAAAAAATGTGAATACTTGTCCTGTTCTTTTCAAGGATTCATTAAATCGTTTGTCATACATAATATCAGTTGCTACTTCATAAAAGTCTATCACCAGTAGATGTACTTCTGCGTTGGAAACATTCGTACGGCAGTCCACTTTCACCCTATCTTCTCGATAAGGACTCAAAATGTCTAGAGGTGGGGCAATGAATTTGAAGTTACCTGCAACAGGATGAAAGCGACAATGAGAAACAAAGACTTGATGATAAAGCAATCGATGGCTTGAGAAATTCATCTGATGTCCCGAGAAACTACCACTGTTTTTTTGTTATTCTAAATCTTAAAAACTAACTCAAACACAATACTTTTAATACAACTAATATGTAGCATCCATAGCCAAAAAAGACAGAGTTCTGGCTATGAATGGTACTTAAAATTTCCAACTTCTTACACACAATTCAAAAGAACGAAAAAACAAAGAAGTACACTAACAAAAACGGTCAAAAAGTGTATCTCAAGATAAATGCCAGGAGTTTCCAGGGAACCAAGGATATAATAACTGAAGGGAACAATGATAAAAAAAATTCCCGCAGACTTCTCCAGCATCTATCCTGAGACAGACCTCTAAGAAAGAAAAGTAAAAATAAAAGTAAAAGGATACTGCTGTTTCAAAATCACCAAACATTTCTTTTCAATCTGTTTTTTCAATGACCAAATATCTATCTTTATACCGGGCGAGTCAAAAAAAAGTTTAGGTGTTTGGACGGCTGTGGAATAAAAAGTATGTGACCGATATTCAAAACTGAAATGTTTATCTATCAGTCAAGAGTCAACTTAGATGATAAAATTTTGTTTGGTAGTATCCCTCATCTTACAGACCCAGAAATTAGGAAAATGCTGGTAAAGGGCATGTTTGGGAACAAAAATTCCACATTCCATTCTGTTCCATGATTTACCTTCTATCGAAATTGGAATTCAGCATCTCAAACTGGCAATGTAAACTTCAATGCCACATAAATCATGGACCAGAATGGAATGTGGAATTCTCTATTCCCATACAAACCCCTTACAATCATTTTTATTGTTGTTGGGTCTTAAAGATGTTTGATTTTACCAAACAAAATTTTTTAATCAAAGTTAGCCATTGAGTGATAGATTAACACTTTAGTTTTGAATATCGGTCACATACTCTTTATTTCACAGCCCTCAGAGCACCTAAACTTTTTTTTGACTCACCAGGTATAAAAAGTGAAAGGTTGTGCAGAACTTTCTTTGAAATGCGCTCGTGCGCGTCTCCTCACCTAATGTGCAACGTTCAAAATTTGGCGGCAAAGAAGTTTGTTCAGTAGCTGTTCTTGAATACAGAGGATATTAAATCTTGAGAATAATTGATATAATGTTATCTGCAGCGTCTCTCTACCTTTTGGCAAAATATTTGGTTCCTCAGATAGGATAAAACAAGGTTATCGCCCTGTTTTGCAGAGGCTGTCCACTTGGTTTCACTTGGTTCGTGGTATCAGAAATTCAAAGTTTTTTCGTTAGAGAGTAAATAAACATGAATCGTCATTTCCCACGTGAAATACTTCCATTTTCATGAGCCAGAGTTGGCAGTACTGGATCAATGCCCCTAATTTTCAAAAGCAATAAATTTCTTCTATTTGTAGCTTTTCTTGCAATTCAGAACAGGCGGGTCTATTAACTAAGGTAACAGGATAAGATCTGCAAAAGAGTTCTTACGAAATATCACAATAAGTTTCCGAACAGTCTGACCAGGACAAAGACTAGCAGATACGAGTGGAATGCGAGGGTGCGACAAAGTCGCACCAAACAGGTCTGGTATCTAATAATGACTTAATATTTGTTTTCAGCACTTAAAGGGTAAAAGATGGGTAATAGGTACTTTGAATGTGAACAAAAGGAATTGGTAAAAGCACTGTGAATAAAATACGGCCCAAGTTAAGAACCAAAACAGCTTCCTTTCTTACTAAAGACCAAGACCCAATATAAAGAACCTACTCAGGCCGACTGGCAAAATTGTAGGTTCTTATATACCGGGTAATCAAAACAAACAGCTCCCGTTTGAGAGACGACAGGTAACTGGATATCAAGACAATAACATAGGCAAATACGTCATTTAAAATTGAACAAGTTTAAATATATTCTACTTCTTACGTGCTTCAAATCGGCCACTCCCTGCTAACATTTTAAGTGATTTTCTCGAAAAGCCCATCTAAGAAACCTCCAAAAGTGCATAAAATTACGACCAAATTTCTCGCATGTCTTTGCTTTATAGCAATGACATTTACGTTCAATGACTCTCAATAATCTCAGACTCCCCATCACAGACTTATCTTACGACTTACTCATACTTTGCTTTGAAGCTGCTGCGGCGCAGTGGTGTAATCATCTGATTTGCAGCCAGAACTGTCAGGTAAAACAGGGTTCCATACCTGGTGGAGCCCCACCACTTGAGCGTCATGTGATCAAATTAGGCCACCTACAAAAATACGGCTGCGATGCATGCTGGTTCCCCTAGAGCTTTTAATTAAAAATTTCTATTCAATCAATTTTTGTCAAGTTACCTGTCACAAAACTGGAATATTCTTAAAACCATCGATCAATCGTACGAAGAATATTGAGGATTTTGCACATTTTGCAAAACGATGGAGCATTTGATAATAACCCTAACTGCCAAACTCCAAAATACTTTTCCGTCTTTAAAGGGTCTGTTTCATCCAGCATGCCTTGCACGTGTCGCCTCTTGGATTGCCTTTGTTGTCGCCATTTTCATGGCCAAGGCAAATGGCGACAAACAAAAGCCTACCAAGAGACCACACGTGCAAGGAATGCTGGATGAAACAGACCCTTTAACAAGAACCTGGCTCTCAACACCCATAGAAATGCTTTCACCTCATTAGGATTACATTGTAGATTATATGCTGTGGAATTCAAAGACTTTCCGACCTATTCTTTCTCATTCAGTTAACCCGCAGAACAGTCTTTTATTTTCAATGTAATAAAAAGCGGGCAGCTATCTCTTGTAATAAACCTATTAACAGTTGCAGCTGCAAAACTCTCTTTTACCTATCTACTTCAAAAAAAGTTGAAATCTGCTTCAGAATTGGATTTTATTTGTGTAAACCAAGACATTAGCTATTACATGTCTTAATAAAACCAGCTTGCGAGGCAGGTGGACAGATGTGATAAGATCATAGAAATAAATGCGAAGTGAGGTTGTTTTAAGAAGTTTATGTCGAAAGATAAAGCGCACATCTGTAGGATAATATATAACCAAGGGTGTGCCCTTTGTTGTTAATTATTAAATAAAATAACTTTTGTCTGAAAATAAATTTGCCACGCGTACATCACCCTAGCGTTTGTTCAATATGTTTAATGTCTTTGATTTGACACTGTGATAATTGTTGAAAAATCGTAGCTGTTGTTGTAAAATTTTGTTATCGATGCCCTAAGCACGTTGAACATCTTTACATTTCAGTTAATTATCAAACAAAATTGCTAACATGCAAAGTTCAATTTCTCACCCTCAAATCAATCTCACTATTTGTACAACAATTTTCATCTGTCAATAATTGTCCTGGGCAGTTCGGACACTGTTGTTGTGATTCCCGAAGTACCCATAACATAGCAAAGTAATGAGATATTACCAAGCCAAATCAAGCCATATATTGGTTTTTTATTAGTTTTCTTCGTTATGTCGTTGCAAAAAAATTTGTTTAGGCCCAGCCGCTGCCGAGGCAGTTTGTTTGGATTAGTTTGGGAGGCGGAATGTCATTGCTACTCTGCCATATAGAATCTGATCTTTGGGCCTAAACAGCCGTTTTTGTAACGACATAATGAAGAAACAATTCATCAAACAATATTTTCCTTGATTTGGCTTGGTAACTGTTAAGCAAATCATTTCCTTACTTTGCTACATCATGGGCAGTTAGGGAATCACAACAACAGTGTTCGAAATGCCCATGCGACTGTTTGCAAAATCAAATTTCATGATCATAGCTCTAAACACTTACAGGTTGTCCCAAAAACTTCTGCCCGTTTGTGTAGTTGCTGTGGAGGAGGCGTATGTCCTCTAGTCCCTTTCTTGATACAGTGACATATGACAGTCTTCAACTTAGAGTTTGAAGCCTGTAAAACTCGAAAAAATGATTCCTTAAAAAAAGCAATTCTATTGTTCTCCAGCAACGTCAAAATTACGATTCTGGTATTTCAAATTTTTTCCATATTTATAAGAGAGTTAACTGTGTTGCCTGATCGATAATATTTATCCCATTACAAACGCAGAAGAAATTCAAACACATCGTTAGAACCCTTTCTTAGTCCTTTTGTTTCATTTTGAAATTGCTTGAGAACAACAGAAGTGCTGTTTCTGTACTCTCGTATGCTATAAATCAGCAACCACTTGTCAGCGTAGCTGAAACCAGGTCTCTTCAAACTCCAAGTTGAAGCATTATCTATATAACTGTGCATTGGCAATGATTTACTGTGTTTGTAGCTTTGAAATTAAAGTTCATTACCTCGATGTTACTGCTTTTCTTTGTTGTTTTCTCTTCGGCTTAAGTCTAACAAGTGCTAGAAATCAAATTCAAATGGCTCCTGCGCCTCTGAACAGTTAGCTCCTACACAGCATTCATGCTCGTAGGCAGTCTGGTTCCCTGACGTCATTTTCGATTGCGGGGACTGGACTCCACGGAAGCGGTCTAAAATCGTTTCCCTGCCGCCCAGTACTCTCAAACGAACGCGGTCAAGTTGACGCAGGGAACCAGGCTGGCTCGTAAGATGAATGCTGTGTACGAGCAGATAGTTCAGACGCGCAGGAGTCATTGAATTTGATTTCTAGCATTGGTTAGGCTTGGGCCGAAGAGAATACAACCAAGAGAAGCTGTAATATTCAGGTAATGAAATTTAATTTCTAAGCTATAAACACGGTGCATTATTGCCCATGGAACAGTGTAAACAATGAGACACATGAAGTTACAGCTCCTCCACAACAACCACAAAACGGGGCATAATTTCTTCGGACAACTTGTAGAACACAGATCCCATATCATGAATATTCCATTTCAGCTCATTATCAAGCAAAGTAACTCAATTTAAAGGGGCATGGTCACGTAATGTAAACAAACTTCTTTCTAAACGACGATTTTGCAGTATTTTTGATAGGCCATATCACAGTGATTTTCCACTTCTTTTCTCAAAGTGAAAGTGTTATTTTGAAGATGGACTCTTGTACTTCGTAGAAAAACAACCGAAACACCCATATATTGTACGATTGCAGAGATAGTGGTGGATCTTTAGAAGCAACCTTAGTGTGGATTCACCCCATCCACCATAATCTGTGCAGAACACAATGTCCACGTGTGGGAAACAATATAGAGTCTAGGGATAACAGGTTTGTTTACGGTTACATGACCCTGCTCCTTTAACGTTCAATTTGCCACGCTTGGTTCACTCCACTATTTGTTCAACAAGTTTAATCTAGTAATAAATTGTCAACAATTGCTTGAAAAATCGATGTTATCAAGTGAAATTTTGTTATCAGTGCACTGAACACGTTGCTCATCTCCTCTCAGCACTAATTTGAAACTGTTATAAAACATCTGGAAGAGATACAGGGATATCGGAGTTAGGATCTATTTTGGGTTTAACGGGACCACTTCGAAGAAACCAGAACGGGCTTTAAACGTGCGGGGACTTATTGAAGAGAAGTACACAAATTCAACGCAGTTCCCTATAGAATCGTTAAAGGTCCGTAATTCGAACAACGCAATGCATCTTTGTAAAAAGTTCCTCGCCGCCATCTTTAGCGTAATCGTTTGATAAAAATTTTTCTTGGAGGGGAGGACTTGATAGAGAGGGGGCTTGACAAAGCACATTGATCAAGTCATACAACCAATGGTAGCCAATAAACACTGCAATCCGGCTCATGGGACCAACCTTGTCCAATTAATGAAGTTATATCTAGAAAAATCGATAAATGCAAATAGTTTACGCTACGCAATTTGTTAAAAGTACATTTAATTCTGAAGTCATTACTCGCCACCTGCAGCAAAGCATTAACATTCAAATAAAACGTTTACTCAAACTCATGGTTCTTGCATGTGAATGTTTACTTTGAACCATATTTTATCTCTCATCTTATATGGTATACCGAAAATTTGTTAGTTCCTTGGTATTTGTGTCAATTCCTGATTAATCCTGTTGAGGCTATCGTTACGGATTGCTATCAGAGCGGAGTGACTCTCACCCCGTAGTGATGTTTGGGGCAGCAGTTACACTACGACGCTGAGCGTTGTGTATCGCATTGGTGAGGCGTAGTGTAACTCAAAACTCTATCCATATCTAATATGAAAGTCAAGTCCATCTGCTCCGATAGTAATCCGCTATAGTGTAACTGGGGTCTGGGCTTCTTAGCCATCCCTAGACTTAATACATCGTTGCAGTCTCGCTCCTTGCCCAAAGTGATTTACCGCAACAATTACGACTGGTGATCTAACTGTAAGTTGAGACGACCACCGTAGTAGGCATAAGCTATCTCATCGAAATTAGCGATGCTAAAAAGCCTCAAAAGCCGAGGATCCACATCTTACGAAGAAGGAAAACCTTGGATCTACACAAATCAGATACTCAAAAATTTTCTTCGATACTGCTCGAGGCTGTGAAAATCAACGCCTATCTGCATTGTTGAGATTTTCACGAGATCAAACTAATCAGAGTGCAGTGGTCATACGCCCATATTGGGCTCGCATATGAGCCACACGGGGGTCTCAGCTGGCCACCTCGGAGAACAATTCCATTACAAAACGAAGCATCCTCTAGCTGCAGTTTTAAAGTAGTTCTAAAATGCACTTCATTGTTCTTGAGGGGGTAAGGGATACAGGACACTTTGAAATATAGCTAGCAGACTGGAAGGTGAATCTTTTGGTGCCAATTCCAAAGTAAAAATTAATTGGTGTGCTTTTCAAATTTTCCTTGATCCGTTGATATGATCTCCATCAACTTCCCTTGAATCTTGAACGCAATTTTTCAAGGTAACCTTAACCCTTTGAAAGGTAAACTTTACGGTAACAGAAATTTGAAATCCTCTTCAAAGCAACAAGGATTTATGGGAATTCATTTTCAGATTTCCCCAATTCATGAGCACACATTTTTATAATTCTCCCTTATTCATTATGGGTACTTTCCTTCAAATGTGATGGACAAAGGCCCTATACCAAAGATCCCCTTCGAGCCACCCATGTTTTATGAAACCTTGTTTTAGCACAAGATTTGAGGCACTCATTCCACTGGAAATTTCGAGCAACTTGTGGACAGGGCTACCTTCCAGAGTAAAGGGACTTGGATGATGCACTTTTTCAGGGGGCTTATAAGAGAGAGGGGCTTATTTACAAATCAAATAACAAGGATATATATGATAGCCTTTCAGCTCTTTTGCTCTCTATTTTGCGGATTCAACATACAATTTGACGAGTCAAATACACTAATTCGACGGAGGTTTTATCCCAAACCATATAAATATTAACATGCAAGATAGATAGTTCGGTTAAATATTTGGGGAATCTTTAGTAGCCTTTGGAATTTGGTAAAAATTGAAGGCCTAACAGAGAAGGAGCTTGTGAGGCCTAACAGAGATGGGGAAATTTTGGTTCAGAGGAGAGGGGCTTATTAGAGAAGGGTGCTACATAGAGCTTTTACGATAAAGAAGAAACTGACGAAAGTTAAACTTATTCAAAGTGACAGCGGCAAACAAGATGAAACAATGATAAACCAAATTCTAAAGAGTGAGTTTATTCTCTCGCTCTTCCCATGACTGTTGCCAACATGTTTTGAATGGGTACAACGATAAGATATCACCAGGGACCGCGGAGCCGGGGGGGGCTGGGGGGGCTTTAGCCCCCCCAATAATTTTCAAGAGATAGTTTTTAGCTTTTCCACAAATTTTGTTTTTATGATTAAATATCGCCATTTGCTTTGTTACATTGATAAGGCCTGATAACGCTCTTATATGCGAGTGTCTGTATACCTCACAGTACCGTTTCTCGTGCATTTATCAGAAATCAAGCTAAGCAGAATGTTTTAAAAGGTTTTGTCTCAAATGAAATGCGTCCAATAGCATTATGCCGAGATATAACAGTTCCTTCATCGTTAGCACGGCTTCAAAAACCCAAAGATTTACCAAGCGATAAGTAAAATGCTTTCATGATATGCCGCTATTCTTAAAGCGAATTTCAGTTCTTGAAAGATTGCTAATGAGGGGACTTCTCCAAACCTGTAAATCGCAGAATGTTAACCCGGCAACGAGCAACGAGTGCGACGATAAGTTTTTTTAGCAAGACGTCTATCAACTCAGCTTCGCTCTCTGGAATATCCAAACAAGGATAATTTAGCAATTCTTAATACTCATATGAAGAGCACAGAGATTATAAACTCTATCGACGTTCCAACTAATTTTTATCAAAAGACCCAACAACGGTATACAAAATTTTCGAAAATTTGAAAAAAATCATTGGATTTTCTGTTCTACAAAATTAAAAACTGAACAGTGTTTACGTTATTAGGTTCTCTATGTATAAAATGTTTGCTTCTGAAAGTAGAGAGACAGTGTTTCCATATCATCATTTTTTGGAGATAATAATTCCACGAGATTGTGAAAGTTTTTTTAACTTAGTCCTTTCATTCTAGGCTGAGTCTTTTCGCTATGGAAAATAGAATGTAATACAGTCCATCTCTTTAAATGATGCTTTCTAATTTGATTTAGTGATTGGATATTCTTAAGATAACTGTCGAGTTTGCCTATAGAAAGGGGCGTTGGTTGCATTTATAGCCAAAGTGGAGGGCGTGGTCATAGAAAATTTTTCTGGGGGCTTCGCCCCCAGACCCCCTCAGATCATCGTTTACTTTTTAGCCCCTCCAATCCAAAATGTGCTCCGCGGTCCCTGGATATCACAATGACGTCAAGAAGGTTGAAGTGCAACTGTCGCAATTGAATGTAGGCAGAGACACCAGAGTAGCCTGCGCGGAGGATTGTTGAGGCTACGCGCAGGCTACCACCAGAGCTACAAGCGGTTCCATGCTTTTGAAAGATGCGATGGCAATAGTATGCAAGGATGTATCAAGCCGTGAATACCACAGTCTTGGCAGAGAGTTTCGCCATCCGAGAAAATAAAACGAAAAGAGCCTTTAAGACTGACTTTATTCAAAGATGTCTTTGTTTCACTTTGAAACGGTGCAATCGTTTCAATAACGTCTTTCCTTATTCTTCCTATTTGGCAGTAGAAGCACTGGTTTTTCGAAATATTTAGACAGATAGCATATTTTGACAGTTTCTGCTCATGTTCAAAATCTAAAACGACCAACCAACACATAATATCAAAATATAAGTTTGATAAGATAGACGGAAATTGAGGTTCAACGATGGTTTTCGCATTAGGAGAGCATCTTGAAGACTAAAAATGCATAATAAATGGGAAAAGCATTCTTTGGTTTTATAAATTGGCAAAAACCTCTCGACGAGAGGAAATGGTAGCCCTTTGATGTAAGGGGGAGCTCCACAACTACAGTACAACAGCAATTGGTCTTGTTATGTTCCCCTCTTGCATTTGGATTACAGTTAAGTCCCGCCTATATAAGAAACTCAAGCCTGATTTTGCTGAATAAAATACCTCTTTACAAGAAACTTGACAGGCTGATTCATGTTCCGTTTCTTATACAAATGGTACATAGCAATAGGTCTCAATTCTCTAGAATGAATGAAATTTTCAAGCCCAAATTGTTATAATTTCCAGAAACCTTCAGTACTGGCTCAAACCATTGGATCCTCGCCCTCGCACAGCAGTGTATTTTTCAAAAACGTTGTCTTAAGAATTTTGACAGCTGTTTCAACAATTTTGAGTATAAAAGTGTTTCTTATACCATGGTATATACAGCCTGTTTTGAAGAAGTATATCTTGAAATAAGAAACCAATCAGGCAGCAGTCTTTGTGTAAAGAGCTTCTTAAAGGCGGGACTTTACTATATTCTAGGGCATCCCGCTAAACTTTTAGGTTGAAGATGGTTACTTAAAGATGGTTACATTGTGGCAGGGGGTAAAATTTTCATAACGTGGCCAACGTTTATTACTCACATTATCACTAACAGCTTGTGTGGCGGTCAGGCAAGGCAAAATGGGTAGTAGATGACCACAATGCCCGACAAAAATTGTATTATTTCATGTTTCGAAAAGTCATTCAAGTTGAGTTCCAATAGTTTCGTGTTCTAGAAAGAGCCTTCGAGAACAGAGAGAGACTTGTAGCAAGTCTACATTTGAGATGTTCAGTGTTATGATTTCCTCATTTTATCTCTTGGCAGGGGGCTCAAGAAAACGAATGTCATATTTGGGGGGAGCCTTATGGCGAAGTCGAAAGATTTTGCAAGAGGATTCCAAGATTCTCTGCTGCACTGCATGTATGGGTAACCAACTTACAGAACTAGCATAAGAAAATTTGTATGAAACATTGATTTTTAAAAGGAAGGAATAAATCAACTCATTCTGCTGGATTTTCCTTGGCCAGGTCTTGTTGTTGTTTTCATGTATTGTTTCCTGTGTTTCGATTCTTAGCATGATGTCTTTGTTTTTCTTCAAAGCCTGTGTCGAAGCTTTTTTTACTCAATACCAACAGTAGGGGGCTTGGAATCTCATTTGCACTCTACTCTGCCTCTCTCCTTCATTGCAGCACTGCCACGGTTGGGGGATCGTAACCCCTCCCCCCTCATCCTGCGGCAAGGCAGGTACACCCATCGCGAGTGGGGTAATTTTACAGTGTTTGCAACCTAAATTCGCTTCATTCAGCATCACGCATTTTCTTGGCAACTGCAATCCGTAAGTCTCAGGCCCCAGACTTATCATTCAGCCATGAATACACATTTGTTTATGGGATTCCGCCTTGTGTTCGTGCAAATGAATAGAGCCATATTGTGAAATGAAGACTGAATTAAAATTTGACTGGTCAACATTCTTATAGTTTCGAATGATTTATAGAAACCGTGACTTACCAATACTATTTGGGATTTGTTTGTTGCATGTATTTTGCATAGATACATTTCTCGAGCAAACCAAAATCATAATCCATGTCTTTACAACTGTTTGGAAGCAATTCGTGCGCAGCTTCTTGCAGCCATCCACTCCCATCTTCTGCTAATGCTATCAACAAGGTAGACTATCTCAGAAAACAGCTGAAACTACAATCCAAATTGAAACAGCGATGTTGTTCTTCCCGTAAATCGCAAACTGTTGGGGCAACAGGAAGTCGCTGTAAAATATCGACCAGTGAATGAATATCTGCTCCAGAAGTTATCACAAGTGATGTGTGCATGGACAACTTTATGAAGTTTGACGTCATTAAAAACATGTTTTCCAGAACAATGGGAAATATCTTCACATACAACAGGTGGCCCATAGTTAGTTTTATTGAGGAAATACCAATTGAAGCTTTTGTATTCAATGTTTGAATCAGCTCTCTGTTCTTGAAATAAACAAATTGGAAGATTATTCTTGATCATGAACTGCATATGGCTAAGACAAATCAAACTTTTCCTGCGCTTTTAAAACAGTACAATGCAGTTTAAACAATGCTAAGCCATTTCGACAACAGGACAAATGAAAATTGATAAACAGCCCCGAAACAGCTCTCAGCAGGCGTTACATTACTTGCACAAGGATTCACAAGGCACAAATTTCTAAAGGGAACATAGAGGCCCCGAAAGGGGGGGGGGGTCGCTGGATCCCATCATTTTGAAAGCTTGGAGCCCTGGAGCCCAGACAATTCCCATGGCAATTTTCTCGAATTTTAAGAAATAGAGCCCCTGGAGCCCAGAAGAGCATGCAATGGAGCCCTGGAGCTCAGTAATTTTTGATTACAAAGTCCAACTTTGTAATCTGAGGGGGGACTCGATGTCAGTAAGAAAGTAAGAAAGAAAGAAAGAAAGAAAGAAAGTCACGCTCGTTAAAGCAATTGATTAACGTTTTATCTCTGCTAATTGGCACTGAAATAAAGAAAGCGCACATAAAGCGCATACAAGACAGAAGTTTCCCGCGATCCTATAGCAACATTTGACGTCGGCTTATTTCATGTTAGACAGATTTGACACCATAAGATGGATAAATTACTAGGATGTTTACCCTGGCACAGCAACAAATTCACCCAGAATTGGCACGTTCTTGACTTCATTAGCAGCTTAATTATGTCAAAACAATCGTTTTCTAGGACGAACGAATCATTAGCCACTTATTGATAGTACTCATTATGCAAATAACTCAACTTCAGAGGATGATGTAACCGGCGGCCTGCACAGAGGCTAGCATTTGCAGCATAACCAAAGGTAGAAGGACCCCCCTCCTACACAGCAACGGATGCAATAATCGCAGGTGAAGTTGAGACGAAAGGTGCAGAATCCCAGCAAGCAATGGCGCCATGGACTGGGGGAAGGGACGTGATCACACTGAACCAAAACATCTTCATGCATATCATTCTGCACAGAGGAATCTTCGTGACTGCTTGTCTCAAATTAGATGCCCGCGAATAGCAACAACTGAAACGTTCTGTAGGGTTCTGCATGGATAATTTTGCGTTATCGTAAATCTCACATGACATCTCATTTGACACAGATGCACCAATAGTTTTGTGCACGAACTATAATCAAACTAGGGGTAATGACTTTTGATTTTTGCGTATCATTCTTCGTTTGACATAAAGACCAAAATATTGCCATTGACCTTGAGGCGATTCTTGTCCTTATACTAGGAGCAACACTCATCTCTCTGACTGTAGCAAAAAACAGAATCAACGATCATTTGGGGTTATGAAGAAATCAATAATCAGATATTCTTATGCTTGTTTAGCTCAGGACGGACTTTGTAATCATCCAAAAGGATCTTATGTTTTCTTTGGGAGCCTGGGGCCCATTAAAATACGCCCTGGAGACTCGGAGCCCGAGATCCCTTTGGGGGCCTCAACATACAAAAGTTTGTCAGTGAATTGATCAAACATTACATCACAACAAATTATTGTTTTTAGTGTCCTAAGCACAATATTATAAACGTAAGTCTCTTCTTATGTTCAATTTCGTTTGATTTTCTTGCCTCTTGAAAAACGTATTTCAAAGAAACCATAATTTTCACAATTTTCAAGACGAACGAAACTCAAACCGCAGAGTGCCAAATTTTCAATGAAGGTGAATCACTACGATTGAACACAATGTTGCTGATTGACTACAAAATGTTGACAGTCTTTAAATTCCGAAATTTGTCATAAATCTGGATTTAATCCTTTTGCATGTTATGTAGCAGTGTCTTAGTGACGTCACGATCCTGGTTTCTTGATAACGACGCCTGTTGATTTTATCAAATTCACACTTGCAGCAATTTTCTTGACGCATTCAGATAACAATGAAGTGCGGCAACGCGACAAAACTTGAATCAATTCAACTTTGCCGCCGGTATCGCGTCGAACAATCAAAATCGCATCAAGAGGACAATAGTGAACTGGAGTTCACCGACAAGTGTAAAGTGACTCCCGGTGGGTGCAACGTTAATGAAAATATGACACCACTCTCATCGATTATTTCGCTGAGAAAGGGGTATATTTGAAGCAAAATCGTATGACCTACAATCTCAAAATAAGGGATAATTTACTTCAGAAAATGTCCAAAAGAATGCTTAAATGCTGATGAATCCTAGAATAAAATGAATTTTACCTTTCTCCTAGGACCAGTAATTTTACCGTACAAATCTCTTCAGAATTCAATGATACTCCTTTGAAAGGGGGTTACCTTCAAAAGTTCTCCTTGATAAGGGTCTTTTCACCAACAAGAAAGTCCGAGAAAAGGGTATTCCATGAAATAGTATGGACGAGCGTGGTGTACCTTCTACCACTGAATTGCACCCACCGGGAAAGCGACTATGGCACGTGAAAATCACAAAAACCTGATAAACCTAGTTTATCACTGATAAAGTAGGATTATCACTTTGATAAATTAAGTTTATCGCGATAAACTACAATGCCTGCCAAAAGTCCTTGGAACACTTAGGCCATTTCTTCATAATCCACATTTCTAACCATAGCGATTAGGTTTAAAGGTCTAATATCACCATTTCTGAAAATTTGTATTATGGACATTTTATCATCGCTGAATTCGATATCATCACTCAAATCATGATATTTTGACAAGAAGTGCCCCTAAAAGCCCCTGAAAGATGGGGTGGTGTGAAAAATTACCGCGCAAAGAAAGAGACTGGGTCGAGTGTTTGTGACGTAACAGCAGGAACCACACCACGCGCAAGTATCCAATGCATTATTGAGGCATTTGAAGCGTGCGGATAAACCGTGCGAACAAACGAAGTAGATCTAAAAACAATGTTGGAAACATTGTCTGAATCATCATGGAAATCGAAAGATGTGTGCTATTTTGCTACAACCTCGAAGAATGTGTTGCTGAAGAAGACGAAGCAGCAACAGCGAGCGATGTCCGTAGTACGGCAAAATTCACATTGTCCTTTGACCCAGGCTTGCACATTAAAAATCTTTGTCAAGATTACACTGTTACTGACGAGGAATGGACAAACAGGTGACTAAAGCATACTGAAATAATAAGAAACCCACAACTGATTTTAATATGAAGGCTCTTACCTCAGTTTACAGCGACAATGCTGAGTTCGCGGCCAAATAATAAGATTCATCACGGGTTCTCAAAGAACAAGCCAAAATTTATGCCTCTACGAAACGGCACTGAGTTCCCAACGTTGCCCTCCTCAAAAGCAGTTCTGCAGATGATAAAACATCACTAAGCTCAATGTATGGGTTGTAATTCCAATAAAAATTTCCATTGATAAATCGTCAACACTCTTGTCCTAGGGAACTCTCTCTGAAAATCTCTTCAACATCCCATGATCATCCCATGATCAAAAGCCAGATCGCAAACAAATCATGACCTGCAAACTGCACGCTCATAATAACTGCAAATTTTAGTGTAAGATGTATTAACATTTGACACCATTCGAAAGAAGATTCTTTGAGCTATTCATACATAGTTATTGTTTCCTTCAGCTGTCAATGTTACCCCGGAGAATTACCTCTTCTTTGCGGAACGCCAGATATAGTCTTTAGGGAAACGGTTCTTGTATTGAAGGGAAAGCTTTTACCTGGCCTATGTGAAGACCGAGCACTTTTATGCGCGACTATTAGGCTAGCTTTTAACCCCGATGTCATCTGATATCAAACTTCTTCCGTATGATAATTCCATCGCGGGAACAGAGGCACCTGTTGATCGATGTCTCTGGTATGAAAAAGAAATGCTAGGAGCAAATGACGGAGTTCTTCTATTCGGTTCATTTTGCCTTCTCTCTCTCTGCAAGTTCCGTCCAGTTCTTCCTTCGCTTCTTCGCTTCAGGCTTGTCATCTCCGAAGAAGCCAGTTTATGGACTGAAATAGCTACCCAACTCTTTGTCGTAGGTAATTGCTGGAACCATAAACCATACATCTCTCAGGCATGGCTGAAACGACAGATTTGCGGGAAGAAGCAAGATGCAGCCTTGTAGTGTTTTCAATGAAGCCCTGTGCTGCGATTCTCTCATGCCTTCCTGTCGTGACGTTGCAGAGGTCGTTACCAGTCTTCTTTTCTGTGCGCGGTAATTTTGAAAAATTTCCGGAAATTCGCAACTTTGGGGGGCTTTTAGGGGCACTTGTAGGCAAAATGTTGCGATTTTAGTGATGTTATCGAATTTAGCTGTGAGAGTACGTCCATATTACAACTTATCGAAAATGGTGATATTAGACCTTTAAATACCCCCTCACCCTCGAAACAATATTGATTTGGAAGGTTATTGTCCTAGTATTCCAGCAGAGTCGCGGATCATCCTGTCATACCTATTTTTTATTACCACAAAACAACATTGTTCTGAGGGGGAGAGGGAAATCGCAAAACAAAACAAAATTTGTAGTGGTGTTCCAAGACTTTTGGCAGGCATTGTAGGTTTATCAACTGATAAACTGGGATTATCAACATTTTTTGATAAACTGGGTTTATCAAAGTGATAAACTCAATTTATCAACGACAAATTTGATAAAGTAGGATTATCAACTGATAAACTAGGTTTATCGAATACCATTGAAATGCAGAATTAGAGACCCTAAATTTTGAAACGGGTACATCACCTTGAACTACCAAGTCCCTCTTCTGGGGACCATACATCTAGGGGATCATCTCGTTTTTTTGTTGATACACGTCTCCACTTGACGAATTGTCATTTGTCATTGGCGCTTCTGACAACTGAAAATGCTTCAGAATTCACCATGTTACTACTCAAATGAATTAAAATGCTTACCTTCTTGTTTTTGTTGGTATTTACTGTTATCTCCTTGATTTTGTTTGAGCCTAGTCGAGCTGTGAGTCGCATTCCGCCATTTTGAAATTTGATTTGAAATCTGGTAGTTAGCTAATCGCCAATTTGAAATCAAATTTCATAATGGCGGAATGCGACTCAAGGCTCCACAAGGCTCAAGCAAAATTAAAAAAAGAAAGGGAAATACCAACAAGAACCAGAGGGTAAGCATTTTGATTTACTTGAGAAGTAGCATGGACAATTTTAAGATGCTTCATGTATCAGAATCGCCCATGGAATGGTATGGGAGGACAATCACATGATTTGAAGTCGGTGTGAACAACGTCCGTTGATTTGTCTTACTCAATGTCATTTTCAAGCTCTGGAACTCGACGAATGTCTTGTTCTTGGTATACCGGGTGAGCAAGAAAAAAGTTTCCACTTTTGAAATTAATAGCACAAAGTACAAACAGCACTTCACAGATCTGAATGTTTGAACTTCTTCTTAGAAACCGAAAGATCAAAGTATTTTCATGATTTTTCTCGCTGTCTTGCCAGCGTTAGCAGTATCGGTAGATTCAACTATAAAAATTTCACGATTGCAAATGATTGAAAAAGGCATAAAACATTGATCAAATTGAATTTTAAGGACTCTCCTGGACTTGCTTTAAGTCTCGCTCTCTTGGTGATAAACGAATGGGAGGGGGAGAAAAGGAAGAAGAAAAAGGGAAAAAGAAAGAAAGGGGAAGAAGAGCGAGACTTGTAGACTACGTATTCCGAAAACGAGGCTCTATTGTCTGATTTGCCCACCGGTCAACCGGTCAAGATCTTAACCGGCGGCTTTCCTTTCATGTTAGCATGCTGAGCTAAGCTGAGCAAATCAAAATTGATTATGCGGATGCTCTGTTTCCATGGCTTTTAAACACGGGGGTAGTACTAAAATTGACTAAAATCTAAGTCTTTGTTCAAAATGGCGTTCCGAAGCAACAACACCATTGATCAAGTAATAACAAACGTTGGTTTATGCCTGGGCTACGAACAGGTCAAGGAAGAGCAAAGACAAGGAGTTAAGGCAATTATTGAAGGTCGAGATGTTTTCGTTGCACAGCCAACAGTTTTCCCTTTTTCTTCTTCCTTTTCTCCCCCTCCCATTCGTTTATCACCAAGAGAGCGAGACTGGAAGCAAGTCCAGGACTTTCCTTACACGGCAGTTGTCTGATCTCTTTCAAGAGGTCTAAGACATCAATTTTCAAACAAATACCAAATATTTTCAGTCCAATGGTAATAAGTGTTCAATGGATATCTCTCACCCATTTAAAATTGCATTTTCTTTATTGATCTGTGCGAGGAGTCCTTTTTTATTTGATCCCTGTTTTAGGCCCTTTTTCAGTCACTCTACAACCATGAAATTTTCATAAAGTTGAATTTACCTCTATTTCTGGTGCTCGTGAGACATTGATCTTTCTGGCTCTTCATTAGAAATTGAATCATTCAGATATGTGATGCCATGAATTTTCAAAAGCGTTAACTTTTTCTGATTCACAAGGCATAATCTTGAAAAATGGTTTCCTCTCAGCCATGAATATATCTGAGAAATATCAGAAACATGTCAAAGGTCTTTGAAACGTGACATAACGAACAGCAAGGGTTTGCCTGGATTTTCATTCTGACCTTTGACAGTTATGTGTCGATTTTGTTAGTGATATCAAACATTCCTTGAGCAAAGTGCTTGCTATTCGTGTTATTTGGGTCACTCGGTGAATTCTAATAGTGAAGGCAAATCTTACAAATTCAATAACGTTTATTTACAAATTAATTTAACCTCAAATGAGACAACAACAAAAGTTTTACCGCCATGAAAAGCGATTTTTCTACCTAACAGCAAAATCATCAAAATTTACAAGACTTCAGTGGCACTTGCTTTCCAGAACAAGGACTTGCTCTTCCTGATGGCAAAACGTACGAATAGTTTTAAAAATTATCTCCAGACTAATCTGTTCCAATATTGACAAAGTTCATTTGCAGTATGTAAACAAAAGATCGTTGATTAGCAACGAGAAGTAAAAGTAACAACTTTACAAACAAGGAAGCAACTGTCCGGAGGGCGATCTGTCGCAATACGAAATCCATGTAGATGCAGGATGCCATTAGCGATGTATTTGCAAAATTCTTGGGAATGTGCACATATTTCCAAGAGTCGCCAGCTATACGAAGCAGCGAAACATACTAAGAGGCAAGAGAGGTGCATCCGTTCCTTAGCAAGTTCCCTCGTAGTATTGTGTCTCACTTGACTGTGATGAAATCTAGGACTAAACCGCTTCATTTGAATCTATTCCCGTATTGGATGGTCACTGCGAGTACATAAGTCACTTTTCTTGCTCTGCCAAACTGTGAAGTGTGCGTTAGATTGTCATTATTCAATGAGTTAAAGACAGCACATTATGTATCCTTCCTGTAATATCTTTCACTGCAAGACAATTGTTACGTGCATGGAAATATGACTCTTTCTAACATGCTCATAGACTGTTGTATCATGTCATGATATCTTAAAGATCTGTACGCCATACAGGTGGTTGCTACATCCACTCTAACAAGTCAATGGAGCACTATTGGAATACCTTCCTCCATTCTGTGTATTTAGGGATCTCATCCAAAAGTCTGGTTGCACTGCGACGAATGACGTCACCGTAACAAACTCGAGATCACTGCAACTAACTTTAGGTCATCGTAGCAAGCCTGAGGTCACTGTAATAAACTTGAGGTCACTTCAACGATCTTAAGGTCATTGCAACAAGCATGAGGTCACTGCAAAGGCCTTAAGGTCACTCTAGCGAACTTGAGATTATTGCAATGAACTTTAGCTAGTTGCAACCAATTTTAGGTCACTGTAATGAACTTGAAGCTGCTGTAATGAACGCAACATCACTGTGACGAATCTGAGATCATTGCAACCAACGTTAGGGCCACTGCAGAAAACTCTATGTCGCTGCAATGAACTCGAAATCACTGTAAAGACAAACAGTCACTACAGTGACCGCGAAGTCATAGCAATGAACTTGAAGCCATGAAAACGACCCTGAGGTCACTGCCTGGGGTCACTGCACTCAACCTGAGCTCACCGCGATGAGGTAGAAGCCACGGGGCCCTTGTTGGTCTAGTCCGGTATTTCGAGGCAGTGATCAGGCGAAGCTACATTCTGTTGCTCTGCTTTTGCCTGCTTCCTTTCGGATTGTTCTGAATCAGAATCACTCGGAATTGGTGCAACAGTGTCAGCAAATTTATAGGAAACGTTACCGTATTCTCGTAAACATGGACACAAATCAAGCAGATATTCGCAAAAGTCTTTCCGGATGCCAAACCACCCTGTGAAAAAAAATACTGGTTAGTCAAAGAAGTGCAACAAAGATCCCGAAATAAGAACCTAAGGGTTTGAACTCTTCTGCCTGTTTAGGGTTTAGCAATGCGTTACATCCAGTAGCTAGGGTGTAGATTCTTAAAATGGGGAAATATGTGAACCTGAATCTATGAAAATATAAGAAAGTTGCCAGGGAACAATAACAAAGTAAACTTTATGGTGAAATGCAAAGCTAATGAAACATGATCAAACAATTATGGCACAAAAAGCTTGTAAAACCTGGCAAAATACGTGAAAAGTAAGGGAAAAGAAGAAGGATAGAACAGAGCCGATAGTGTCTCCTCAAAAAACTGTTTACAAGGTCACTGAGTTCAAGTTATATGACTACAAAATGAAAACTTTTCAAACAAAAGTGTAATGACCGAGATCCCAATCAGTTCGCAAAAGCTCTGGTTCTTACAAAGAGCTCAACATTATTTCACATCCCCTAGCTACTCACATTCTAAAGTCGCTCTTAGGAACTGTCGACATTCGACTTACAATTTTTCAGCATTAGGCCGTCAATACAGGGAAGGAGTTAGGTTCTGCGCCGCTAAGAAACAAAGAAATCTCCGCAGCAAAATTTTACTTAGGATTTATAACAATATTTGTTCACCATGATACCTAAGTAAACAGTTCACGCCTTTGCTTGTCAGAAAGCATCGTCTGCACTTTCAGTGCATATTGAGGCGACCTAGCCTCTATTTTCTCCTGATATTTAGGAAGCGGCCCCTAAGGGGTAGGGGTCTCAAGTTAGCAACCAAATACCGCTGAAATTATGAAAATCGAAAGTCGACAGTCCCTTACACCCTACCCTAAAGTACTGTTTCCATGCTTGTAACGACGTCTAAAAATAACTTTCACGGTAACTAAAAAAATCCGGTCAAAGGCTCTCAACTTATGAACAACCGCAGTCTCAAGATACTGGCTTTCAAAAGCTCAATAATCTCCCTTGATCTTGAATCCCTTTGTTAGCTCTTTGCTTTCTATCCGTATCATAAGGTGTTAAGGCTGATTTCCACTCAGAAAAATTTTCCGAGCGGACTGAATTTTAGACAATAAAATCTAGTCACGTGTAACATAGAGCTCGAATCTTTGCAAAATTTTTAAATTGAATGTGTAAAATGTTGTTCCCTAATTCTTGCAACTGAATAGATCGAATAATACTTCAGGTCGTTTGCCATAATTCCAGATAGAGCATTTGCGATATCATCATTATTCTAAGAATTGCAGCTTTTTAAGATTTACGAAAGGATGTGCGAGAGGAGCTATCTGAAGCATTAAAAAAGATTAAAAGCATCATAAATTGCAAACTGATGGAGGAAAGTCAAAATGATAAATACAAGAAGTACTCAGTTTTAGACAATCTACAAGATGGTAGCAAGCAAAAGTCTGTAGCTTTTATGGTTTATGATTTAGCACTTTGATGACGTCACGACTTCAAAACCAGCACATGTGTTAAACATGCGGTCACTCACTCTGAAAATGATGATAATATCAAAAATGCTCTTACTGGAATCATGGCAAACGTCCTCAAGTTCCCTTCAATCTATTTAGTTGAAAGAATAAAGTAATAACATTTTACACATTTAATTTTAAAGTGTTGCAAAGATTCGAGTTCTATGCTGTCACAAGTAACATTCTATTCAAATTCACGGCAAGATTAACAAAGGATTTCCTGTCCCATCAGAAAATTCTACAGAGTGGAAATCAGCCTTTAACTGTTCTCGTGACATTGCCCAAAAAATCATGAAGGAACACTGCTTCAAAACTTCATGTTAGAAACTTACAGTGGTTGCCTCCTTTTTGATAAAATGACGTCACGACCAGACTGAAAAGAGACAGTTGCAGGGGTATGAATATAGCAGAGTAGGGATCATCGTTTATTTTGTCGAGTTTTCTTGAAAGTGCCACCTGCAAACAAATATAACATAATTAAGCCTGTATTTCAAAGGCATGTAACTTCAAAGTGACCTATTACGCTCCCACTGTCTGAGAAATTTTGGCACAAAAATCGTGCTCTTCATAAATATCACAGAATCTTCAACTGGAGCAGTTTTCATAGTCTCCAAAGCAAACTTGGGTTCACAATAAAATCTGAATTCTTAAGTTGAACAATAACTCGTATATATGGAACAATTTCAAGCAAAGGCTTCAGTGTCTCTATTCATTCTCTGCATGTTGATTTTAGTTGAAACGGAATAGGAGCAGTAGCACTAAACAGCAGACAAATTTTAAATTTTCATCGGTAAATTGTGTTAAAGCCACAGTTCTCGCTACAAAGCTCAATTAAAGTCAATTTGGAAAAATTCTTTGGAATCCAAGAAACCAATGTGATGCAGCTTAATTTCAACATTGAAATGACCTATGATGAGTTACATAAGCGCAAAAAACTGTCTGAGCAACGATGCTATTAAATCTAGTGAAACTGCTCCAATTCACGTAATTTAAAACTCAAAGTCGCCTTGAATCAAATGATTCAGAAAGAAAATGAAGCAACAGTTATCAATGCATTCCCGAAATAAAAGTCACCAATAAATACTGAGCGTATGAATCTAATACTACTTACTATGAACGATAACAGTGGGAAAACCATGAAGCAGGACAGCGTTGCATAAATCACGTGACCTCTTCTTTGCCTTGGCGTCACATCCGGTGATCGAAGGAATAGTAATGCCCAGATGACATAATAAATGACAACTATGCACAGTAAAGTCAACACAATCCACAGTGGTACAAACAGGACCTAGGGGAAAACGTTCAGCTTCAAAATTTATCACCGCATATCATAAAAGGTCTCGAAGGTCTAGGTTTTCGTTGAAGAACGGAAAAATATAACTTAAGGAGTGGGAATACTTTGCAGTAGCCAAAAGCAAAAACGACAACATACAGAATCGAATCCATTTCAGTTCTAGGCCGATGGCTTTGGCATTCATTACCTGAAAAGTCTGAAGCAATCACAAAATCTTATGGTACTCGAAAGAAAACTAACTGGAAAAGACTGCACTGCCACTGTCGAATTTGTAAATTACATATTGCAAATTGGAGTATTTACAGTTGATTTTTATGAGATACAATCTTTGCCAAAACTCTTGACAAAAATCGAATATTTTTGCTCTTCTCTCCCCCTCCCCCTATACAAAGTTGGTTTCTTGTGCGATTACGCAGTGCGTTAGGGCACAACCAAGCAGTCACATTACATCTCCTTCAAGTCTGGTGATCATATTTTCGGACAACATTGTTCAGGGGGGGCAGGGGGCGCAGAAAAAAGCGTGGGTGAAGTTTCCAGGGATATGTTTTGTATGCTTAATCAGACGAAAAAAGCAGCAAAATGAAGTTTTTCAAGTTGTTTTCGCAAGGATTGTAGCTATTGTGCATGATTTTTTGCAATAAGTAAATACCAGGTGTCCAAAGAGAGTATATGGATTTCGTTTGCTCTAGGAATGTGCATTTAGCTTTAATCCGCGGCTTATTATGCTCACAATGTTCCTCGATCAGTTAGGTACCTTGTTTGTTGGTATTCGTGCTTTGGTAGCAGACGCGTTATTTTTGAAAGCTCAAATCTGCATCCATCTCTAAACGAGAGCTTTGACGTTTTGGCCTTGAAAAATTCTTGAAGCACATCAAATCAACGATAGCCTTTGAAAAAATTTGAAAATATTAGATCGTATCACATTTTCTTTGCTACCTAGACGTCATCCATTGCACAGTATTTTCATGTTTGTCTTCATTTCAGCCTTTGTTTTGGGTGTGCTGCAGGAATCTGCTTAGGACAAAACGCCAAAGCTATGGTTTGGAAATGGACATAAGTTTGAGCTTTCAAGATTCATATCTCTGCTCAAAAAGCACCAGTACAAGCAAACGATGTTCTGATGTTCAAGTTGACTATCGAGGAACACGCTGAAAATGATTAGCCACTGGTTACAGTTAAATCCTAAACGCTGGACCCGAACAGCTCTGAATACTTTTTCCTGGGACACCCAGTAGTTGGCTTAAATTGCAGTCGGCTATATTTCCATACCTGCCAACAGCAAATAAATCATTTAATGAAAAATCATTTCCTATCATTTTATTGTCGGGCATCATGTGGAATAACAAATTGTTAGCAAAGTCATTAATATTGTGAGAAAGACGCAAGCTGCCATTATTCGGATTAATGTAAAGCTGTAAATGCCATTTAGAAACTACAATCCCTGACAAAACCCACAAAATGGGGGTGGGAGATCTCAAACTCGAAATTCCCTCAAAAAACGAAGTTTCTCCTCAAGAGTTTGCCCGCAGTTGCAAGCAGGATGAACCAAAAATGAAATTGTAAAAAGAACAGTAGACAGTATCGAAGAAAAATCTTATTTCCTTGGAGTACAAATTTCACTGCACAAAATTTCCGGCAGTAAAATTTGCTCAAAATGAATATACTGCATAATACAGTTTAAATTACTGAATTAACTAAAATGAAAAGAACTCTGGCCCTGAAAAAAACTGAAAACAAACTATTGGCCTGTTTTACTTCCATCAGTTTAGACATCATTTCTGGAGAGTTATTTCTAAGGATAACAAAGTAACACTCTTAAACAGACAAATCCTTCTGGGAGAGGTACTTTTTGCTACCACATTTTCTCTACCACTGACAGCACGAATTTTTTTCCATCTCTTTTCAAGATTCAACAGTTTTCACCTTGAATCACACACTTCTTCGACAGCATAAAAATTTCAAGCTTCTATCTCCTGAGATTTAGTATCTTCTGTTTCAAGATGACAGAGAGAACCCAAGCAATAAAGATTCTGAAGAGATGAGATCTGTTTAATAAGACTTTACTTACAACCCATTTCCATTTAATTACACAATCTAACTTCAATGCCAAACAAATGAATTGCAGGATATTGACAGTGAAGAAAGTTTCAAGCTGCAAGAAAGAAAGATTGTCCGTCCGATCACAAAAGCAAAAATTTTAGCAAGGTTTAAGAGAAACTCCTCAGCACTTTTATCGATATGACATAAAATGTCAATACCAAACGAAACAGCCCGAAATACCGTCACACAATGTTCACACGATCCCGGCACAATTTGAAAATGGCAAAAGGTGTGGTGGAGCCACAAATTTAGCCAGTGTTCTCACAACACCAGCAAAACAGAAATGGTACACAATTTGACAGTAGCAAACTTGTTGTAATCTTCCTGACAACAAGGCTAGAATACAACACCACAGATTCGTATCAACACCATAAGATTTATCAGCCTTGTTCAAAAAGCGTCAAGAAAATTTTCCGCTTTTCATCGTTTTCAAGGGTTCGCACGATCCCATCTTCAAATGGTGCTAGTTGGAGTTCCGTGTTCAGTTTTTGCCATTTTCAAATCGTGCTGACAAACATGCCGTTTTCATTCACCTATCCTTGATATCTTAATGCAATTCTAAAACTATGATTGTCTTGTGTAACGTTTCATTAAGCTCTGAAAGCTTCAAAGGAGGATTAAAGAGGGATAGACAGACGATTACAGTAAAGACGGAAGCAAGGAGCCTTTTACCAAGATGCATTGCATTCTTTACTCGAATTCCTATACCGGGTGAGCCAGAAAAAAGTTCCCACTTTTGAAAATTCATAACACCAAGACTACTACACGGATTTGAATCATTCAAATTCTAGTTAAAAGCCGAAAGATCAAAGTATTTTTGTGATTTTTCTCGCTGTCCTACCAGCACTAGAAATATTGGCAAATTCAGCTTTATAGAAATATCATGGTTGCAAAATCACGGAAAACGAGCCTAAAACATTGATCAAATCGTAAGGATTCTATTCAAATTGAACAATAGGCCATGAGCGTTTCACCTCCCTCAAGAGTTATACGACATCGATTTTCAAACACATACGAAAGATTTTCAGTGCCAAGGAAATTAATGCCTAGAGGATATCTCTCACCCATGAGAAGTTGCATTTCCTTCATTATTCTGTGCGCGAGGTCATTTATGCATTGATCGATGTTTTGGGCCATTTCTCAGTAATCAATGAACCATGAAATTTTTGTAAAGTTGAATTTACCTATATTTGTAGTGCTGACAGGACAGCAAGAAAAATGACAAAATTACTTTGATCTTTCGGCTTTTAACTAGAATTTGAATGATTCAAATCCGTGTAGTAGTCTTGGTGTTATGAATTTTCAAAAGTGGGAACTTTTTCTGGCTCACCCGCTAGAATAATTAAAGAATTCGTAATTGGAATGCAATGCATCTAGGTAAAAAGTTGCTCACCTCCATCTTTAGCATAATTGTCCATTGCAAAGTTTTAAGGAAAAGTCAGGGGCTGGCATGATTGATGGTAGAACACAAGACTCAGGCCCCGTTCACACTAATCCGTTTTTGGATGAAAACGGATATGTTTAGCTCCGTTTTTGGCTTTGCGCGTTTTCAATTTCAATTTCAATTTCAAATCAATATTTTAAAGTTGGTATTTACAGTAGTATCAAGCTGACACTAATTCAAATCAACTATTTACAAAACATAGTATATACAAAAATAGAAAAAATAGTATTTATAATCAGCGACATATTTTACAGGTGCATCTATCTGCTGTCCAATCTTTGATCCTCTTTTTAAAATGTGACAGAGTTGGTACTTGTTTGATACTGTCATCAAGAGTGTTCCATAGGAAACTACCTCGAAAAGACAGTGAATCGAGTCCAAAGCCAAGTGTCTTAATTCTTGGCAGCTTACACAAGTTTTGTATTCTTAGATTGTACATTATGGGTACATTATTAATCCACCTTAAAAAACAGAGATAAATGAATACGCTGACACAAACGAAGCGGAATGAAAAACGGAGCTAAACGAAAACGCATATCTGTTATGTGAACACAAAAAACGGCGGGGTTTGAATGCGCTAACAACAACGAGATTTGCTGGTCATGCTTTCAAGAGAGACAATCACGTCCGTTTTTGAGAATAAGTTTGAGCACCCACTGAAACATAATCTTTTTTATCTGAAAACAGAGCAGTGTGAACGGAGAGGAAAATTTGCTCCGTTTTTAAGGAGTAAAAATGGGTCTAAACGAAAACGGATTAGTGTGAGCGGGGCCTGTTATGAATGAATATATTCTTCTCCATCATTTTTCGTCTGTTGTCTGCACTACAGCTCACTGAAACAAAAACAACAACAATTCAATGAGATGAAGTGAAATGAGCGAAAGTTGAGGGTCTTTGCAGAGAAAGGCTACAGGAGTGCAATCAAAAAGAATTGTGCTCATTTTCCGCAAAGTATTTTTTTTTTTGATTCATCAAGGAGCAAAAATTAAATTCAAACCTCAAGAGATCTGTCATGCTTGAAACCCCAGATGCAGGCAGCAATTGACAATGCTGAGAGAGTGAATATAGGCACAAACACAACTCGATATGGTATACTTGAATATCCATCCAAATTTGAACAAAGCAGCAGCTCAAACAGGAAAGCCAGCATATGGAAGAATGTACATATCAACATTGCATGAAGATCTGCATTATCTTCTCGTCTGAAAAAAATTGTTCAAAGACCATGTTAAGTTAAGGTGGATCTTCACTTAAGGTGGCTCACTACTGAAAGTTTCAAAATTACGAAACATTGAAAGGTGTGGTTGTGTACGAAGTAAAAACAAGTTCAAGACACAAAAAAAAAACAATAAGTTAAGGTGGCTCACTACTGATACAAATTTAAACTGCTACACACTGGGTGTCCTATCGCTCGTGGTCACAGCAAGTTTTCAGATAAGATCCAGAAGTAGAGGTAGAGGTCGGTAGATACCATAGACCAAAAAAGAATCCAGAAGAGGGAATATGCATAAAGTGTAACATCTTAGAAGATGAAATTCATTGCCTAATGGCTTGCGATATGAATAGGGAAATCAGAGAACAACTATTTGAACTAATCGAGCGTCAGCATCCTGTCTTTATTTAGACATATGAATACGAAAGATCAGTTCATTTATTTCATGCAGAATAATGACCTTAATCTATGTCAACTGATACAAAGTTTTATTGTGACTTGTGCAAAAGCTTCATATGACCTAAAATGTTCGCTGAACACAGCCCCAAATGTACAACCTTTATGATTTGTTTTTGTTCGCCTTATTTGTAGTTTTGTAGTCACGTTCTTTTCGACCAATGTTATTGTTCATTCGTTATTGTTTCAGTTGTTGTGGTTGTTGTAGTTAGTTCCTCAGTTGCTGGTTAAGTATGAAAGTTGTCTTGAGTAGGAAATTTTTAGACAGGGAATCCGCCAGACAATCGAACAATCACGCGGACCGCAGACCCCGCGCCGCACCAAATCGAGGCAAGGAGACCAAGAACCCGCGCGCCACCCCCATCAAGGAAGGCACCGGACGAATCCCCAGCCCTCATGGCCGATCTGGCAGAAAAATAGCACAAAATCAATGGCCAGCACACCGTAAGACCACCATACAGCACTCCCCGTCTATATAGCTGTCTGTAGACAACCCTAACCCTACACTGTTATACGCTAAAACCTAATATTTAAAGGGAAATCATATCGTTCTAGGCTCGTTCTGGGCTACTGGTGGAAAACGAAAATCTACAATCTGAAATCCTATGAAAGGTTGTAAATTTTCTTTAAGCAAGAATTATTAAGAGACTACCGAGAATTCATAATTCAGGGAAACCAATCCCTTTTCACCCTATTCACAATGACGTCAGTTCTTTTGCAATGCCTCTTTCGCCTCGAGATGATGGGGAGAAAAATTCCAAAAGCATGCATGCTTTCAAAATTGCGTCCTTGCGACCATATCCTTACCGTGGTAAAAGGATGGCTCTGGAGGCTTCCCTTAAACAAAGAAAGACGATTCTGCAAATCCTACCAAAACATAGCTGAACATGACACATACTTCATCGTCTCATGCTTAAAGTATGTTGCACTCAGCAACATATGAAATATTTTTGGAGATGTATCTGCATTAAATAAGGATGGTGTAGATTTCTTGCAGTACTGGGATCTGAATTATTAGCATCGATGAGAAACTAATTTTGAATGAATAAGGTCTACCATAAAAGCTCTAATAAGCCCCCGGGGGGCTTATTCAATTTCGGACGCTCCAGAGGGGGGAGTTAATAGAGAGGGGAGCTTACTAGAGAAGGGAGGCTTATTCACAAAATCAAATGCTAATGACATATTTGGAAGCTTTTCTGTTGTTTCATCCCATATTTTGCGGCGTCAACATGCAATTTTAAGGGTCAGATACATAAATTCGACACAGTTTTTAACCATATCGAAATTAACATGCGAGCTTATTTAGCTAAGTACATGGAAAAGTTTGGTAAATTCTGGAATTTGACAAGGAGGGCTTAATAGAGAGAAGAGCTTAGTTAAAATTTTGGCTCAGAAGGGAGGGGCTTATTAGAGAGGGGGCTTAATAGAGAGGGGAGGGTGGCTTAACAGAGCTTTTACGCTATATGCACAGGGCCTGTACTGAACCTACAAAACAAACGGGGCAGTTTTTTTGTCATTCATAGTAAATGTTTGAATCTGTTTACCTGTACTCTGGATGGTTTATCCAAATGACTGTACCAGTAATAGCACCGGCAAATACAACCAATTTCCAAATCCAAATTGGCATGAAGACAATCCAAAAACTCCATTGCATATCACCATCTAATCTCAACTCAAGCAAGATGGTGAATGCAAATGCTGAGGAATACACCAAAAATTTGCTACAATAGAAGAGATGAGTTTCAAACAAACTGAACTGAATCAGCACAAATTTTGAAAAAAGGCTATATGCATGCCGACAAAATTTGGCCGTTAATATTTTGTAAACTAATGAATCCAAAAATTTTAATTTTCAAATTTTTTGTGGTCGAAAATACATACCGGGTGTCCCAAAAAAGGTAAGGGATATGATCAAAGCTAGCAATAAGAATTAAAGGCAAACTAATCCACAAAAAAGTACTGAAGGACTCTTCGATAGCTGACTTGGAGATTAATACCTCTTTTGCTGATGTTGGTGCATTGGGAATTGCAATATTAATCTTTAAAGTCCAAATCTGCGTCCACCTTATAACTAGAGTTTTTGGGTTTCAGCCCAAACTGCAAAAACACTGCTCAGGAGAACCTCCTCAGTCACAGAATAGAAAATAACTGAAGAAAATCAATGCAAGCAGTTACAGAAATGAAACAAATACTCAGATACAAGTTGGGCATTGCAAAATGGATTTATTCTATAATTTTTTCAATTAATGTGAAATTTTACTAAAATGATAACTCGATTCGGGACACTTTTCTGGGACACCCGGTATTTGCAAATTTTATTGCCTTGATATTCAGAGAACAGTGGACTTTTAAACTGGGATTGTTGTTTTTTTACCAACCAAATTTTATCATGGAGAAGCGACAGAAAACATTTGAAAGTATTAGGATGATGGATTCAAAATGGGGTCGTAAATGTCCTATCACCTATTTACCTCGTTTGTCATTTCACTGTCTGCTTACCAAAATGAAAGTTGAGTTGATAATAAAGTAAGTTTTTCTGATATTACACGACGAAAGCTTCAAAGTGGCAGCCTTATTATGAAGGGACCAAAACTGATGACAGGACTGGTCAAAACTTGGATTGGAGAATGCTTGACAGGAGCAACAGGAGGAGATTTTGGTAAAATGGCGTTATCTTATATATTTTTGGTCACGAAGTGTACCATTGTTATGGGTATGGTGGAAAAGAGTGTTTCCGGCGAGCCCCCGTCATGCTTTTATATCTCCTCCCATCCTGCTTTGCGAGACGATCAAAGGGAGTGAATTCGATTGGATTAATGAACAAACAGAAAGGACATCATGATTTATGATTGGACAAGCGGGGATGGACGGGGGCACCTCACAAACAGGAAATGAAAGTTTTAATAAGTTCTTTGTGATGTAAAGTTCAAGCATTGCAACCACATATGATTGCAACACACATTATTGCGGCCGAAGGGCGCTTACTAATCTGTGTGCAGCTGAGTGAATTTGAGATTTGAGCACATACCTTGCTAATTAGTCAATTGTTAAAACAATGGCAGTCACATGCTAAGACTTTACGTGATTGGTTGAAAGGAAGAATGAAAAGGAAATCATTGGCCGGCCTAACAATTGATAGGGTTGTTATTGGCTGACTCGAAGAAAACAATTTTTTTTTTTATAATCAATTGAAATAAACACAAAACGTTTACAGCTACTGTGCCTGTCATGGCGGGAATAGACACTAGGTCATCGGAGTTCCCACCATGAGAAAACAATAACCAACAATCGATCGACACAGCCACTGCGACTGACCAAGGAAAAATTGCAGTAAAGTTGGAAAGGGGTCAGAGTTCGAAATTTCATTTCAAGTTATGAACAAATGCTTGGAAATTGCCGACGTGGAAGGAAGAAACTCTTATGGGACCGAGTAAACAACAAGAAAGATCCAAAACTTACAGAGATACGAAGCTGTGCTCGACTCCAGAAACCAAAACATCTCTCTTTCAAGTTTCATTTCCGCAGGATCAAAGCTAAATTCCACATGGGTTCAATATAAGAAGCAAACTGTCCACCAGAAGAGTTTGTTACGTTTAAAGGAACTTTAACATTCTCTCTGTAGAACATGGTAAAAGCTCAACCTTTAAATTTCCAGGCACTTCAAAGTCACAAACACTTGCTTCGAGATGCATCGGAAAATCAACTTCCTCTTACGCATTCCTTCCTTTCAACACAAGTCAATGAAAACAAATTTGAATAACAATGTAATTCATTTCCATGGTTGCAAGGTCAAAGCACCAAAGGTCAAATTCTATGCTTCTTTCAAATGTTTCTTCAATTATTTCAAATCCTCCCCAGAAGCAATCTTGTTGAAAAAGGCTCTCCTTGCAGTAGAACAGCACTATTAGCAGATTTGCCCCGAGTTTATTTTGTCATCTGTAATAAGTCTAACTGAAAGACTTTGGGGCAAGTCTACACTTTTGGGGACAATTTTTCCTGATTCAAAATCATTTTATATCCAACAATACTATGATTCAGCTACCCGGCCGCATGTATGTAATCATAGTCACATGATCCGTATCATGTGACTATGGCAAAAAGATGCGAAGTGCAATCTAACAAATTTGGATAAGTCAGCCACGAAACATAAATACTCTTTGAGCAAATACGTCCGTAAACATTTTCATCTTTGACTTGCTTTTATTTTTTCCTGCTAAAATTCTTCTGAAGAAGAGTTGGTACCTTGTCTTTAAAAAATCAACTGCCCAAAGAATAACAATGCCACAGATTTTTTAGATTTGAAACATACTTTTAAATGAAAATACTTTTTCTAAATTAATTGCACTTCGCAGATGAAGAAGTCTTTTCCTACTCAAGCTTTCCTGTTTGATTTTTCCAAATTGGTAGGTTGTCCATGAAATCTCATTGTACTGGGTGAGTCAAAAAAAAAACGCCCGGCGTTTGAAAGGCTACTGCTCTCTGAATATATAAGCAATGATATTTAGCAATATTTGATTGAATAGCAAACATGTTCAATTATTTAAAAAAAATTTCTGGTTAAAATCGGTCACTCCGTTTAGATTCTGTAGGCGATTTTCCAAAATGAGTCACTTTGAGAAACCTTAAAAAACGTGCTAAAAGTACAAGCAAGAGTCCCTAATGTGTTTACCTCACAGCAATGACTTTCAGCACGCCTCACCACGTGCTTTCGTTTTGGCCGGTTGAAAAGTCTTCCCCCCTAGTGTGAATAACTTATTCAGGGGGATTCCATTCTCCCATGAGGACAAAATTCATGAGCACATCCAGGAGTCATTATTGCTAGGTAGAAGAACAAAGGGAAATTTTGCTTGCTGTTTTCGCTCGTTTTTGCAGGTTTCCGAAAGGGGCTTTCTGCAGAAAATCTCCTATTTCGACGGGAAGGAATGACCGATTAAAGCAGGGTAAATTACTGAACATAATTTGACATATTGGGGATAAAATAAGACAGTTTTCAACATCATTGCTTTGATATTCAGGGAGCAGGATTTTTTCAAACGCCGGGCGTTTTTATTGACTCACCCGGTAGAAGTAAAAATTCCAACACAAATTGTATAAAATAAGCCATTTTACCAATATGTACGTACTCCAGTAAAAACATTATCCCATACTAATGTTGATCAGCAATGGCATGTGACAGGAATGATTTTTCAAACAGGGGGCATTCTTTGAGATACTTATTAAATTAATCTCACCTTGGATTAAATTCTTGAAATAGCCCTTTCAAATTCATGCTTGCACTGATGATTGAAGTAGAACCAAATCTTTTGTCTTGTATGAAACTATTTCATTAACAATGTGCCCTTAATCTGTCTCCAACTCAATTTGATGGCTTCAATCTTGCTCCTGAAAGATGATTGATGACTTTTGAGCTCCCATTGATCAATAATAGTGTGATGCATTGACACAATCCCAACTGGTAAAATGTTGTATGCTCTGCATGGATCTGCAAATGAATAAGAATATCTTTTTCAAAGCAATTGTTTGTATGAAACTCATTTCCCAGATCGCGTAAAGTTTAGCCTGTGATGGCCAAAAAAGTTTCTGAGAAAGAATTTGGAAAAATAGGGGAACTGTGGATTAAAGAAAACAAAAAGACAGAACTTCCTCCTCTCATTTTTTCTATTTAGCTGTTTTTACCATTTTTAGACTTTCAAACGCTACTTGAAGTTAAGAAACTGAAAGAGATATTAACATACAGTGCGTCATTTTGACTGGAGAAGGGGCAAAACCAGACCTGGCCGTTTGAGGTGTGCAATCACACGCACACACCTCATCAGGTACCTCATGCCCTTGAGAAGCATGATTTGTCACGCGCTACTGTAAAACATCTTTGCCTCAAAATCAGGGCCCTTGGCTTCCATCTTTGAAGCTATTTTTATGGTTGAAGCAACAGTATTCCTTATTCATCGAAACTGTTATCTTTTTGCAGAAAGGAAATCAATAAATTAATTTATTATCTAAAAGATAAATGCAATATTGATGCTCAAATTTTTAAGTGCTGCTAATCTTAGTTGCTTTCAATCCTTGTAATTTTGTGTCTGACCAGCTCTTGATCATAGATTCAATGTAAGAAAACGATGTGGAAGTGACTTGATGTGGAAGAATTGAAGGTCTAGCGCAGTGATACAGAGGTAACTGGATGGAAAGCATTCATCATCAAACGGCCTGAATACGAGCATCTGAACACATAGAATAACTCAATTTTTCTATTGATGAATCATTCAAAAAATACAATATCGAAGATTGATCCTTCAACTAATTTCCAGTTTTAATTTGTAACACTTAGCGCTTGAACACTCGTTCTTATGACCCCAACCTCAAAACCTCCTTGGTCACAGAGCGAAATAAGCTCTCAAATGACCAGCCTTATTAAGCAAGGCACATGATGTACCACACGCCACTAAAATTACTTACGGCCAGGACTGGCACAACTATCAGATTTTGGAACTTCCAGGGTCTACAGCCAAATTCTTTAATCTATAACTTAAATGCATTTGCCTTGCTTTTAAAAATTGTCCATCAAACACCACAGTTACAAGTTTACAATGTCAAAATTTAGAGTGCACCTGAAACTAGAGGTTTTGAAACAAGGTCACAAGATTTGATAATGTGGGCATTCTAAAGCAAATTTAAACCTTAGTTGTCAGGTTTCGGTCTCCAAAGGAATTAGAGGAAGTGCATGCCAGCAACCCTAATCAAAGAAACAGAATAAAAATGTGACAAGTAAGATAAACTCAAGCCACATGCTCATTTCCCCCTGGGCATTTCCCCCTTCTTTGATAAAAATAACATTTGCAATGAAATTCAGTGCCAGAACCTATTCCTATCAGCCCTTTTCACACAGGCCTTAATTTAATGCTACACCGGCCCTAATTCTGCCAATCCCAAAATTTGCTCTAACACCATTTAGGGCCACCTTTAATGCCACTCAAAGAGCAAAGGAAAGGAAATATTGATAATGAATATCTTTATGGACTTCTGTGTCATTTGTTCTACTTTTTCTTCAAAAAACCTTGACCTCAATAATCTGTTTTGTTGTTTTCTACATCTTCTCCTTCATCCGGCTGCACCTTTCTTTGAAATCCGTTAGGACATTGACACGGTTGATGGAACACCTTAAGAATCACTTTACTTTTGCATTCTGTTTTATTAATATCTTGAACAAATTTTGGCCTTTTGGCCAAGGATATAGAAAACACTTAAAAATTTTCTCCTGATCTAAATAGCTTTTGATTTCTTCTACATCTGCCCTCTTATTCATGTTTGCATTACTAATGTCAAATTTTTATTTTTCATAATGGACAAGTAACTTAAACTCTCCTTTTGATAGCAACTTTTCTTATTCGGCTTTTCGTCCCCAAAACAACAAACTTTTCAAAGGATTCAGGTGAGACCCCCTCCCCCCTAACGGACAAAATTTGTCAACGAGTACAAAAATCTTTTGTCCATGTCCATGACCCCTATTATTGGCCAGTCTACTCCAAATATATCATCAAATTGTTTTTGATATTTTCCAAAAAATGGCTGCATCTTAAACTGAAGATTTCTTTGCCCCCTTTTTCCTAAAATCACATCCAAAAGATATAGATCCAACCTCCCACGTACGTTTCCTCTGTCCCTGTATCGAACTGGCGGCATCCTGATGTGATCACAGGCAGATGAAGGGCAAGCGGCTGCTCGGCGCGCAAGATGGCCTAAAGCAAAACAGCCGATAAATTAACTGGCATTTCCTGAATTTGAATTCCCTCAAATATTTGGCTTTCACTTCAAAGAGATGAAAACATAGCATAAAATTGACATGAGGGTTTACTTACGGATATTCTTCGATGATATTCTTTTTGGATGGCTATTTTCTGTCACCTCACCACCAAACAACTTCGGTACCCCACCACCAAAGTTGAACTTGAACTTTTTTCTCTTAACTTTCCAATGCAACATGAGTACGAGGCTGCTGTCAAAATGAGTCATTTTCCAATGAAGCAGTCTGCTGCGGAGTGACGGTGTGATATCCAACCTGGTTCCGGCTGTTCCGGCTTACAATCAGTTGCAAAATTGTTGAGTCATTGAGGAAAAATAAGGTTTTTTGCCCCCCTCCCCCATTGCAATGTTGATTGGAAACAAACGTGACTTTTCTGTTGGCAACTAGCGATTTACGACTTTTCCAACTGATATCGACATTGCAAAGGGGGGAAGGGGGGCACAGTGGCAATAAAACCTTATTTTTTAGAATGGCTCAACAATTTTGCAACTGATTGTCTGAAGGAAAACCCTATAGTTGAAGAAAGTATGCCCGCTGCTATTGCACCAATAGCAGCCCTATTTGTCAAAATTAGTTTCTGCCATGAAGATAAGATGTTTCGCATCAAGATTGATGCATATAAAGTAATATGGCATTGCTCTCTGTCCTCACGCATTGACCTTTCATGAAGTGGGCCATACTAGCGAGTACTGTCAACAGTACTCCCCACGATACTCACTAGCGTTTCAGTCCTTACTACTCTATTTTGTCGGTGAAAGGGGCTTATATGCCCATCAATGTCTTCAGCGCAGTACAAGCTTTCAATTCATGTATTACTTTCATACTTTATATCCAATTTAAGTGAAAATATGAACGGTACTCACTTTTCTCTTGATAAGAGCTATTGATTTGTTCCTTTTAAAGGGAAGAAAGTGAGTGCCGTTGAGAATTTTCAAAATACTGCTTTGCAACTGTTCGCATTAACAGCATCAATGTTTGTAAATCGTTCACATGGGTATTTGACATGCTTAAAGCTCATTTATTGGCAGATCCTAAGGAATCTGCCAATTTTATTAGCTTTTTCCAAAGTGAGTACCGTGGTGAGTACCGTGGTGACAGTACTCACTACAATACTGAGTCTGGTTGTCGTTTCTGTATAGGTGATTTTGACTTTAAATGTCTCCTGTGTACTTTGACAAGTAATAAACAATTAAATTGACACATTAGTCGTCAGAATGATCTAAATGGCAGCAAAAACTGGAATTTCAAGAGGGCGTGTCTTATCTTAAAAGGGTGTGGCTTCTTTGTAAAGAGCCAATTCTTGTGGTAAAAATGCAGTTTTTATGGAAGTCCTACAACTTCAAGGATACATTTTATCAAATTGATCAATGTTATGTTAAAAACCAGGATATTTTTGAAGAGCTGGTACAAATAGCCTTAAGGCTTGACCAAAAGAAAGAGCTGGAAAAATTTTCTTTGTGCATGCACTTAGGTTGAATACATCTTGAGCTAGTAATTTTCAAGCAAAAATCCTCTTGAAATGGCAATTTTTTGGTTATGTCCCATGTAGTAATGCATAGTCGAGAGGACCCTTCTTTCCTACCAATGAGAACCTGTGGCATGGGTAGTAACTACGATGTAGTTAAGGCGGTTGCATCTATTGCTCTAGAAGGATACACTTTGGAGCAATTTTGCCATTTTTGAATGTCACAGCAAAATTGAAAGTCAATAAAATCAAAGATAAAACACTCTCAAAAGCGGTCTTAAACATTGGATATAAAGTTCGTTAGCGTCCTAAAATATTATTTCTTATGAGTAAATGCAGATGAAATGTAGAAATAAAGTGTTTCTGTATTTCATCCAATTTTATGGTGATTGGAAGTTAAAGTGGGAAATAACCTGAAATGCGGGATTTTTGGCATTTTTTGATAAATTATTGTAGACGAAATAAGAGAGCACAGAAAATGCATTCCATCCCAATGGAAACATGTTAGCCTTCAAAATATTTGGGCCGATTCTCAACTGGCTACTAGTTCAACAGTGCCTTTAAAATAATTTTTGAAAATATCCACTTTCAGACAATCAGTTGCAAAATTGTTGAGCCATTGAGGAAAAATAAGGTTTTTTGCCCCCCTCCCCCCATTGCAATGTTGATTGGAAACAAACGTGACTTTTCTGTTGGCAACTAGCGATTTACGACTTTTCCAACTGATTTCAACATTGCAAAGGGGGGAAGGGGGCACAGTGGCAATAAAACCTTATTTTTTAGAATGGCTCAACAATTTTGCAACTGATTGTTGACTTATGACGATGAGTCTCTTGTTTCCCTGTGCTCTTTGACTTGATGATGGAGCTTCTGTCAATAGAGACTCATAGTATTACTATGAAAAATCTGGCCCTATTTAGGCCCAAACTGAGCGATTTCTTCAGTACCAATCAGATTGCGATATTTGTGAATTACTATTGTTTACGTGTAAATATGATAGAATTTTCGATTCGATTGAAGAATTGAAAACACTCCCACGGGATTGAGATTCGAAGTCGTGATTCTTTCCTAATTCCATTGATGATTGAAGAAAATAGGGCCAAGTTTTTTACTGTTTCATGATGAGTCCCTCTTGAGCAAGGTTTACCGCAGGGATACAAGGGACTCATCGTCATCAGTCTAGTTCCGGTTAGCTTCCTACGACATCGATGACCTAAGGAAGACAATGGCGGCCCTGGAAACGAGGTTGAGTGATATCAGCAAATCAAAGAACGCAGGGAATCAAGGGACGAAAAGGCATAAGTCTAGAGTGACAGCACAAACCCAAAGTGTTGACTGGCTGACATACTGGCACGCTTCGATGAATCTGTCCAATCACATTTCACAAGGACTACAACGATTACAAATTTAAGAAAAATTCGGAAAAACATCACATATGCTGACAGACGCTTTACCTACCTAAAACATTTTCAGCAAATATGAGGCAAAGATGTTTCACATACAGTTAGTCTACCAATCTTGGCCAATAAAATACTTGCGACGAGCCCGGAGGGGGGGGGGCATTTTTTAAAATTGAAGCTAGAGATGCTCATTTGGATAGATTTTTAATCTACCCAAAAAAATGACAGGCCCATAATTTTCAAACCCAAAAAATGGTAGAATTATTCTTAAGCCCCCATAACTATCCTTTTTGTACAACAAGTTAAATTGAGAAAATTGCACCTTACAATTTTGCACAAGATAATAAAACTGATATTGAATTTGGAGACCATCACAGTACTCTGGGTACCAGAGCCTCGAAAAAAAGAAAAGAAGATAGAAAAATTTTCCTTTCTTCTTTTCTTATTTTTTGAGGTTCTGGTACCCAGGGTATCATCACAGCAACTCTTATGATTTGTCTAAATCATCATGCTAATAACCAACTATCCTTTCCAAAAAACTATATCAGTGAATTGACACATAGAGAAGGTAAAACTTCTGATTCAGCATAATTGGGAAGAAAGAATTATTCGACAACCTATAGCACTTCCATTAATTGAGATTATAGTTGACGCAAATTTTCAATGAACCCAAAAAAATAAAGGCAATTCTTTCAACCCCCAAAAAAATGACGCTGTCGTAAATACTCTTGAATCTCAGGCAAAAACGTTCCTATCTATGTCTACTCGACCATGCGGCATTCTATCGCGTATAAAACTCTACGTAATAACTCTACAACTCATACTCAGATCTCACTAAGTCTCCAATCATAAAGTCGTTAATCATCAAAGTGTCAATCAACATAACTAAGCTCAGCGAAGCGTGGTCTCCAAATAACAACAACAACAAAACGTCACGATAGACGCCAACTTAGCGAAACCCAAAAAATGACATTTTCGTGAGTTTCAAGCCCAGAAAATTACACGAGCTTCCCTATAAAAATTTTCACAAGTGCCCCCCCCCCCTGGAATGACAAGTCACAATATAGGTAGGTGTATTCCTTCCGGTTGGAGGAAAAGCCCATCCATAGTGTTTTCATTCTTCAAACATAAAAACTGCACCTTCATTCTTTCATTATGTGCTCCCGCTCCCCTGTTTCAAGTTTCAATGTTGCTAGAATCGAACGCCATTCGACCTTCTCAACATTGAAGAGGGATCAGAACGACTTCAACTGAGAGTTGCGCATGTTCTACCCTGGGTAGCAGAGCCTAAAAAAAATAAAAGAAGAAAGAGTACGTATGTTCCTGCTTCCTTTGGCCACGATCGTAGATCGCAGTTGCGCTTAGGTAAATCGTTATTTCATGTTTCGCCACTGCCAAAATATGGGTCGCATGTGCTCAGGCTCGTGCACTTGAGCTTGAGCGAAGCCGGCGGTTTGTGCACCATTCTGCAAATCGTGCTCAATCCCGGGGGGGGTACTTGACTAGGGAAGTGACGGGGGTGTGTGGCAAACCGCTCAACACCCTGCACCCTGTCGCATAAAAAATTGCCTAAAAGTATACCCTGTCGCATAAAAATTTTGCCATAATCCATTGTTTCATGATAACTCTAAAAGGTGTGCTTCCACATGATACCCTGTCGCATAATTTTCTTATCAATTGTAATACCCTGTCGCATAATTTTTATCAAAAAAGGACACCCTGTCGCATACTTTTTACCGTAAAAGGACACCCTGTTGAGCGGCACATCCCGTCACGTCAAGTATGGGACATGAACATGTGAGGTGGCCAACAGGTACAAGAAAGATCCAGAGATCCTGGATCAGTCAAAGTTTCGATCTCCATCTATCACTAGCATGATTTTCAAGGTGTGAAAAAGAATCAAATTGGTTGTAATGCATCTTGGTTTCTTCAAAATGACAAAACTATATTTTACAATGGTATATCTCACAAAGTGGCGACACTACGCTAAAAGCTTCCCAAAAAAGACATTAACTATAAGTACAATCATAGGAATCTTACTAAAATCACTCCATATATTGTGTGCATGACTGCTAAAACTTTCAACATAAAGAATACAGTTTAGACAAACGAAGAAAGGTCTTCCCTTCGCATTTCATGTAAAAACAACGCTCGATATCGACGGTAAAACGGTAGAATGCGACGCTAGATTTCAGTAGCTTTGAGAACAAATCCATCATGGGTAAATACTTAAAATCAGAGCTATAGATGGGAGTGGACTTCAAATGTTCTTGTATGAATCAGTCCTAAAACTCTCAGAGAGTATTTCACACTTTGCAGTTTCGATTCCATAAAATGTGAATTTGGACATTCCCACTGACCTTAACCTTGATTTCAATCTTAACTAGGAGCTTCAATTATCCCAAAACAAGCACAGAAACGTTTTCCTGGACAGTCTCTCGTCGAAGAAAAATCATTTAAACCGTCAATTAGAGCTGATTTGTTCCATGAGCAGGAAATGATCTCCGAATCACAGGAAATCCCACTGCAGCTTCTTACCATTCTTGGAGCTGCTTTGGACAATTTTTCGATCTTAAAAAGGTCAGATAACCTTTTCAACATAAACTGACCCCGAATTAAATTTAATTCATTCTAGTTTCTGGGGAAAAAGGTGCCCTCAACTTATCATGAATCGTAAGCAAGAGCTTCATACAATTTCCATACAAGGTCAGAATGACTACTGAATCTCAAATGATAAGGAAGATAATCTTCCATAATCAAAAATGGGATTCACATAATCGATCAACAGATTCTGTCACCTCCTTCATTAGAAAGACTGGTGCTAAAAACCATGAATGAATACTTAATAATAGCTCCACACTTTCTCTAAACAAGCCTAAGAGACATGAAAGATAATCGTTCTTAATCTTAAAGAAGATAAGGAAGATAATCTTTCATAATCCAAAAGAAGATTCATTTGATCCTTAATCAGATTCTTCGTCATCTTCATCATCTTCTTCTTCCTCCTCTTCTTCCTCCTCTTCTTCTTCCTCCTCTTCCTCCTCCTCAGATTCCTCTTCAGGTTCAGGCTTCTTCTTCGCTGCCTTCTTCTTTGGTGATGGTTTCGCTGGTTCAGGATTCTGTAACAAGCAATTGGTTAAAAAACATACTGGACTTTTGCAGTAGCTTTGTGAAAACTTGTTAGCTAAAACTAGAGATTAAGACGAAAATCATGTTGATATGTTGTTGCACTTCAAAAGCATTTTTAATTCAACTTTAATCCTACAGGGAAACACCAGTACGTTTATATTGTAATTTGAATGGTGTTTCGAAATCCTTATTGAGGACAGGCAAGGCAGCTGTTACTTTCTCTGAAAGGGTACAAATCACTCTTTATAAAATTGTAAGAGGACTTTTTTGAAACAAAAGGTTATTGAGAAATCTTTTACTCTCTTGAAAAACAGAAGGGTATCTTTTTTTAAACAGAAGGGTATTTTCAGAAGGGTAAGTTACCACTACAAACTTTTAACTTTGTAAGAAGTGATATACCATTTGAACTAGCATTAGCTGTTAGTAATTCTTTTGATACTAGATCCTTGAGATCACCTTTGTTCAAAGAAATGTTATATCATCCATCATCATCATTTGCAAACATTTCCAGTCATGAAACTATTGAGAAAAAATCAAAGAAATCAAAAGAAGCTTACACTTTTCTTGTATGCAGCCATTTCTCTCTCGTATCTCTTCCTATCTTCTTCCACCTTCTCAAGGTAAGGATCTTTCTCCTTCTTACTCATCTTCTGCCATGCTTGTCCAGCAAGACTTGGGATTTTCTCTCCTTCCTTCAATTGGACACCCTTGTGCTTTTCTCTGAAGTCAGCAAGGAAATAGAAGTATGCTGTCTGAGGGCGCTTTGGCTTTGCTGGATCCTTCCCCTGTGCCTTCTGGTATGCTTCTCTCTGGGTTGTAACAAAAGTAATACAAACATCCATGAAAAGAATGGACTATGCCAGTTTCCCATAAGTCAAATACAAAAGTAAACTTTCAGGCCATTTTAAAGATTCGGGATCATATAACATTTATATACACTTTGCTGTTTCTCGTTGTCTTTAAACATCTTTAAACTATAGGCAAGTTCATTGTTCCAAAATGACTGAAAATGGCCTAAAACATTGATCAAATCATAATGGACTCCTTGTACAGATCCATAAAGAAACAGCAATTTTCATGGTTGAGAGATATCCACTGTACATTTATTGCCATGGACTGAAATTCTTTAGTATTTGTTTGAAAATTGATGTCGTATAACTCTTGAGAGAAGTGAAACAAACACCCATTGCATATTGTTCTGTGTAAGAAGAGTCATTACAATTTGATCGTTGTTTTGGACCCATTTTCAGTCACTTTGGAACCATGAAATTTTTATCAAAAACAGCGAGAAAAATCGCAAACTTTTAACTGGAATTTGAATCATTCAGATCTGTGCGGTACTCATGGTGCTATGAATTTTTAAAAGTGGGAACTTTTTTCTGGCTCACATAGTAGTTTGAAAATCCTTTAAAAATGTATCAAAATAGTATTTGACTCAGATTCCCTAATATAGTTCAAAAGTCTATTCAATGCAGTTTTAATGCAAAACCATGTGAAAATTAACAATTAAGTTGTTACAAATAAAAAACGGGAAGAACAGTTGGTAACGTCCTGCAATGGATAAGGGAATTGCAAAATATACTTATTTTGCTTGGAAGGAAGGTGCTGAGAGAAGAGGTTCAATAAAGAGGAGGACTATGGAGTTTTTACCATACTTGGATAGAATCTCGGCTAAGCCACATCAATAAGTAAACAAACTAACGATGACTTGCAGTATTTTTGAAAGGCTGTATCGCAAAGATTTTCCACTACTTCTCTCAAAATGAAGGTTGACTCTTCAATTTTGTAGAGAAACAGTCAAAACACCCACATATGCTATGATTTCAGAGATATTGGTGGATTGTTAGAATTGGATTCACCTCATCCACCGAAATCCGCGGAGAACACAACTGGCAGGTGGGGGCAATAATACAGATAATAGAGATAACAGGTCTGTTTACAGTTACATGAACCCAGCCCGTTTAAGCACACCTGTGCTAAAAAAAACTGGGGAGACAATGGGGAAAGCTGGGATTTCCTAGGGCTTCCCCAGTTTCCCAGTTCCTTCCTAGAAAGTTCTGAAAGCTAGAAACTCTGTCTCTCTGTTTCAGAAAGCTGGGGAAACTGGGAAGACATCCAAATAGCTGGGTTTGAAAACTGGGAAGAGATGAACTGAGAGCCAAAAAGCTGGCATTATTAAAGCTGGGAACTGGGAAAACCACTGAGAACTAACTTTGTTGCACACTGGAATTCTGTCAATATGCCAATGGGACGTGACAATGTCTAACTAATGTTATTATCATGTGAAACCGTCTGCTATTCACCCAATGTCATCATTTTGTTTGTCCTTCTTTTCAGAACTTTTTCACATTGAAAAGGATTTTCTAAACCTTACCGTTAGAACAGAGACAATTTTACCTGTTCCATCAAATTGTAAAATGTCAATGACGTCATCAAAAGTCTTACGGACCAAATGGAGTTTACATCTGCCAAAATGATAAACATTGCATTTTGGTGTTCTTCTCCTTCGACATCCTCCATCTTGAAAAGTACGAAAACACAGCAACCTTCACTTTCCCCGCCTTTCATTGCTTTTCATTAAGCACGCTGGTGCTTCTCATTCATGAGATACCACGCTCTGATTGGCTGATCCATGATACCACGTTCTACTCGATCTCAAATTGAATCTCGATCGTCCTTCGATCCGTTCTTCTTCAAATGCTGCAAGGCCGAGACTTCAAAATTTTGGAGGGAAGTGCTTTGAAGCCGAAACTTGAAGCAAAGAAAAGAAAGAGAATCCAAGGTAAGAGAATCCCCTTATGTTTCTCTTTAAAAACTAACTGACTGCAAGTACAATTGCTGTAGCGTTTTACAATCTACGAGCTATGGTTCATTTCAAGTTTTATCTAAGCTTTCCTCATGGAGGTATTGTGAAATCTGCTTTATGCAGCTATCTGATATCTGATATCTAGATATGTTCTTAAAAGTTACCAAGAAAGAAGAATATAGGGTCGCACCTCCAGTCTGCGAACAGTATTATTCAACTAGTAATCATCATCACTTAGAAATTGCATACAAACCTTTGAATCGCAACAAAAGTAGTTTAAAATATGTGGTATCAGAATATCTAAATTAAATTTCATTAATGTCTCCAAAACGGATTTCTTGGCTCCTTTCTGTGTTGTTGTCTGTCTCCAGTGTGTGGACATGACCTCCAGTCTGCGGACAAGTAATAAATTTGCGGCAAAGTTTTACCTTGAAGTGCACATTTCAGAATGCTTCCTATTTAATCATTGCTGTCACATTACCATACTTTCCAAATCACATTGATTCCAATAAGCAATACATCCAAGCCAAAATTAACGAAGGAAATCGATCATAACATCCCGTAAGAATTGGGCCTAAATTGTTGCTCCAAGTCTCGTCCGTTCGTTATTTCTCGTCTGTTCGTTAATAACGAACAGACGAGACTTGGGGCAAGTATAAAGTGCAGAAATGGAAGAACATGTGTCCGCAGACTGGAGATGGTGTCAGTACCAGGTTGAACTTCAACTCCCCTGAAGCCTAAATACAAGGCGAATTCAAAGCTCCTACGGGAATTTGAAAACAAAGCATCGGAGCGTGAAGAAAGTTTCAATGGAATATTTTAGGACGATTTACAACAAAAAGTTAAAATATACAGGTCTGTTGACGGATGCTGGCAATAGAAGGGATTCTTGGTTGTCAAGTTTTAATTAATGCTCAGGAGATGATCAGTTTTGCCTGATGAAATTCTTGACGGAAATTTCCGAATGAGTATAAAACAAAGTTAAAATGACCAGAAAAGTGTGAGGGCTATGGTCAAAAGCCAGAGTTTTTGCTTGTCGTCCGCAGACTCGAGCTGTCCGCAGACTGGAGGTATGACCCTACTGTGCTCATGATAAGATATCATTCGAAATAACAGGAGTAAAAATAAAGAAGAGAAGCGGCAAACAGTCTTAACGTCATGTCTATGATTGCTTTCCAAGTTTCTTCATTTACAAAACGTTTGATTTGCTTGCGTTTAGCAGCTCTTTGATGCTGCAAGTCAAACTTTCTTTTCACATACAGGTGGATTTTAGGTATTGGATTATTTGTAAATATCATTGGAAGAACTTAGTCTGAACGGAAGATGGACACTGAACATTTCTTAACCCTATTTTAACCGGGTGAAAAAAAAGTGATTTTCTACCGGGGGGGGCGTTTTTCGCCCCCCTAATTATCTTCGGAACTATAATAGCTATGACAATGAAACTTGCACTGTGTTATAATTAAACAAAGGAGAATCCAAAAATAGCATCAATTAATTTTTAATCACGTGATTGGTTGCCAGGCAACCAAAAATAGGGCAAATTTTGACAAAATTGAGCTATCAGGAAAAACAAGTAGATTTACATTAAATAACTGGCTAAAATAGGCTAAAAACTATCCAAATACTTACTTGATAGCCTTAGTTTGAGACTTCATTCAGTTTTGTATGAATATTTGTGGTTCCTAATTAATTAACTAAATAAATAACGGTTATTCGATTCAATGCAAAATTGATTCCTCAAAAATAATGCTTAAACACCATCAATTTCACATAATTTGAGTGAAATCAAATAGTTTTATCAGTATTTCAAGTCATTACATGATTTTTCATATAAAAATTGCTAGTTCATTAGAAATATGACATCATAAAGATGTATGAAGTCATAGAAATTATAAATTGCTGACGTCAGCAAATATAGATAAATTATATATCAAATGAAAGTACTCATCAAGACAAATTGAATGGTATATATATTGACGAGATTCGGTACGAAATGAAGAAACTAGAGCAGTTTTCACGATTTTCTTTGTGACCACTCTCCAAATATGGGCATCTGGTGGTCACGTGGTCTAACAATAGGCATTGAAATTTTTATTTTCTGATTGCCAGTTAAATTTTAGGAAAAGTCAGTGAGTTTCAGTGCCATAGTTGTCATCGTTTAGGAGCTATTAAAAAAAGTTTGGGAGGGGGGCGAAAAACGCCCCCCCCCCGGTTAAAATAGGGTTAAATGTATATTATGAAGGATATTTGCGGCAAGATATGTTGATTGATGTTGATGCCATGAAATTCTGTCTTTTCTGCGAGCTCCTCCCGTCAATGAATTTATTTGTGTATGCTTCATTGGGATGAAACTTGTTTAACCCTATCAGGCCTAGGGTATTTGATGTATAACAGGGCTGGAACTAGCGGTAATGTTCCCTGTTATCTCGAGTAGTCATAAATTGAGAGCGAGCAAAAAGACGTGCGACTCGTGTTGAGGTTATTGACTGACTGATTATGACATACACTATGGACAATTAAATACAATCAAACTAGAATACAAAAGAAACCTATTAACATAAATTATGATAAGACATTAGTAATTAGTATGCGACAAGTCCTGCTACAGTCCGCTCCTCCTATACAAAAAAAAAGGCGCAGTCTTTTTTTTTCGACGACATTAGTTCAAGTGTTGTCTATCACTGAGGTGTAGGCGAATAGACTGTTGGAACTGTTTATCAGTTTACAGTTAAGTTTCGAGTTCATCGCAGTGTGTCGAAAGCATATTGTCCTCATGGATGGACGTATCTCTGCATCAGTTTTGGATAAATGGTTGTTTCCAAAGACAATTTCGACTGGTAGGTCTGGAATAACAAGCATTTGGAAAGTGAAGGTGTTATTATCTTCAAATGTCAAAGGGGCATTGATCGTTCGGCATAACGGAAAAACCAGACCCAGGACCGGTAGGACCGGACCCTAACGGACCAGACCCCCGATGAATACCCATACATCTCCATGTTTCCAGATAACAGATTGGGTATATGCATAGCAGGGTTCTTGCTCTTTGCACACATCAGAGCTCCCTGAGGTGTTAAAATGTATTCTCATAAAACCCAACATGGAGACTTCATCAGTAAATTGGTTTTGGTAGATTTGGTTTGTATTAGATTTTTAAACTTTGTGTTACCAGAACCTTGGTCTGGACATCAATGTGAATCTTGTTCTGAAGAAACTAAAGTAAATTACACGACTTGCTAGACGAGGCCATGCGTGAGTCTCCGTTCCTTCAACTGCTTTTTTTTTAAGACAAAGCTTCTATCAAAAATTCGCCCCCCTGCAAAATCGGTCTTCGGTATTCATAACCCAGCAGGCCTTTCGTATCTTTCTCAAATAAGGGTCGGTCTCAGTAAACTAAATTTCCACAAATTCAACCACAATTTCAGGGACACCGTAAATCCAATGTGCCCAACGCCCCCAACGAATGACGGTATTGAGGACACGGAGCACTTCTTGTTGCTTTGCCCTTCCTTTGATATCCAACAACGAGATCTTCTTGCTGGAGTTTCGGTTGCATTACGACCATTTGTTGAAATCGACAGCCTTTCAAACAACGTTCTTGTACAACTTTTGCTATATGGTGATAAAAACCTTTCAAATGACGTTAATAGAAGTATACTCGAACTGACCTTAGATTTTATCCATAAAACGGGTCGATTTGTTTAAGTTAGATAAAACCTTTGTTTCACGCCACACAGCCACAGAATACTTTCCTCTTTAAGTCCTTTCATTTTGTTTCCATTCTCATCTGTTTGTTTTTGTCAGTAAACATCGTCAATATGTAGCTCTTTGTATTGTATATTTAGATGTAATTTTAGTTCCATGTTCTATGTCAAGGTAGAATCCCTATGACTTTTCCAAATCCAACATATCCAACATCAACAAATATCCAACTATCCAGAACAGTTGGAATTTGATCGAAAGTTATAGGGTTTCTACCTAAATGACCCTTGGGATAGTCATGGTTTCTTGCTTCCCGGGTTATCGTTCTTGTTATGTAGTTTAGTAGTTTGTAGTCCAATAGTCTTAAGTACCTCGTTTTGTAAATTTTTATATTGAATAAAAAAACTGCTTTTGTCTGTCGGTCGGTTAGATAATTTATGTATCTTATGGTGCATTCTTGCATTTGATGAGGTATCTACAGGTCATTGTTATTTTAAGCGATGATTGTATTGGTCTTGTCTTCTTTTGGATTAAGATTTCTGCGCTGACATTAGAAACTCACGATGGAAAGGAACATTTGTTCCTCAGGGGTCCGGTCCGTTAGGGTCCGGTCCTACTGGTCCTGGGTCTGGTTATTCCGTTATGCCTGATCGTTCCACAACATGTGAGTTTTGCTCCATCAGCTGTTGTTAATGAGATATTGGAAGAATGCAATGGAGCAATAGATGCTTTGTTGTACTTGTCAATTATTTCTTTGGCATGAGTTAGCGATACACAAGACATAGGAAATCCCGTAGATACTGGCATAATGAGCTGCTTTTGTGCAGAGACAACTGGAAGACCTAATATGCCTCTTGACGTATCTTGTTGCTTTGTTTCAAGTGATGTCGTGTCGTGCTTGTTTGTTGCTGTTGGCTCCATGACAATGTTGTCTTGATTTCTTTTGTCAGAACTGGGCGGAAGATTTCGTCTTTGAATGTTGACGATCTCTGAAATCTTCTGAACAATTTTAACCAAATTGTTGATGAGCTCCGTGTTTTTCTTGGGTAAATTCAACCATTCATTAGGATTTGGCGATGAATTGACATGATGGTAGGCTTTGCAAGTAACACTGTTACAAATAGAACAAATGTGATGACGATTGTAAACACAAGCATTATTGAATTCACACTTTGAATGATAAAAGCGGTTGTAGTCTCGGCAAATTCCATTACTGCAGTTTTTAGTAAGGCGTTTGAGGCAGTGCGCCATAAAGTGACCTTGTCCTTTGCAGTATGAGCAGTGAAATTCTTTCATCGTGTCGTTGATGTTGGTTCTTGCGACGCTTATAGTGAGTTCAGTTCTCCTGTAGCTGAAGGTACAGAAAGGAGTTTGATTCGTGTTTTGCAGCAAAGTAGGCGATTGGTAGACAAATATGGATCTTCTGAGGGTTCTCCACCAACTATAACAGGGCTGGAACTAGCGGTAATGTTCCCTGTTATCTCGAGTAGTCATAAATTGAGAGCGAGCAAAAAGACGTGCGACTCGTGTTGAGGTTATTGACTGACTGATTATGACGATCTAGTCTAAAACACCACTCAGGTCAGAACACCAGTGAACACCAGTGAACACCGATGACCACCAATGAACACCAATGAACACCAATGAACACCAATGAACACAAGCCAAAATTGTTGGAACACCAATGAACACCGATGACCACCAATGAACACCAGCCAAAATTTTTGGAACACCAATGAACACTAGTGAACACCAATGAACACCGGCCAAAATTTCGTGAACACTAGTAACTACCCGTGAACACCAGTCAAAATGCTAAGAACACCAGTGAACGCCAGCCAGAATTTTGCGAGCTCCAGTCAGAAACTGAAAACCGTGCAAATATCATAGCGGAGACCAGGGGCATTTCACTGTTTCGAAAAAGCGTACGAGATTCTTGGCGGATTTTTCTTGAAAACAAAACGATTTTCGCCAAAGGCGTACGAGATTTTTCGGGAATGAGATGCCCCTCGGCGGAGACCACTCAGTACACATATTTTTAAAAGAAACTGAGAATTCTGGCCGTCACCGAAAGCTTTCTTCTACCTTTCTCTCCTGAAAACTTCAAAACAATGTTGTTTTGAACTCTTCCCAATGCTTGGACATTACTCGCGTACTTTCCAAGTAATATGATACATGAAACAAGTGAGAATAAAGTAATGCTGGAGTTTCTTAACCTTTTGGCAGTCAAAGAGTCTGTTTCTTGCAAAAAATACGACCATTTCAAAGTTAATATGCAGCATGTGGGCAGGGATGGCGCGACCGGGGGTGCTTGGGGGGGGGCAGGAGCCCCCCCCCAAAATTCACTGAGCCCCCCCGTCGGCACTTGAATTTTTGAAAATTTCTGTGCACTGTCGGCACTCGCGTAACTTGCTTGTTATGCTTTTAGAGAGTGTAGTCGCATTTTAAGCCAATCTGAAAGGTATGGCCCGTAAACATTTTGCTCGCTTCGCTCGCCGTCGGCACTCTGGCAGTTTTTGCCCCCCCCCCCCAGCATTTATTCCCTGGCGCCATCTCTGCATGTGGGGGACAGGGATGAGGCAATTACGTTCTCTGAGAATAAAGGCATCACCCACGTGTTAGGTGTTTTATCACGAGTGAGAGATTTGTTGAATTCTGGAAATAGAAAATGTTGATACAATGAATATACTCAATAAATTTATAAATCATTGGTGATGAACAATTTGTCATTTAGAATTTTTTACGCAACAGAACCAGCAGCTAACAGAAATTCATCATTTAATTTCAAACACAGTGAAGACCAGCATATAAGATATGCTCACCATTGTTTGGCCTTGGAATTAAGAAGCGGAAGAATGAATCATGCATCAAAATCCAGGAGGAGCCTCTCGTCTGAATAACTAGGAGCTCGTCATTAACAATGATTACTGCTATATGAACAATATACCTTTTCAAGACTTCAATTTGTCATTTTCAATGCCTGAAAGAATTACCTTGAAATACAAATTTACAAGCACACCCCCGTGATACATAGTACTAAGGGTTCAGAAACAAATATTGCAATGTTTGTTATGCAAATCGCACCTTTCCATGTCCTTTCACCAGGCAGAGGAGAAACTGTTTGTCATGGCTACAGTAATTCTTTTCTTGCTTCTTCCAAGGCATTCGTCTTAGTATTTTGCCCCCTCCAAGCATCCGGAAATCATAATCATGCGAAGTTAACAAGAAGTGCAATGATTTCCCTGAAGGTAGTCTGAAACTGCATCGCACAACATCATGCCAATGTTCTCAAATTTCTGGCTGGTGCTCATTGGTGTTAGTAAAATTTTGGTTCGTGTTCACTAGTGTTCATTGGTGTTCCAAAAATTTTGGCTGGTGTTCATTGGTGGTCATCGGTGTTCATTGGTGTTCCAGCAATTTTGGCTGGTGTTCATTGGTGTTCATTGGTGGTCATCGGTGTTCACTGGTGTTCACTGGTGTTCACTGGTGTTCTGACCTGAGTGGTGTTTTAGACTAGACCGATTATGACATACACTATGGACAATTAAATACAATCAAACTAGAATACAAAAGAAACCTATTAACATAACTTATGATAAGACATTAGTAATTAGTATGCGACAAGTCCTGCTACAGATGCTCTTGGAAGCCTAGGGGGGGCTGATTCGGCCCCCCTAATTTACTTCTGTTCTGGACAACCTAGAGCCTTGAAACTTTGCATGTGTATAGAACAACTTATGATGAACCCAAAAATGAAATCTATTTTTAGATGTGTCACGTGACCTTTCCATGACGTCACATTATTCAATTTTCAAAGTCAATAGGGTTCAGTACTAAAAATTTTAAATCGTTGATTGTGAGAAAACAAAAAGCATTAAGGACATCAGTCCAATTTCACTGTATTCTATGTCTAAATAGTATTTGCTCTGTGAAGAGAAATTAACAAAAAGTGATGACGTCATCACACAGGAATGCAAAGAATGTGCGCATGCGTAGTGCCAAATCCGCAAAACCATAAGTTCAAATTAAAAATTAGCTAATTCGTTGGATAGAGCGTCAAAAGTAGTATGTATTCCTATCTTTTCATCATTTTATCACATTAGCTGTAGATTTTATTAGGAATTATTCAAAATTTTACACATACATCTCTTGAAAACTGGTCTTGTTTACCCCCTGGAATGAATTTGATTTTTTCAAAAAATTAATTTTACATCATAACAAGGAAAAAAACTAAAAGTCAGAAAGTTTCAGTGTTATAAGTGCACTTGGTAAAAATCTACAGACAAAAAACCGCTAGGGGGGCTGATTCAGCCCCCCCCCCCTAGGCTTGATAGGGTTAAAGAAAAATATTGTTAACTTTAAATTTATAAACAATTTTTAATATCTGTGCTTTTTGATTTACTGAAAAATTCCCGAAGGATAGGCCATAGATTTCACCAAGCTCTCCAAGGAAAAGTTGTTCCATTTCCCAGTTTACCCAGCTTTCCCGGCTTTCCTAGGAATTTTGTCCCATTCCCCAATTGACCCAGTTTCCCTGGTTTCCTAAGAATTCCCCAGGCATTTTCACAGAGAAATGTCCCCAGCCTTCCTAGGCATTTTGCTCCGAATTTGGGCTGTTTTCATTCCTAGGAAATTCATGAAACGGGGGGGGGGGGCAATTCACCCAGAAATATCCTGGGAATTCCTAGAAAATACCAAGTTTCTTGGTATGGGCATCAAAGGTGCCAAATCATAATTCACATTCATTTTCACATTAATTAGTGAGAAAAGAATTTCCTTTGATAGTAACTGCAACTTTGTATATTTCCCGGTAACCCTTGAAAACAATCATTCTTACCTCCTTGCTATATCTTTCCTTGTCTTTGTTAGCCTGCAGCACGTAAGGCTTCTTATCATCATCATCCATTTCTCTCCATTTCTGCCCACAAATCTTTGCAACCTCTTGCACATTACTTGTATCTTCTCCCTGTGCCTTCAACTCCTTTCTATAGTCACTCACAAAATAAATGTATGCTGATGCAGGTTTTTTGATGCCATCACTTGCCTTCTTGCGTTTCTTCTTCTTCTCTTCACCTCCCTTCTCTCCTTTTCTTGGTTTCTTTGCTGGTGAAGCTTTTTGCTGCCTTGCAGCTCTTCTTTTCCCTTGAAGTGAATAATCAAGCTACATAACATATCAAATCATGTTTTGTGCCCCTCCCCTAAATTGAATCTATCTGTATCGTAAAATGGTGCAACTGAGGACCGGTTCACACTGCTCAGTTTTCATACCAAAACAGAGCATTAATGAAAAAGGATAAATATAAAAATGACCCTTTTTCAGTGTGAATGCCAAAAATGGAGACATCTGAAAACCCTTCACTTAGTGGTGCGTGTTTCGTGTGTTGGTTCTGGTTGTGGGGTGGGGTGTCGTTGGGATGTGGATGGTGTTCTTTTGCTCACTCTATTATTGGTCATCTGGTTTTTACATTTAAAAAAATTCTTTTTTAGTTTTGTTTTATGGGGGGGCCTCTCTCGATTAGTTTATCTATTTTGAGGGCTCCTCCGTAGACAATCATTCTAAATACAAATTGTAAAGTTGATTTATGTAATTCTAATTTTCATTGTTTATTGTATGTAGATTTTTAATTTTCATGTATTTAGATTTATGTATTGTATTGTTTTATCTGTTATTGTATTTAGGATGATTGTTGAATAAAATGAAATTGAAACTGAATGAAACTGCCTTTATCTGAAAACCAATAGGCTGTTGATCAGTGGCGTCTTGTGCTCGGGGCATTTGGGGCATGGCCCAACTTGCAAATTTCAACAAAAGATGAAAAAAATTTGGTCAGATGTCCATAAATATATAATATCTTGTGATTTGAATAAAACATTAAACTCTATTGGAAACTGTTGAATGAGCCCTTTTAAAAATGCACGGACATAGTTTTCATGATTGATAATGATCAAATCGGCTGAGGCTGTCAACCATGCTGCTATTTCTTTGAACTGCATCCTCTTTGTTCCCGTGGTTTCTGGGCAAAGATTTGTCTGCCCCTCTCAGATCTAAATTGTCATGCGCACTGCAGTGTTTTGGTCGTCCATGATGAAGTTAGCTGATTGGTCAACTTTCACAAAATATGGGAAGAAAACATTGTGCCCTCCCCACTCAACAACAGCAACATCACCAATGCAGCAACATTTCTTAGGCCTGACAGCCAGAGCACAATCAAAGTGATGCAAATTCTGGGCATAGAGCCGGTCTTGCACAGAACACTTGAAAAGAGAAATTAGAAGTAAAAGAGTTTCAGGCCAGATTGCCCAGATTTGCTGACAAAGAAGTCGTCATTGTGTACATTTACGAGTCAACGTACGAAAAGCTTGCACTGCTAAACTGCTAGCACATCTGGGACTTTCAACATCTGTCACAAAAGTCAAGGAGCATGTGAAGTTTTTAGCTGCCATACAACCCTTGACAATTATTTCTTTCATATGTTGTCTATTTCTTTGTGTTTTAAAATGTGTCCTTATTGAGAGGGAAATGACTTTTTTACAGAAACTTGAGAACAAAAGTTTACAACTCAATCAACAAGAAAATATCTCTTGAATTCTGCCATGGGTGAGATTGCCACTTGCAGAATGAAAATTATTCCTAAAATTTCTTCAGAACGTTTCTAGAAATGTATCAAAAGGATGGCGTTGACAAAATTTTTTGAGCGTTGTAAGTGGTCAAAAAGATATTTTCTAGGGTTTCAGCCCCAGACCCCTATTCGAGAGTTACCCCACACAACATTTGCCTCATCAGCCACCACTGGGCATACTGAGAATCTTCCAAACCCTTCTTGCCCAGTACATCAAATGCCACAAATTTCCACATTGATATTTCATCCATACAGAAAATAATGGTGTGCGTAAAAGGGGGGACTGTGCCTACTACCCCAGTCTAAAAACAGAACTTTGGGATGCACTTGTGAACTTTGCTACCTCTAATCTTGCTGTGCACATAAAATTGTCTATACCCAAGTTTATGGTTGAAATCTAATTGGCACAAAAAATAGAATGGTATACACATGGGGGGCCTGGGCACTAACTTGGCACCCCTGTCTAAAAATGGAACTGGGTAACAAGGGCAAATAATCTTTCAATAGAGCCGAACCGGATGTTTACATTTGCACGTTAGCCAATCAGATGTGACCATGACGTCATGCAAACAAAAGAATCGACGTGAGAAAGTACCCCTAACATGTAGGGGGTCGTGCACGCGACTATTAGGTAAATTCAGGAAAAAATTATATTTTTCAATTCTGTACTAATATGTTTAAATTTTCCTTGCGGGTTTTTTCAAAAGAACGCGTAAGTCCAGAGAAAACGGCTTTTGAGTAAAGCCTATTATTTGGGGTCTTCATCCCTAACAAATAAGCCCTTCAAAAACGACATAAAATCATATCAATGTCTTCCTATTTTCTAAATATCACTGAACATACATTAGCAAGCGACAGCAGTTGGTTTCCAACAGTACCAAACTTCTATCACGGAGGCAGTGGCAACTCAAAACTTCGCATTTTTCATACACGAACAACATTGCATATCCTAAATCTGTGTGAAATAGTATGAAACGCGACAGATTTTCGTTTCGCTCTTAAAACCTTTGCATCCGAAGTATCTTGAAAACTTTGATCTTTACTTCTTGCTGTTATCATCCTCAAAATATCCAATCAACCTTCAAGTTTTCAAAATTGTGCCGTTGGTTAAGCCAAACGTTATGTAAAAGCTCTATACCGTCCACTACCAATTGCAGACCCGCTATCGATCTCTGAAACGCTGTATTTTGAACTTAAGAATATATGTTGCCAAAGGTATGAGAAAGCTTCGCTTGTTTCCTTTCCACTGAGAGTTGATGTTTCAGCATTTAAGAGCAAAAGATATCACATTTCAGTTTATAACACCAAGGGGCAAGATGGTCAACTTCGAGAGTACAGTCCTTTTAACAGATCTACCTAGGGGTGCAATAAAGCCGAGGAAACCCACCAATTCTCCCTTTAAAAACCGTAGCTTTTAGCTAAATGTTGTCTCCTGTTAATTAAAAGTTGTTGCAATTTCTGAATTTGGCTTCCTGTGATATTTTGGACTCTACACTTATCGTTCTTCTTGGAAACTGCTTGTAAGAAACTTGGGCTCACTAAAAACAAATGAATGTAGTCTACCTTGCCTATCTACTTTATGCAAAAAGCAGAAGATAGAGGGAAATATGACTTTCAACATATACCTGGTTATTTCCTTGCAACCTCACAGACAGAATGGCGTTTGTTGGCCCAGTATGATACCTCAAGCAATTTGCTAGCCAAATATCTGACTTGGGTAAAGCCTTTCTGCCAAGTATGCAAAGCAATGCAGATCAAGCAAATCTCTACTAAGGAAGCAACAGAATGCTTCACCGAGTCCATACGGGTCTGGTACACTTGTGGCACTATCTTTGGTAAGGTGAGTCCCTTCAGTGGATATTTTCAGCATTTCTTCTGAATCTTGGGCGCTTTAGTAGACGTTTTAGGGATAACCAACTGCAGAGCAATCCTGCTTTACTCAACGGCCTCAACTCACGTCAGGTCAAGAGTTTTCACGCCACTCCAGATTTTGACCAATGACAGAAGAGGGCTAAGGTCAAGCTCAATAATTGATGAAAAAAATTGGAAATTGACAACAATGTTTACAAATCAAAGTTTATTTTCAAATCAAATGAAATCGACAAAGTGAATCATTAAAGTTCAGCAAAGGAAATTCAGATGTGGTGCTACTTTGAATTGATTCCCTAGGAACGCAACGATGAGGGAGGAGCTGCGGTTGGTATCATATGCTACCCTTTCCGTCGCCACTGCCTCGGTAAATGAAAGTTCAGCACCCTTTAAAACCCATCTATTGCCTTGTTCATGTATTTTCGATGATATTTAGAAAATAGGAAGATATTGATATGAATTTACGTCGTTTTTGAAGGGCTTATTTGTTTGGGATCAAGACGCCAAGTGATAGGCCTTACTCTAAAGCCGTTTTCTCTGAATTTACGCGTTCTTTTAAAAAAACCCGCGAGGAAAATTTAAACATATTAGTACAGAGTTGAAAAATCTATTTTTTTCCTGAATTTACCCAATAGTCGCGTGCACGACCCCCTATATGTGAGGGGCACTTTCTCACGTCGATTCTTTTGTTTGTGTGACGTCATGGTCACATCTGATTGGCTAACGTGCAGATGTAAACATCCGGTTCGGCTCTATTGAAAGATTATTTGCCCTTGTTGAACTGGGTACACATTCAAGAATTTTCCAAACCCTAATCTTGCTCAGTACTTCAAATTGTCTATAACATTTCATATCAATATCTTTTTCTGAGAACCCCGTAAGATGGAGACAATTTGGAGAGTGGTGTCCAACTCTCATCTTTTCCAGCATGGCAAAGTGTCTGTGTCTGCCAAATTTCATGCTTTTATCACAATGAGAACAGTGCATTTCATTATCTGCTACACTAGTCTACTTGTATGAAACTCTGAGCAACTCAAAATCTAATAGTTCAAGAAACTTTCAGTCTTTGTTTCTAACAAAAATACTTGTGTGTACACTATGATGTTTACAATTGTTGTCAATGGAATAAATTAACAAAATTGCATAACAAAATGATAAAAATTCTATATAAACTAATTTTTTTCCAAAAAAAATCTTTTCCCAAATTTTGCGGTCCAATTTAGAAAGGATTACATTCATTTTGCCCTTCACTCCAAGTACTGAACTTGCCAGATTTACCTTCAAATTTACTTTTTTAAGTCAAAATTCTGCAGGCCAATCAAAGGAGTACATTGTGTACTGAAGAAAAATAAAGCCTGCATGCCATCACTACGTGAATGTAACTAGTAGCAAGAACACCGCGCCGAACATACTACGCTCCAATATTTAGAAAGATTTATTGCAAAATCATGCCAAAACGAAAACAACGTCCACTCCTTTTCAACTCTGTCTCAAAATGAATCGAAATTCATCGGCAAAGTCCTCAAATTAAATTTGAATTACTTGAGAAACGTGTTGGTTAAATAAGCAAATGGTTTAGGCCTTCATTTTCAGGACCACACTCTTTCAAAATTTCGACATCAATTTGGCTTCCTCGTCACGAGTCGTTTCCTTCCTTCCCTCCAACAAAATGGCGATCACGAAACACAACTTTAAATTCTCAATTTATCCGTTATTTGTCGTTAACTTCCCTTGAGAGTATCTAAAATACAACGATTCCCATGGGGAAACTTTAGCACGAGCTGGCTTACCCTGCAATTCTAGTCTTGGCGTTGACTACGAAGTCCATCGCCGCCTTTCGATATTTCTCCAAGAAAACGGCGAAGAACTCCAGAAAGATGGCGAGCCTTCTTCTCCAACATGACCCATGATATTCCCTTTGTAAGTCCTCCAAAGATCTACAGAGATCTCTTCGAAGAACTGCTTGGAAATGAATTTGTTTGAGTTGATGTCGGAGCATGTAACTTGTTGTCAGCGTACCGAGGCAGTATGGAATACTCGACACAAGGCTTTGACCGTAAAAACATTGTAAAGGTTTCAGTATGTGAGTTCAGCATTGGAAAGGCTTCGTACTCAGTAGAGTCAAGAAGGGATGTACAGTACTGTGAAGACTTCAACAGGCTTCAGTACGGAGATACTAACAAGTGGAAAAAGATAAAGAAAAATTCAGAGTTTTAAAATGAAGTTTAATTACCTTCCATATCTTTCTAATTTGTGTCTTTTTGGTCGTTTTTAGAGGATTTTTGTCTTTCGTTCTTCAAAATGTCTTCTTGTTGGCGATTGAAATTGCAAGAGGGCTTTGACCGCACGAGGAGCTTCTCCAACGATGAAAACATAATCGTGTGTCTAGTGCCCAGTCTACCCAACCCTTTGTTTTGCAAAGCAGCAAGCGCGCCAAATCCGAAATACATCAACTGTGATCAAATGCAAAGGTCGGAAAATGAGAAACTGGGAGATCAAACACTTTTGTAAAAAAAATCCTAAAAATCTTCCTAAATGTAATGTAAAAAATCTCAAAACCTTGGAATTTTCAAAAATCTTCACAAAGTCTTTGAAGTCCCAAAGAAAATCCTTAAAATCTGTTCAACAAAATCTAAAAAATTCCAGATTTAGTCTCAAGGAAATTTTTTCGATAATCCTTTGATAATCTTACAAATCGTTTAAATCCCAAGACTCTTGCAACATCTTCAAGAATCTTGCCAGATCTTGAAAAACTTAGAAAACTTAGACAACGCAAAGAAGTCTTTAAAATGTTCAAAAAATTCTTCGAATTTCCCGGAAAAATCTCTCAAAAATCTTTGGAAAGAGATTTCAACAATCTCTAATCTCGTAGACTGTTTTTGGAGTGACTGACCTCTCGAATTTTTCTGCATCCTCTTTTATTTCTACGGCCAGCCGTCGGTCGTGTGATAGGTGCATAAGCCCGGTTAATGGTAATTTATTACTTGTCACTGTCACTTGTCACTTTGTCACTTCCACTTCCACGATTTTGCTGTGATTTCTCGATTACTGAACTAACAATCTTCCATAGAGCTGGCATGCATTCTAGCTCCCAGAGCTATCAGATTTCTTTGAATTACTGATCAAGGCGTTCGCCGAAACGTTTGACGAATTTCTTTTTCTTGAGTTCATTGATTTCTTTGAATGTATCAACGGAGTAGTATTCACCTCAGGTGGCTGGGAAACACCTTGTCACACACGTGTTCCAAAAGGCCTAGGTACAACCAGGTACAACCTGGACGAAAATCATCAGCCTAGGCACAGCAATAGGGAGCGAAAAGAACTGAAGAGAGATGAAGTGGCTGCAAAACTGTAACTGTATCAGAAATATTCTGTTTCTTTTCACAGAAAAATCGATTCAGAATTTATTAGGAAGAGAAACGTTGCTTTAGATGGTTAAAAGTAAAAGCAAGACAGTGTTCTGGAGGGCTCTGAAATTTAGACCAGCTCTGAAACATACAGAGCACATGAAGCCCAGGCAGTTAACTGAACAATAATAAGTTTACAATCTTAAAATCGTTAATTTAACAATACCTTCGTGTATTATTCGTTGCATCTCTCCACAGCTGTGTTGTGTTTCAATGACTTCTGCATGCACTGCATAATAGACGTATGGAACGCCGTTCATGACAACTTTTGTCATGAACGGCGTTCCATATAGACGATTACGGAAAAGATGGCGGATCTCATTTCACGCAATGCATGATAGGAATATGCCCCCTAACGCATAGCTACGTGAACTTACAACTGCAGCATAAAATCTTGACCACAGCTACGATAGACTTAGGCCGTCGCAACTTTATCGTGAAGTCGGCACTCTTCTAAGCCGTCGCTCGCAACATGGTACGTGACAGTTTCACTACAATATCAAGATGTAATGGCCTGCTGTTTGCGTCGTTTCATCAAGATTTCAAGAAGACTTTTAGCCTTGTTTACTTAACTGATTCGAGAGGAGAGTAAAAAGAGAGATGAATAAAAAGTTCTAAAAACATTCGAAAAAAGAATGATACATTGCAAATCACATTCTCTTGAGATTTGCATAACAAAAGTTTTGCAATGGCTTCAGTTCACTCGACCGAACACAACATTCGAGCTCTTTAACTTTCTTTCAGAATAGACGATGGCGGAAAAGATGGCGGACCTCATTTCACGCAATGCATGATAGGAATATGCCCCCTAGCAACGCATAGCTACCAAAACTTACAACTGGAGCATAAAATCTTGACCACAGCTACGATAGACTTAGGCCGTTGCAACTTTATCGTGAAGTCGACACTCTTCTAAGCTTTCGCTCGCAATATGGTACAGTATAGTTTCCCTACAACATTAAGATGTAGTGGCCTGCTGTTTGCGTCGTTTGATCAAGACTTCAAGAAGATTTTTGGCCTTGTTTACATAACTGATTGGAGAGGTGAGTAAAAAGAGAGATGATTAAAAAGTTCTAAGAACATTCGAAAAAAGAATGAAACATTGCAAATTACATTCTCTTGAGATTAGCATAACAAAAGTATTGCAATGGCTTCAGTTCACTCGACCGAACACAACATTCGAACTCTTTAACTTTCTTTCAGAATTCTCATTCTTCTGGGATTTCTCTCCGCCAAGTCTGACGGTTCTCGACTCTACTGTTTTCAGAATTTGCATCCTTTGGGTAGCTGAAGTTTTATCTGCGAAGTCTACCGTTTTCAGAAGACTTCGTAGACTTCAGATGCCGAAAAGAACACGCGTAGATTTCACGATAAAGTTGCGACGGCCTAAGCCTATCGTAGCTGTTGTGGTCAAGATTTTATGCTGCAATGTTGCAGTTGTAAGTTTTGGTAGCTATGCGTTGCTAGGGGGCATATTCCTATAATACATTGCGTGAAATGAGGTCCGCCGAATGTGAGAGTTCGGTACGATGTAACCACAGGAGGCCAAACGTATTGTAGTGAAGGGGCCCTTGAATATTCTAACGTATGACTTATACCAAGATCTTTTCTTTCTTCAGATAGAATATCTTGTTGAAAGTGCTTGCAAATCAGATTTTCTTGTCTTTGTCTCATATGACAGTCAATTCGTTTTTGTTTTGCGTCGTTGCTGTCGATCAATCCAATACAGCGCCTCGAAGAAGGCTAGCTATCAAGGCGTAATGATAATAATGATAATCGAAATGCCGTTCGTTTTGATTTGTGTTAGTATTGCACTGTTGTTTCTTCTTCGCCTCCTCTCCGCATCGAGGCTCACTGTGCTTGCACAGTTTATTACTTTCTGATAGGAGATCGCTTCCGATCACATGAGCCAACCGCTATTTAAAGAAACAAATAACAATGGTCCTACGACGGTATATAAGCGCCAACGCCCGTATTTTTGTATCTATTGTATAGTTATATAGTTATACGTAAAGGAGCGCAACTTATTCCCAAACAGATCAGCAACAACTGTTTTCTTTTCACCCGCGTTGCATCTATATTTGTCCAAACATGCAAAACAACACATCAAAATGTTGCTAATTTATCAGGCAACATTCTTAGATATCTTTCTGTTTGAATGTTTTACGAAAACTCAACAAATTTCGCTGCTAAAGCTCATGTAGTCAGCTTTATTTATCTTTCTCAGTAGGCTCTGTAGCTTCCCTTAAGCCCAATATTCGAAATTCGAACTCGACAGTACCTGCTGAGTTCGACAAAACTTATCACGGAAATCTGAATCAACCCCGTTAATCTGCGGGATCAAGCTCGCACTTGCAGATTAACGGCGGTTGATTCAGATTTCCGTGATAAGTTTTGTCGAACTCAGTTCAAATTTCGAATATTGGGCTTAAGGGAAGCTACAGAGCCTACTGAGAAAGATAAATAAAGCTGACTACATGAGCTTTAGCAGCGACATTTGTTGAGTTTTGGTAAAACATTCAAACAGAAAGATGTCTAAGAATGTTGCCTGATAAATTAGCAATATTTTGATGTGTTGTTTTGCATGTTTGGACAAATATAGATGCAACGCGGGTGAAAAGAAAACAGCTGTTGCTGATCAGTTTGGGAATAAGTTGCGCTCCTTTACGTATAACTATACAATAGCTAGATACAACAGTGCAATACTAACACAAATCAAAACGAACGGCATTTCGATTATCATAGAAAATCTGATTTGCAAGCACTTTCAACAAGATATTCTATCTGAAGAAAGAAAAGATCTTGGTAAGTCATACGTTAGAATATTCAAGGGCCCCTTCACTACAATACGTTGGGCCTCCTGTGATGTAACTTGCTGGTATTCTAATCTAGTTTACAACAGGGCTGAAAGTTATCCTCAAGCCAAATTCGATAAACTGTTTTTTCCTCGCTCGTAATCCGGCATCCATGCTCCAAATTCACAACAAAACGTATCAAAATGTTCCACAATCACTGAATTATAGTTTCAGCTACTTTATTTCTTCATCTGCAGTGTCTCACTTACAAAAATTTGCAGCTTCTTGTTGCGCGTCTAGTCGGATCTGGATTTTCACCGTGCTCCGGCCATCGAACGGCCCCAGAGAGATCGAATTTCGAATGTCTTCGTCAGCCAGCCGCGCTTAGCTTTACACAGAATGTACACAAGAACAGGGACCCCCTGGCATACCATAGAGTGCAGTTTTTGGTTTGAATCGATATCGATCAACAGATGAACCGTGTGGGATTCATCACAGGAGGCCCAATCGCGTGTAGTACTTTAACTGAGGCAATTTATGCTATGTTGTTTTTCTAACTGCAAAATAAGCAATGCTACTTGTTCTTTGAATTGAAGTAAAATGAAATTCGTACCGTTGAATGGTTGACTGTTTGTCTCTGTGTCTTTCTTCTTGCTTCAGCATCATCGCAACATCCTGCCGTCATGGCAACATCGGTCCTGTTGCTGTTGTTGTAGTGCAATGACCCAACATTATTGCCTGTGTTTGTTGGGTTTTATCCTATTATAATAGTAACAAGGAATGCAGCTTGTTTACTCACAGGAGGCCCAACGTATTGTAATGAGGGGGCCCTCGAATATTCTAACGTATGACTTACCAAGATATTTTCTCTCTTCAGATAGAATATCTTACTGAAAAAGCTTGCAAATCAGGTTTTGTTGTCTGTGTCTCATATAACAGTCATTTCGTTTTGTTTTCCGTCGTTGCTGTCGATCAATCCAATACAGCGCCGCGAAGAAGGCTAGCTATCAACGCGTAGTGATAATCGAAATGCCGTTCGTTTTGATTTGTGTTGTCTTAGGCCTGGTTCAGACGTCGAACTTTTCATGCGCCGAACTTAATGCCAATTAAGGTCGACCCAAATACAGTTAATCCCCGTTTGATTCAGACGTCGCATTTTTCATGCGCCGAACTTAATGCCAATTAAGGTCGACCCAAATACAGTTAATCCCCGTTTGATTCATACGTCGCATTTTTCATGTGCCGAACTTATTGTTCTGCAGCTTCATGATCAGTGTCACCCTCAATTTCAACACCTTCATCACCGAGATTTATGTTTTCTGTTTAAAAAAAAAACTATGTAAAAAAGTTTCCAGAACATTTTTCGTGAGCAAGAAAAGCTGGAGAGATGGAAAACAATTTTTGCCCCGCGGAGTTTCGAATCAGGCTTGAAGGCGCCAAATAAAATTTTGGTAAATGTTTGGCTGGCTTCATATTGTCCCAAAATAGTTTGAAATTCGTTATTTGTTGAATTATAACCTCTCCTGATTTTACTAAAAATGGAGAGGAGACAGAGGACATAACCGCCGTGGCTTCTATCTCTGAGTGAGGGCCTACTCAAAGTTCGGTTGATGCAAACATTGTTAGGCCTAAGCGCCGGAATATCTGCTAAGTTTAAATTCAAGGGAAAAAGAGATGCATTGAGTTACCAACAATGAGAATTAAAAGTATAAAGTTAGATAGAGGAACGGGTAAGTAGCTTTTTATTGATGAATGTGGAGGAGTTGGTGACCTTGGCTCTTCCGATGGGATGTTGCTGTTTGCCTTTCGTCGTAGCAAAGTCTGCAGTAGCCAACTGATTTTCGAGTCACCCAACCGTCAGGCTCCTCACCGTTTTCGAAAAGGAACATTTATTGCAAACCATTGTTGGACAACTGATCCAGGAATACTTCGTTAGTTTAAGGCAAGTTGTACAAAGATTCAACAACGTTTCTATCAGACGTATCAGACGACGACGCCATTTACAAATCCAACAATAAACTTCCAAGAATTTTGCACACACTTTTTCGAGCATTGTCGAAGGGAGAACTGGAAACAATAGCCTGCGTCAAGGTGGATAATAGGTGCTACATTAGCATAATTTATGCATTTAGTTCGGCGCATGAAAAGTTCGACGTTTGAATTGAGACCGTACTTATTGCATTAAGTACGACCGGATCGGTCGACCTTAATGATTAGGTCGACCTTAATGATAAGTACAGAACCAATTTGATTCAGACGTCGTACTTTTCATGAACTTAATTCGCTGCATTAAGTTCGGCGCATGAAAAGTTCGACGTCTGAACCAGGCCTAAGTATAGATATAGATATACGTAAAGGAACGCAACTTATTCCCAAACAGATCAGCAACAACTGTTTTCTTTTCACCCGCGTTGCATCTATATTTGTCCAAACATGCAAAACAACACATCAAAATGTTGCTTATTTATCTGGCAACATTCTTAGATACCTTTCTGTTTGAATGTTTCACGAAAACTCAACAAATTTCTCTGCTAAAGCTCATGCAGTCGGCCTTATTTATCTTTCTCGGTAGGCTCTGTAGCTTCCCTTAAGCCCAATATGCGAAATTCGAATTCGACGGTACCTGCTGAATTCGACAAAATTCATCACGGAAATCTGAATCAACCCCCGTTAATCTGTGCAATCAAGGTCGCACTTGCAGATTAACGGGGGTTGATTCAAATTTCCGTGAATTCGAATTTCGAATATCGGGCTTAAGGGTACCCTGGATCAGAGTATTTTTTAGTACTTTTTTGAAAAAAATCTGAACTTAAAAAAAAAGAAAAAAAGAAAAAAGAAGAGAGGAAGGAAAAATAACAGCAACAGGACCGATGTTGCCATGCCGGCAGGATGTTGCGATGATGCTGATGCAAGAAGAAAGACACAGAGAAAAACAGTCAACCATTCAACGGTACGAATTTCATTTTACTTCAATTCAAAGAACAACTAGGTTTACTTATTTTGCGGTTAGAAAAACAACGCAGCATAAATTGCCTCAGTTAAAGTTACGCCCCACAATATACGCGATTGGGCCTCCTGTGGATTCATGTGTACATTCTGTGCAATAAGGCAAAGCAAGGGAGGCAAGACGAAAACATTCGAAATTCGATCGCTCTGGGACCGTTCGATGGCCGGAGCATGGTGATAATCCAGATCTGACGAGACGTGCATCAAGAAGCAGCAGATTTTCGTTCGTCAGACACTGCAGATGAAGAAAAAAGTATCGGAAAGAAGCTACAGTTCGATGACTGAGGAACATTTTGATATGTTGTGTTGCGAAATTGAAGCATGGATACCGGAATACGAGCGAGGACAAAACAATTTATTGAATTTGGCTTGAAGATAACTTTCAATACCAGCAAGTTATTGCACTCTCGCATTCGAACAATTATGCAGTGCAGTGCAATACAGAAGTAATTTAATTCAAGATTGTAAACTTGGGACAAATGCACTTTGGTGGACACAGCTTTCAAGGAAAACAGAGATTGAATTGAATTTCATTGTTACAACTGATTTCTGATTGGTTTTCTAAACAATAGTGATAGAAATATTATCGTCCGATTGGATAATGCTGAATTCGAACGTGATTCGACTAATTCGCCCTTGCTTTTGAGCGTCAAAATGACCTAAATATGGCCTAAATATGGCATAGATTCGCAGCAGAAACTCGCAATCAGAATAGTCTCTTGGTTACCAATATTTGGGGGCTGCCGCCCCAAGCCCCCGCTAAATCAGTAGATATACTTTGATCTTAGTACTGACGTATTTTTCCATCAAAAGCTGGTACAAAACTCGAACACGGAGAAATGCTGAAAGTGTGTCCGCTAAAGTGCAAACTAGCCGTAAACTTATTATTGTTCAGTTAACTGCCTGGGCTTCCTGTGTGCAAGGTTATTATCCCTGCATTCGCCCCGTAGCTCAAGGCCAATTTTGTGGTACTCATAGTTTACTGATTACCTAATCAGTATCTAGTAAACTATGAGTACCACAAAATTGGCCTTGAGCTACGGGGCGAATGATGGGGTGAGTGGCCGAGTGGCTTAAACAGTCTTCGTCAGGTGACTGAAGTTAAGCTCGGTCGAGTGAGGTCAAACTCCGGATGGGTGACCTCGGAGGCCTGACCTTACAACTCACCTTGTCGTCCTTCGGAAGGGACGTTAAACTAGGGGTCCCATGCCTGGATGCGGCATGCACAGTGGGCCTAAATTAGCTTTCAATAGCTAGAAATCCTGACAAGCCCACTCAAAACAAATTGAAAACAAAGCAAACATGGGGACAAATCACTGTTAGTTATCAACATTTACACTGTCTCCATCTAGAAAAAAGTCTTCATTAATATTGTAAATTTTTTCGTTGTTTGATTTTCAGTAATAAATCTTTTGCTGCGGATTTGTATGCAGAAAGAATTTCAAAATTAAAAGATCTGTGAACTGAACTGAGAACTGAGCATCAACCTTTGATAATCAAAGCACCAACTTCTGAAACATGTTATCTTAATTCTCTCGTATCTTCAGGGGATCTTCAGTCTCATAAGTCTCATTGGCTTTTAATGATTTATCAATAAATAACAGCAACAAATTTTGATTCAATATATTGCTTTCTGACTAATTACATCGAGGCATCGAGCTTTGATAATCAAATCCACGGGGGGGAGGTGGGGGTTCTCAGCTAAATTTCAGGTAGGGGTATGCCGCCCACAGATACAAAATGGAACCGTTGGCTAGACCAACTTTTGTGAAAATGATACCTTTGGCTAGACTAATTTCTCTATTAATAGTGCCCTGAAAGGGTGTTTTCTACAAAAAACTTGCCAAATTTTCGCATTCTCAAGACAGAATTTTTTTTATTTGGTCTTTTACAGATATTACCAAACTTTTACAGTTCCTTGACCAAAATTGCCAAAAAGCATACCCTTGCCTAGACTAGACTCAACTAAAATTGCCAAAAAGTATGCCCTTGGCTAGACTAGAGGTGCAAAAAAGTATACCCTTGTGGGCAGCACATCCCCAGGTACCTTTATTGTGGAAGAGCCCCCCCCCCCCCCGGGGGGATCAAATCACTAAGTTTTGAAACATATCATCGAAATTCTCTTGCATTTTCATTCTAACTGGATTTTAATGATTTATCTTTCAATAACTGCAACAAATTGTCACTCAGTAATTTACTTCATGACAAATTACATCGAGACATTCTTCTTTGATAATCAAATCACCAATTTTAGAAACATATCATCAAATTCTCTTGTGTTTTATTCTAATGGGATTTTAATGACTCATACTCATCTAATAACAGCAACAAATTTCATTCAATATTTTACTTCATGATTAAGTACATCGAGACATCGATCTTTGATGATAAAAGAACTATCTTTTGAAGCATATCATCTTAGTTCGCTTGCATTTTCATTCTAACTGGATTTTAATGATTTATCTTCAAATAACAGCGACAAATTTTCACTCAGCATTTTACTTTCTGACTTATTACATCGAGACATCGATCTTTGATAATCAAAGAAGTAACTTTTGAAGCATAACATCTTAGTTCGCTTGCATTTTCATTCTAACTGGATTTTAATGATTCATCTTCCAATAACAGCAACAAATTTTCACTCAATATTTTACTTTCTGACTTATTACATCGAGACATCGATCTTTAATGATCAAAGCACTAATTTTTGCAACACGTTTCTTAAATTCTCCTGTATTCTTGTTTCTATCAGCTCCTACAAATTTATAAGGATGAAGAAAGGAGATTTGGTAATTATATTCAAACCAAGCTCTTTCCGTGTGAAGCGTCCATGGTGACCAGCCATACTTCCGTTGCAAATATTTACCTTCGATTATAACGAAGTTGTCCAAACTGTCCAGCATAATTAGAGCCATCGGAGTGGCAACTTCTAGAAACAACCAATTTTCATAAAACAGTTGTCCTATCTGCTTGAACCGATCTGCCAATCTCCCTGGGACGTAAAAAATGTCAGACAAAGCAGCAACACAAACGTCTTTATGCACAGTGTTTCTGTAAAATATTTTAAGAACATCGGTTTGCGTAAATTTCGGATCTTTTTTCATGTTTTCGAATGATTCAGCACACTTTCGTCCACGTGAAGTTCTTAGCCACCATTCTTGTGGGACTGCAGTACCCATTTTGAGTCCTTTGGATGGGTCTATCCTCTCTGGAAACCATAATTTACTGGTATCTAGAGAAAGAAAATTCCACCAATTGACAATCATATCATCGTTGACATATAGATAACCAACATAACCTGGATTTCGACGAATTGCCTCCACCAGACATTGATACCCATAATGGCCATATTCTCTCGGTGGTTGGTCTATTACAACTAAAGGGTACTTCGCAGTACTGTCCGCTCTAGGGCCACAGAAGATACGATTTGGAAATAATGGCTTGTAATATTGTTCAAGTACCAGCATATTTTGATAATGAGGATGATTGAAATTTATTGCAAGGAATATGTCTTGAAAAGGGTAATATGTAGTGTTCATTGGTTTGTTACATGGTTTCGTTGGAGAGATTACCTCCTTTTGTTGCTTTTCCATGAAGGAAAGAACTTTCAGCGACGGTTGCTTTAATTTGCCACGATGTCTGACATTGAATGTATCTAAAAAAGAAAAAAAACTGCATAATTTCATAAATAGTAATGATAAGACGAATATCTATACAGGATATACCCCGGGGGGGGGTACTCCACTATGGGTAAGACGGGGATGTGCGCCAGTTTTGGGTAGTTTTTGGCCTGAAAATTCTGGGATTGGGGTATCCTTTTACTGGAAAATTTCTGTGATTGGGGTATACTTTCACTCGGAATTTTCTGGGATTGGGGTTACTCAAAATTCTGTAATGGGTGTTGAATGAAAGTACAACTGGATAAACTTTCGAGCAACACGTTTTCAGTTTCAGGTGAACTGATTTCAAGTATTTTTGTGTTGAAAAACGTCCTCAGATCAGAACCTCGTTCCAATGGCCACTTGGAACCAAAATAATCGTTCCCAGCCCTCAATCCCTTATCCTTTTGACGTCGAATTGCTTTTGTTACTTCTTCGATTGGGTATCAATATCTGACATATATTCTGGGATTGGGTATCAATATCGGACCAAATTTCTGGGATTGGGTCGTAACAGAAATCCTTGCGGCGCACACCCCCGTATGAATTTACAGTGAAGTACCCCCCCCCCCCGGGCCCGGGGGGATATACACTTCAACGAGTTAAAATTTTGCAAAGGCATTTGACACTGTGCCACACAACAGGCTAAACACCAAGCTGGGACACTATGGCGTTACTAAAAACATAGGACAGTGGATTAGGAATTGGCTATCAAGCAGAATCCAGCAAGTGACTCTTGAAGGAGAAATATCAGATTCAGTGCATGTGAGGTCTGGTGTCCCCCAGGGCACCGTGCTAGGGCCATTGCTCTCGGGGCTCCTTAAAATATTTGTGCCTGCGAGCGCAGAACCGAGTACAAAATGTGCCTGCAAGTAAACATCGGATGTAGTCTATAATAAGATACCGATAAATCGCATGTCTGCTTCCACTGTTAGTCACTGGTTATGCTGACTACTGTAAACACCAACATATACCTGTCACAAGCAAGTATGATTTTTCATTTTCATTTTATCAAATATTTATGCACGATGTTCCTTTCAGTGTTGAAAATTGACAAATTAATAATCTATTAGCAACAGGGCCGCGGAGAGAATTTGTGGGCCCCGGGTCAGAATGCAGCATGAGCCCTTTTGTCGATGAGTTCTGCAAGGTATTTATAGCTCATCTGGTAAAGTTCAATGGTTTACAAGATGTATTTAACTTTTACCCCTTATAAGAAAACGTTGAAACTATTTTTATCAGTCTCTTCTTGATTTTTGAAGCATTATGACATTTTAGAAATTATTGATGGATGGGCCCCCTATTAGCACTGGCCATGGTCTAGAGACCCTCATTTGAGCCTTATTTCGAAAAAACTCAGTTGTTAATTACAGGGACCGCGGAGCCGGGGGGGCTGGGGGGGCTTTAGCCCCCCCAATGATTTACAAGAGATAGCTTTCAGCTTTTCCACAAATTTTGTTTTTATGATTAAATATCGCCATTTGCTTTCTTAAATTGATAACGCCCTTATTTGCGAGTGTCAGTATACCCCACAGTACCGTTTCTCGTGCATTTATCAGAAATCAAGCTAAGCAAAATGTTTTAAAAGGTTTTGTCTCAAATGAAATGCGTCCAATAGCATTGTGCCAAGATATAACAGTTTCATCATCGTTAGCACAGCTTCAAATATCCGAAGTTTCAGTAAGCGATAAGTAAGATGCCTTCATGATATGCGGCTATTCTTAAAGCGAATTTTAGTTCCTGAAAGATTGCTGATGAGGGGACTTCTCCAAACCTGTAAATCGCAGAATGTTAACCTGGCAACGAGCAACGAGTGCGACGATAAATTTTTTAGCAAGACGTCTATCAACTCAGCTTAGCTCTCTGGAATGTCCAAACAAGTATAATTTAGCAATTCTTAATACTTAGCACAGAAAATATAAACACTATCGATGTTCCAACTAATTTCTATCAAAAGACCCAACAACGTTATACAAAATTTTCGAAGATTTGAAAAAAATCATTGAATTTTTCAGTTCTACAAAATTAAAAATTGAAACAGTGTTTGCGTTATTAGGTTCTCTATGTACAAAAAGTTTGCTTCTGAAAGTAAAGAGACAGTGTTTCCATATCATTATTTTTCGGAGATAATAATTCCACGAGATTGTGAAAGTTTTTTTTAACTTTAGTCCTTTGATTCTAGGCTGAGTCTTTTCGCTATGAAATATAAAATGTAATACAGTATATCTCTATAAATGATGCTTTTTAATGTGATTTAGTGATTGGATATGCTGATGATAACTGTCTTTTCCAAGGCGAGTTTGCCCATGGAAAGGGGCGTTGATCGCATTTATAGCCAAAGTATAGGGCGTGGTCATAGAAAATTTTTCTGGGGGCTTCGCCCCCAGACCCCCTCAGATTCTCTATTACTTTTTAGCCCCCCCAATCCAAAAAGTGCTCCGCGGTCCTTGGTTAATTATGGGCCCCTTATGGCTATGGGCCCCAGGTTTCTGACCCCCCTAACCCCCCCTCTCCTCGGCCCTGATTAGCAATATAAGTTTAGGAAAAAGAACGAAAAAATTTTAATCGCTGCTCTACCAAAGAGCCGTGATGTCGTCCTGCACTTGTTTATAAGATACTCTTTAAAACCCAGGGAGGGCCTTCGGCGCTCTCTGCTATCACCTGTTCTAAAACGAGCGATTGATTCTTTTTCTAGACTGTTGTAAGGTATATCATTCCAGCTTTTTACACCAGAAAAATAGAAACTTCGCTTAGCATATTCTAACCTAAAACTGAGGGAATTTGCAGATCTCCATGATTTCTAGTTCTATACTCTGAAATCATGGACCTTTCCCTGAACTAATGGCGAAGATTTTCGAGACAGAGGTCATTTAAGATATTGTATGCCATGCCTCCGTGGTCAAAGGAGATCAAAGACTTAAAAATAATCCATTTGCAAGTCCATCCGTCCTCGTACTTGGCATTCACTATTAGCTTCTTTGCTCTAGTCTGCAGTCGATGCAGTTTGGATAGTTTGGTATTGGAAAAAGTACTCCAAACATTCAGTAATTCCATACTCCATTTTTAACAGTAATTTCGTCATTCTTATCAAAATTTACTATGTTTGAAAGGTGAACAAGCTCGACCTCAATCACATATCACTGAAGATTTTACGATGTTAATTTATCCTTTACTTTATAATCTTTGATGTTAGTATTCTGAAGATTTAACGACAATCATGACATGAATGGCCGCTTTTGGTTGTGCGTTTATGTCACGACTGATGACTTTTTGACGCAGTAAAATTTTTTGTACGTTTTGTGATCTTCGCACACAGAACCAGAAGGAACTCTCGTGCTACTGCAATACGTCGACATGGTTGCTTCAGGAACGCTGTTTGCATATTTTACCTTGGGCCATTTTCAGAAATCATCATGTTGAGTTCTAATCCTTCCTCTGAAAGTTATCATTATTATTCATTTATTTATCGTTGGAATGCAGAAATAGCTACAATAGATAGCTAGTTAATTCCCCAACTCTAAAACTTTAAAATACAAAATAAGCCTTTAAAATACAAATATTATATACTCAATAAAAACGTGGATAAAATATTTACATGCCATTAAAAATATACAGTATATAAGCATAAATCTAAAATTGTTGATCATATAAAGCCCAAATTCGGAATAAAAGTTCGGCATAATCTGCATGGACAATTTCGGAAAACAGCGTCCTTTTTCCATTGGTGCTTTCATAAATTGAGCAATGGATTCAATGACTACTTCAACCGAAATGCTCGCAGCAGCTACATATTCTTTGAATAATCATGTCAGCATTAACATAATGTTTGAAAGTGATATTCAGAAATGTCTTTATCAGTAGAGGGCTGATGATGTCATTTTCGCTGAGAAGTGCAACAATGCACTCTGATTTTACAAAATCTCTGAGGTGAATTCTCAGCTCACTGTCAGGAACATTTTCGGTATTATTCGCAAATCAACCAATAAAAGATAGTGATTCCCGTCATTTGGGTGCGAAAGATGTACTAAGATAGACATTTGAAATACTTTTCCATTTGACCTTTCAATCTTTCAAACGAAGATTGACTCAAGATCATAATTGTGAAGTGATGAAGATTAATAAAAAGAATCGATTCAGAAAAAGTGCCTGCAAAAAAAACGGAATATGACGTTTTGTGCCTGCAAGCGGTGCTCGCGCGCTTTCGCAGATTAAGTAGGTCTGATTGCTCTTTCTGTTATTTATCAATGACATTGGTGAAAAAGTGATATCGTTGAGGATCCGACTTTTTGCGGATGACTGTTTGTTATATAGAGAGGTCAACTGTACGCAAGACAAAGATTGTCTCCAAGCAGACCTAGATGCCCTACAAAAGTGGGCTGAAAGCTGGCAAATGCGCATTAACGCCACAAAATGTTACCTTCTCCCTATGCATAGGAAAGGAGATCAGAACATCAATTCATACAATCTAAAAAACTACATATTGGAAGCAGTTGAGCACAACCCTTATCTTGGAGTAGAACTTCAAGGAAATCTCAAGTGGGACCAGCATGTTGGCAATGTTACAGCAAAAGCCAACAGATCGCTTGGTTTTATACGAAGTAACCTATGTATGTGCCCACAGGAAATCAAAACAACAGCACTTTTACGATCCCATCTAGAGTACGCTGCTGCAGCCTGGAATCCTCACCTGGTCAAGGATATTCAAACATTAGAAGCAGTACAACGGCGTGCAGCCAGGTTTGTTACCAACAACACGAGCAGAATCCCTGGATCCATGACTAAAATCCTTGATGATCTCAACTGGAGCTTCTTAGAGAAGAGGAGGAAAATTCAGAGGCAAAATACGAATATCCGTCAAGTTAATGTGTCAGTGATACTACTGGTCACTTAAATGCACGATACGTATTTTTAAATAATTCTCACAGCTCTTCCACATCGAGCGGAAACTCTCGGCAGCAAATTTTGCTTCGGTCCGTTCAAAAGCAAAAATTATCTCCTGCTCATGCTGCGCAGTCATTCTTCTCTCTGCATGGAACAAAAAGGATCAAAAAGTCCATTGAAAGGTTTTGGTTAAGTCCGAAATACGTTGTAAATAGGAAATATGCCGATCTGCCAAACCTTTCACTCTTAGAATGTAATTGCTTCACCATTATAACAATAAAAGAAATGCAGTAAGGACTACTCACAGCAGATGACGAGAGAAAATGCTGTTATCACTAAGCCAATGAAAACTATCCGAAGTACCCTCTTCGATTCATTCACTTTGTTGACAGATAATGGAAGTTGCATTTTTTGAAGTTGTTAGCTTGATCTTGCCTTTAAGTTATCCAACGTCCTGGTCAAAGAATAAAACAATTAATTTTCAGAATATCCGAATCGATTACCTCCAATAGACCCTTTCACGGTAGATCGAACGGGGGATTCGAATGGAGTTTTCGAGACCATGCGGCGTGAAATTTTGGATTTTAGAATTTTTTGGTTATCGTTACATATTGCAAGATTTCTCTGCATTAACGTATTGGAACTTGATGAAAACTTAACTGGACCTACCTGAGTGACCAAGGAACGTATCTTTTGCTTTTGTTCTTTCTAAACTTTCTCAGAAATGATGAGGAAACTTCTTAAACAACGACGACTCCTTGCTCCTTGCACAAAACCGCCGCCCAGGCCCAGCGACCGCCCTAAACTCTTTCAGCAATAAATTCTGTGCTGAGGCAGCCATTAACTTGATTTCCAAAATGAAGAGTCTTTATACATCCATGATGAACCTCTGAAATTTCCACCCTTCGATCTCTCATCATTTTTGTAAAAATTCCCCTTGATTTTCCTCTTGCCGTGTTTCCAAGTAGGCTCGTGCAAGGAGCAAGGAGTCGTCGGTGTTTGCGAAGTTTCCTCGTCATTTTTGAGAAAGTTTAGAAAGAACAAAAACAAAAGATATGTTCCTTGGTCACTCAGGTAGGTCCAGTTAAGTTTTCATCAAGTTCCAATACGTTAATGCAGAGAAATCTTGCAATATGTAACGATAACCAAAAAATTCTAAAATCCAAAATTTCACGCCGCATGGTCTCGAAAACTCCATTCGAATCCCCCGTTCGATTTACCGTGAAAGGGTCTATTGCTCGTAGCTCGTAAATAGAAACCACTAATCACACAAACTTTAATTCTGACCTACTGCCGATTAAATCACAAATATGAAATTTCTGACAATTGTGGTAGACCACTCATTGCAAAGTTGGGCTGGCAGACCATTGAAGAACTCATTGGCAGTGAGTCTAAAACGATGGTCTTCAAGGCGCTCAATGATTTGGGTCCACAATATCTGTGTAACCTCTTCACGAAAAACTCAGCATGCTCCTCCCGCAACCTTCGGAACACTGAGACTGATCTGAGGTTGCCGAAGAAAAATTCTGCAAATGGGCAAAAATGCTTTTCTTTCCGGGGAGTTAAACTATGGAATAGCCTTCCTGCTGAGTCTAAAACGACATCTTCCCTAAATGGTTTTAAGAAATCAATAAAGGGTTAACCTTTTCTTTCTATTGTATATATTTTATCATTGTAAATAGGCTTTTAAATTATGGTTTTTTATATTCTAGTGTCACTTTATTTTTAATTGTATATTGTAATTAAGTTTTTATCGGAGGGCCCCTTGAAAAACGGCTTCTGCCGAAGGGCCACCCTCCTTAAATGATATTAAATGATATGAAATATCAATGTAGATTTGGCCTTGTGTTCTTTCATCCCAGCGCTTGCAGTGGCGGCGCCAGCTCTGAAAAATCCGAGAGAAATGGGGGGGGGGGGGGTTTCGACATAATTTTGAAATTTATAGGTATACCCAACTAATTCTATGCCATTTTTCTTTGACAATTTTTGCCGTCTATTTGGATTTAGAGTGGACAAGTCCCTGCAGTCCCCACATGGCACCGCCACTGAGCGCTTGCATATGAAACCGCAACAAATTCATTGCTGCGAAACGTCACTAATAACTACTGTACATAACACTTAATGCATATTCTTTTGGGCATCTGAAGTGTACGAAGTCTTCTGAAACGGCGGGAAAACGGTAGGCTTCGTAGAGAAAAATTTCAGTTACCGACAGTATTGATCCCTAAAATTCTGACACATTGTCAGAGTAACCACAATTCAAATTAGCCTGGTAACTTGGGTCTGGTTATCAGGCATCGGGCTAAATTCAGACGTACTGTTAAAAACTCCTTTTGCTGAGAAGGCCCGGGCTTGGATGCTTTCACCCACCATAGTGTTTATCTTTGAGGCTGAATTATTCATCATAAATTGTGCAAAAGTTCAATTTCTGAAAACAGTTTTCTATTGCAGTATCCTGAACCTTAATTTCAATATTATCTATGCCTTTTACTTCTACAAGTCAAAATCAGAAAAGCATTACTGTACCTGTTTAGCGGAACCGCCAGACAAAAATTAGTGGGAGGGTAAAACTTGAAAATTTTCAGACTGGGGGGGGGCGAAAAGCAGAAAAAGGTAGGGTACTGGCGGGATTTATCAGGCACTTAAGGCTTGTAAGCTTGCCAATCAAAATCGATTTATCCAAAGCGACAAAAGATATTTCCTAAACATATTTCAAACATTCCTCGCAAAGTTTATGCAGCTGGTTAGTTCATCTTTTCACCAACCGAAGTGTTTATTGCAATTTATTTGACCACTCGCGGAGGTGAATCTCGTACATCGTCGGGATTTATCAGGCAACTATTATTTTCACTTATTTGAATAAATGTAGCCACTAGAAATACACAAAAACATGAATTAAAAAGACTTAACATCTTTTCTGTGCCATGTCACTAGCTATGGTGCTCTTTAGTTGACTTCAACATGCTGCACTTCAAGGAAGTTTCTCGCAACTTCTCAGAAGTTGAAAGTCGGCCTAGCCGTAGAAAAGATGGATGCGCGAAGTTTTCGGCCTGACCCAAAGATACTCCGCCGAGCCTGGTGAAATGAAACAAATAGTAATTGGAATGATATTCCAATAGAATGAGAGAACAATGATCCAGGAAGGTTCACAAAGACTTATTTTTGATTTTGAAATGTTTAAGTCATGTTTCTGGCTTTTGAAAGCTGTGTGTGCCTGATATATCCCGCTGCCTGATAAATCCCGCCAGTACCCCCTATACCGAGACATTTTCTTTTTGCATTTCTCAATTACAATTTTTGCCAATTTTTAAATTCGGAGGGCAACTGCTCCCTCATTCCCTCCCCTAGCCATGCCAGGTACCTGTTGCATTGAACGAGTTGTGAGTACACCCCGGGGGGGGGGGGTACTTGACCTAAATTTGTACGGGGATGTGCCCACGAAAAAAAAATTTTCACCCTGCTCCAGAATTTTTGCCTTCAAATGATACCCTGTTCTAGAAAAAATCGGTGAAAAGTACACTCAAAAACACAAAAATTGGACTAAAGAATAACCTGTTCTAACAAAATTTCCTTTTTTTACATGTTTTGACAACCTGCTCCAGAAAATTTGCCTTCTTTTGATACCCTGTTCTAGCAAAATAGGCGAAAACGATACCCTGAAAAACGGCACATCCCCGTCGGTCAAATATAGTAAGTACCCCCCCCCCCCGGGGGAGTACACATGACGTTGTTCATACTTGAATGCGGAATGTATCACATAACAGCTTTAAATCCATATGGGCTTTTTTCGAGCTACCATTTATGGGGGGGGGTTCTTTCCACCCCCCTCTGAAAACTACCTTAGACTCCTCAGAATTCAATACAACTTGGCACAGTTACAGATCAAGTCATTTCTAGCTTGTAGCGCAATTTGGGTGTGGCTGCCACACCTTATGACGTCACAGTGACGTCATGAAGTTGAAAATCAGTGAAAATCAGGCTTCCAAGTTAAATTTGAATTTAAAGAAGGTTTGGCACGAACATTTTGCAGTTTTTGGTTCACCATAGGTACAAATTTGATGTTAAAATATAATTTCATAGAAATTAATGATTTTAGAGTGACATTTTGGCAGAAATTAGCCAATTTGTATGACGTCATTTGTGCAATTAATTTGTTCTCTGTGAAAATAGACAAAAATAAGCTGCAAAGTGGTTATACCTCATTACAAGCGTATCATTGGAGTCTTCTCAATTAAAAAATTTCGAAAAAATTTAAAAAATTTGCTAATTAGCCCAAAATGGCGGCTATTATGACGTCATCATAAAAAAATGCTGACATCATCAAATTCCAGAAATTCCGGTATCAAATTAAAGCTCTTCGTTTACTGATTCATTTGGTGTATAATACTTCATAATATGATCAAACCTTTCCATTGAAATCACCAAAAACAATGATTTGTTTGCTACCTGCTTCCAAATATGGGCATGTCACGTGACCTGTGAGCTCTATTGTTTCAAAATTTTTTGATCAAAATGTGGCAAATAGATAATTAGTAAAAGTCAGGTAGGTTTGGGGGACATAGTTGATGTCTTTCAAAAACACGGCAAGAAAAACCTCAAGGGGGGTGGAAAACACCCCCCCCCCCATGTGGATTAGGGTTAAAGAAGTCCTCCATGACAGGACGAATTATTGATGATATTAAAATTCTTTAAATTTAGCACTGTTTCTTCGTCGTGTTGCAGACTTTCCTGTCCACAAAATTGTGTATGTACTGTCAAAAAGCAACTTTGTTGATGTAACGTTAGCCTCTTGCATTTGTCTCCATTATGCTATGCAACTTAATGCAGACAAATGCAAGCTTATGATGATCTCCAACAAGCCAAACAATGTTGAAACATAAGATCCTTTTGGATGATTACAATTTACAAAGTCCGTCTTCAGCTATGATTGACCAATCGGGAATTTTGCGTTTTCTGCGAGTTTGCCAGCCTAATTTGCATGGGTAAAGAATTAGAATTGTTTATCGAAGCCTGCAGGCCGCAAATGTTCCATGATGTCAATTTTTCGCATCCTGGCCAGCCAGCGAAAGTTTCTGTTCCCTTCCTAGTTTTAGAATGAAGTCACGCATAAATTAATATAATGTTCGAAAATAGACACATGCGCTTTCAGCTCATTAACATATCTAGGAGGGTCCCGAGTCCACGGAAATGTCCGTGTCTTGTCCGTGGATGTCCGTGTACTTTTCCGTGGCAAAATTTATTCAGAAAAATCCACGGAAAAAAGTCAATCCACGGGCAAGCTGCTGTGTCCGTGGCCGTCCGTGGACTTACGATGCAAGTCATAGATTGGGGTTATTGACCATGGAACTTGCTTCTTATTCACTGAATGTGTAGGTTGTATGTGATATTTGTTCTTGTCGTTAGTTTTTCCGCTTTTCGTTTGCATATTTCCGCCAAAAAGTGACAATGTCCAGTGGCCTTTGATGAAAGTTTCTAGAATCGGCTTGTGCGCCCTGCTCAACTTTCACTTTAAAAAATGGCTTGTGATCTTCAAGTTTTCAATAGTTGTACAGACTTATTCCAAAGTTAAAGCTTTTTCTACAGGGTGTCTCAAAAAAATTGTTCGACGTTTGATTAAATACTAAAAAATAACGACACGCTGAATGGACCTTTGGTCAAGTCACCCATTTCCTGAGATTTTTTATTAATTTTTGACACAAGAATCTTGCGAATCCGATAAAAATTCATGGGATTACAAGCTTTTGAAGTTCAAGTTTGTGCGAAAGCTGAAACCAGAGGCCTCAAAGTGGCATTTTTTGTAAAAGTCCCATAGGCCGTCGTTTCAGTTATTTTTCAATTGTTTCAGGGCGAACCAAGAGGGATTCACACAGGTATTCGATAACCTAACTGTCAAGCATATGGATGCTTTGAGGACACAGATTCAGTCTCTCGCCGATTTTGTTTTGAACCGCTGTTTTTGGACCTATGCAATGTTAAGGAATTTTGAAAATGATCGCAAGAAATAATTTACTTTAGAAGTCGTATTTGGTTTGCTCTGATATCAACGAGAGGTATGACATTGGATAAGCTTCTCTTACCTCTGTCTTCGAGCTTTTTGCAATACAAGTAATCTGGGGGGTCTCTGGTTTCAGCTATCGCAAATTTTTTATCTTCGAGAGCTCGTAACTCAGTGAATTTTCAACCGATTTGCACGATTTTTGTCTCTAAAATTATTTCATAATCTTAGGAACGGTGTTATCTTTCCATGAGCCTGTTCATGTTGTCCTTATTTTTCAATATTTAATCAAACGTCGAACAATTTTTTTGAGACACCCTGTACAAATTTCTTTTACGCTAATATCCAAGATGTAACAAACACTCGAATGGCAACGGCTTCTCTAATGTTTTTCTAGGCCCACTCACAAATCTGTGAAAACTGCGAATGCACGAAGCACGTTGTTGTCTAATCTTTTATTTATTATTAATCTCATGACACAATACTGTCGTACATGGTCAGCTAAGAAAAAGAACATAAATGTTTGGAACAGAGGAAATGTCAAGGAAAGGAAATTAAAAGGAAAAGTAAATGAAATACAGAAGAAGAAAAAAATGGAAGAAAATAAACAAATCTAAAACCTACTACTAACTAATGAAAGAACTACTGCATAAAGTGAACATAAATGTGTTAAAAGTTTTCTGATCTAGATATAGGCATTTGTACTATTAAATAGGCTCATAACGAAAGTTCAAGTTTATAACTCCACAGGGTTTTGTTCCCGGAGGTTCTTTGCTTTGCACAAGAATATGATCAGAGAATTCGTTTTAGGAAGTGTTCGGCACGACATGACTTCTACGAACTGGTTCGTTAGGTCCTTTTCAAGGGGAGAAATCGTGATTTCAGGAAATTTTTGCATCATTTCGTCCCTTATCTGTGCATATTTATTACATCTAAATAGGAAATGTATTTCGTCCTCAACATCTTGCGAGTCACAGTGTTTGCACAATCTTTTATCAAGGCTCAGATTCTTGTGCCTTCCCGTCTCGATGTGTAGGTCATGATCCGAACATCGTAATTTCGACAGAACCTTCCGCTTTTGAAAATCTGCCGTCTGGCTGAGGTATCCTTCTAATTTAAAATCTGCTTTAAAAAGTTTGTAAAAGCGGAGTTTCCTATTGTCTTGAGAAGTCTCAAAAACTCTGTTTATCTTAGCTTTCCATTTCTCAATAAAAAACGATTTAAGTTTTCTCTTGACAATGTTGAAAAGCGCATTTGTAGTATATTGTTTGGCGTTGTCGTATACTGCGTCCAAAGATAGAAGTTTCAACACCGCTTTGACATTTGAGTGCCAGAGACAAATGTTGTCGGGAAGGCTTTTCATCTCAAGATACGCTTCTTTTAAAATTGATTGGTCATCTAGCATTTCAAGTCTGTGCCAGTACTTTATCATCGATGCAAGATTAGTAATAATAAGTGGAAACTGACCTAGCTCCCCAAGTACAGCAAGAGATGAGCAGTTCCTCTTTAGACCCATTATTTGTTTGCAAAATTTCAAGTGAACTTTTTCAGTGTCAGTTTTCAGTGTCAGTTTTTAGAGCGTACTCTACTAATGCCTCTGGGTTGTGATCAATAACGCTTAGTTGGTGGGCTGTCAATAGATTCCATATCTCGGCTCCATAGCTTAGTATCGGTGTGATGAAAGAGTGGAAAAGCTGCAGCGACTTTGGAGGTGGTAAGTTGAATTTAAAAACAGTATCAGTAAGGGGGTATAAAGCTTTGAGGCCTTTATCTTTTAATGACAGTGATGTGGATTTAAGGTTTCCAGTATCTGTAATATCAATTCCTAGATAGCAGAAACTCTTCACAGTTTCCAGGTCTGTGGTGCCAATTTTAAACATAGGACACTTTGAAATTCTACCATTTTGACTAAGAGCCATAATTTTACTCTTTTCACAGTTTATATTCAATCTCCATTTAAGGCAGAAAAGGTTAAGTTTGTTCAAACAGTGTTGAAGACCAGAGGCAGACTCCGATATTAGGATCAGATCATCGGCATACATGAGGTGATTGACAGGTTTATTGTTTAGTTTCACTGGCATGCAAGTATCATCGAAAATGTGTTTTATCTCGTCTATGAAGAGGTTGAAAAGTAATGGACTAAGAACACATCCTTGTTTTAGGCCAATATGACTTGCAATGGGATCAAGGTAACCCTCACTAAGTTTAATACAATATCTAACATCTTCGTACATGGCCTTGATGATTTCGTAAGTTTTCCCACATATTCCGATCTGTTGCAATCTGAGCAGTAAATGTGTCCTACTCACACTATCATAAGCTTTTTTGAAGTCTATGAAGGAGACGAATAATTTTCCCTTTTGCTTCTTTAGGACCTTATCAATTATAACTTTCAGGGTAAAAATGTGATCTGTTGTTCGCTTTCCCGGCATAAAGGCTATTTGGTTATTGGATATGGGACATTTTGTTTCCATATGTTTGTTGATTCGGTTAAGTATGACCAGATTGAAAAGCTTTCCAATGGCCGATCCAACTGCAATACCTCTATAATTGTCAGGCGTTGACATAGCTCCCTTTTTGTGGATAGGTTTTAAGAAACTTAAGTTCCATCCTCTGGGGTACTTAGAACAGCGGAATATGAAGTTAAAGATTTTAGAAATAGGGGCAAGAAGGATATCTTCACCAGAAATTAGAAGTTCGTTCACCATCTTGTCTGGTCCTGCTGATTTATTCTTTTTTAGTTTCTTAATACATTTTGATATTTCTATTTCGGTTATTCTGTAGTCTAATTCAGTGAAACTGGGGATGTTCTCAAGGCTTCTAAGTCTTTCAACGAGCTCTTTATCATCATTACTTTTTGGGGCAAATAGGTTTTTGAAATAAGTATACCAGTCTTCATTCTTTATTGAAGCTGCGTCATCGGTATTTGTCATACCCCATTGACGCATTTCCTTTATCAGTTTCCAAAATAGTTTGGGATCTCTTTGTTCAACTTGTAACAGCTTATTCGTCATGTCTACTTTGTATTCTTTTTCTGTTTTTTTTAGATATCTCTTATATTCTCGCCTGGTATGAATAAAATTTTCTCGTGCATTTTGATCAAAGATGTTGGCTTTAAGGTTCTTCCTACATCGTTCGAGTTTTGATTTTAGTCTCCTACATTCAAAGTTGAACCAAATTTTTCTGTTAACTATCTTCTTTCTTGTATTCTTAATTTTCCTGCGACCTCTTGATTTTACTATGAGAGTGCTCTCTGCAGCTCTAAGGATCATTTCATTCAAGTCATCTGATATTTTATTAATTGAGTCTTCATTATCTTCTTCATTAGCGTTGCAAATTTCTTGTATGTCATTCTTGAAATCTCCTAACTTATTTCTAAAATTAGTAAGTGCCTCCTTAGTAGGCTTAAAACTTCTATCATTAAATGGGTTAATGAATGCTGATTGGTCTTCATCTGCAGCAGCTACGGGATAGCAGCAATTTATGGTTAGTTTTAAACAACAATGATCTGATAGTTCATTAGGAGGTAGTACTTTGAAGTTTTTGATATCTTGAAAAAGGTTTTGGTCAGAAATCATGTAATCTATCACGCTAGGTGATTCTGTAGTTGAGTTTGGGTATCGAGTATAAGCACCAATATGATCCCCAGGGAATCTTCCATTGATAATCCTTAAGGACTTTGTTTTGCAGATTTCTAGAATTTTTGACCCATGGTTGTCACTTTTTGCTCTGTCAGCATTATTTCTAGGTAGTGGTTCATCATATTTATAGAAATTTAAGTTGTTAATTGGGGAGTGTTTATCAGTAAGGTCGATAACATAATCTGGATCCTGATTTGTCCTACCATTGAAATCCCCTGCTAAGAGCACACTACTTCTGGAGCTGACGATACTTGTGTGATCCAATTCGATTTCATTAAAAAGATCGTATGGAAGGGAATTGTAGTAGGGAGAGGTAGAAGGGCTTATGTAACAAAAACATATGTACAAGTCTCTTCTCAAGCCAAAAAAATTCATATCAAGTTTTAGCCATACTTTGTCAGGTAGTTTTTTGTTGATAATTTTTATTCCTTTTTCATAAATTTCTCTGTAAACAAGGAGTAGCCCTCCAAAGTGGCGGTTATTTGCACTAATAGGTCTGGGGAAGGATTTTACCTTAAAACCTTTAATACAGATATTTTGAGCTTCTTTTGGGCTGCAATGGGATTCTTGTAAGCATAATATATCAAATTTTCCTATGATTCTTTTAAAATCTGGGTCATCAATTTTGGAATATTTGGTGCCATTTATTGATGTGGAGAGCCCTTGAATGTTCCATGTGCCTATATCTAGGTAATTAAGAAAAGCTTTTATAATGAACGGTTGTAGTTGAAAAACATTCCATCTTTCAGTTTAATATCTGGAAGATTTACCTCTGTAGTTGTTAAAGTTGTTATTGTTCTTATATCTGTATCTTCTGTTTTTCGGAGATATGGATCTTCCTCTGCTTATCATCTGTATGTCTAGCACCCTACAAATCATGCACCTCATATTACTAGCAAACACACTTGAACCTTCTTGGTTCAGATGTAGCTGGTCTTCAGTGGAGAACTTTCTGACTTGGTCTTGTCGTAAATTAAGGTTATTGTTGTCACACATAAATATTTGATCATTTTCCATTGACTTTTCTAGCAGCATGGCATTAACAAGTTGGGTTTTCAGGTGCAGGTTTAGGTCGTCATACCTTGGGAGGAGTGATCCTACAATAACTTTGTGTGCCTTCCCTGTGGCAATTTCAATACATTCCATGATCAGTGTAACAATCTCTTCAGGTTTCTTGCTGTTCAGATCATTTGTTCCACAATGGATGAGTATGCATTCGGGGCTGCTTCTTGTGGTCAACAACATTTTCTTTAGGTTTGCGAGATTAGGGGCAGGAACATGCTGACTTACCCTCTTTCTTAAGTAACCATTCGGCTGTAATGCGTTTCAAATGTGAATCCCCAAAGAGGAGAACATCTTCTGCTGCAGGCGTTTCATTTTCACTCTCTCCTTGATCAACTTGTGCAGCGCCAGTGGCACCCCCAAAATCTGCAAGGCTCCGTGCATGTTTTATTTCATCATTTAGAGTGTGAATTTGTTGCATAAGACCCTTATTCCGCTCTTCAAGGATCCCCAAATCACCCCTGATTTGAGTGCATTTGATCTCAATTTCCTTCCTTTTGTTCCATTCGCTCTGAAAGCTGGTCTGACTTTCATCAATTTTCAGTTTGAGATCATGTATGATTGCATCTTGCTCCCTTATTACCTTTTGCAGCTCCTCATCTTTGTGTGGTTGGTTGATTTTGTATTTTAGCTGATCTACATATGATTCTTGATTCTTTATTATTGCATTTTGCTTCTTTATCTCCATTTCAAGTTGTTTGATTACACAAATCTTCCTTTCAATTTCGGTGTGGAGTATGTCATTCTCATTTCTGATGGAAGAGATTATCTGCTCTTGTTCTGCTGCTTTTTCTGACTCCTTAGCTGTTGACAAAACAGGTTGATTCTTATCTACATCAATCTTGGATATCTCACTCATCACTGTTGTTGCATTTTCAACAACTTTCTTTGAGAGACTGGCATGACTTTGTTCAAGCTTCTGCAGACGGGATGTTAAGTTGTCCTGTCCACTTTGTATGTGTGTTAACATGTCTTGAAAATTTATCTTCCTGAAAATTTGCAGGGATTCTTGCACCTCCTTGATTAAATCATAGTCATCTACTGGCCCAGTAGACACATTTTGGTGGGTGATGTTTCTTTGAGGTATTTCAATGCTCTGGTTGCTTTTGACATCCATTTCCACAAGCTTTTGTAAGGCTGGAAAGAAATTTTCCATGAAGGTTTCAAGCATTGTGCCCTGTGCTTGGATAAGTGCTGTTGTCAAATAGATGTGAATGGTTAATCCAAGGTCTTCCTTTCCAGCCAGGTGAATAACACAGACCCTGCGGACCCCGCGGACCCCGCGGACCTCGCCATTTTGGTCCGCGATATCAAGGTCCGCGTTATTCAATTCGACCTAGGAGAAACTGGATAACGCGGACCTCATGATTTCGCGGACCCTAAAAGCGAAAATTGAATTCCTCTTTTTGAGAAGCAAATGCTTAATACTGCCGTCTTTCTTTCCTATCAAATCTGTGTTTAAATTTATCGCAAAGCATTTCGAACGTCTTTTGATAAGTTTTACTTTACCTCTCAATCAAAATTCGAAGAAAACAAGTTGCAACAAACTTAGGCCCGCTAGTGCAAATAAGTTTTCCCGCAGAAGAAATGATTCGGAAAGGAATTATACCCTCTTAGACGACCAGCAACTGTTCATATTTCTTGTACCATAGTAAAATTGATCTTCCTTTTGAGCAGAATAAGTACTCTGGAATGATTTAAGCAGGGTCCGCGATATCAAGGTCCGTGTTGTTCTGTTCTTGCCGATGTTTCTCCAGGAGAATTTTTGCTTGCTTCTATATCAACGTTTAAAACTCCTGAAACGCCTTTCCCATGAGGTTTCTTATTGTGTACTAATGGCATAGAAAGTACCGATGTGGGGAGATATCGAACAGACGTAAAAGCCCCCATGGCACGATTAGAATGAGGATAAGGGGAATGCTCAAATGGACTCAAAAACGTGTAATCAGACTTAAACAAGCATAGGATCTGCCGTTTTGATTAGCAATGTTTAAATGTAATGGAACTCTTTCTCGAGAGTTTTCTCGTTGTGTTTTCTCAAGTTTCCCAAAGAGAAACACCGGCGAAAGCAAAAAACTGGAAGGGAATGATAATTTGATAGGAAATAAGAGGGCAATATTAAGCAATTGCTAGTCAAAAGGAGAAATTCTATTTTCGCTATTAGGGTCCGCGAAATCACGAGGTCCGCGTTATTCAGTTTCTGCTCGCTGTAACTGACCTTGATATCGCGTACCCTGCTTAAATTATTCCAGAGTACTTACTCTGCTCAAAAGGAAGATTAATTTCACTACAGCATAAGAAAAATGATCAGTTGCTGGTCGTCTAAGAGGGTATAAATCCTTTCCGAATCATTTCTTCTGCGGGAAAACTTATTTGCACTAGCGGGCCTAAGTTTGTTGCAACTTGTTTTCTTCGAATTTTGATTAAGAGGTAAAGTAAAACTTATCAAAAGACGTTCGAAATGCTTTGCAATAAAGTTAAACACAGATCTGAAAGGAAAGAAAGACGGCAGTTCATTATTAGGGTCCGCGAAATCATGAGGTCCGCGTTATTCAATTTCTCCTAGGTCGAATTGAATAACGCGGACCTTGATATCGCGGACCAAAATGGCCAGGTCCGCGGGGTCCGCGGGGTCCGCGGGGTCCGCAGGGTCCGCGTTATTCACCTGGCCCTTCCTTTCCATCTGAATCTTGCTGGAAAATCTGGATCACTATTTCCACAAATTTCCCTTTGTGATCTGTTTTGTCCTTCCAGATAACTTTATATTCTTCCTCTGGACCAATCTCACAGAAAAACTTCTCCTGTATTGCATAGATCCATTTAGGCAGTCGTTCTCCATCAGTACGAAATGAGTTTGATTGGCTGTTTGGCTCAAAAGTGGCTCGTTTGAAATTTTCAAAACCATATTTGTTGTTCTTTGGCTTTGATTTCATGTCCTTTAAAGCATAGAATGATGCTATTTCTGCTACAGACTTAAAAATGTGTTCATCACTTTTGTTTTGCTGATCATTGCCTGTCATAATTGATCTTTCTTCCACCGTCGATTTAGGCCCATTCTTGGGCCCAATTTGTATGTTATCTAAAGCCTGGTTTCCATATGATCGTAACAGTCGGCGACGCTTCGGCGACGTGTCCCCGACCAGTCGCCGACATATGGAAACGATCACTGTTATGATCATATGGAAACCACGCTTTAAACTCATCTCAACTTTTTCGATGCGTCCCCGTACCATCCCCGTCTGATTGGCGACGTCGGCGCCGTCGTTCAGAAAATGTTCCCATTTAACGCAAACGTCCCCGATGTGTCCCCGAGCCTGTCTCGGCGACGCGTCGCCGACTGTTACGATCATATGGAAACCAGGCTTAACTCTTCATCTTGCAGAGTTTTGACGCCACTTTCTTCAGCCATTGTGACAGAAGTGTCCTTACTTGTAAATCATTCCGATAATTGCACTGAAAGATGGATTTATTCTTCAATTAACATCATTTTTCAGCTGGATAAAAAAAACACGTGCAACCAATCAGGCGCCATTTTTTTCGGTTTTACTAAACTATGGAATCAGCCAAAACGAGCCAAAACAAGCCAAAACGATCCAAAACGACCCAAAACGAGCCAAAACAAGCCAAAACGATCCAAAACGAAGCAGAACGACCCAAAATTACCCAGAACAACCCAATAGCGAGCCAAAATGACCCAGAACTAAGCGAAAAAGAGCCAAAATGATTCAGGGTGGCTCAAAGCCAATGACCAATAAAATCGTTAGCAGAGGCTGGTATTTTAGGCTATTGCATTCCAACCCTCTCATCTTCTGCTCTCTCTCTGCACATCTCTCTGTTCTGTGTCTCGTTTTGATAATCAAAAGAAACTATATCATTGACTATAAATAGGCCTAGGCCAGCATAACTTTTGACAGTAAAGCCCACCTGAGCCCGGCTGAACCCAACTGTGGACCATTCAAATTGTGGGATGATCCCTTGATAGATATCATTGTTTTCAAGGTTAATGAACAAATAACTACTTCACACATTTTGTCTACTGGGGAAAGAACACCTCACACGTTATAACAACAGGGTAGATATAAAAACCCCAGACTGGAATGATTCCTGCTATGCGAGGATAGGCCTACTTAAGCCATCGTTGAAAAAAGCCTGGTTTCCACAGGACTGTTCCTGTCTTCCCCGTCTCTTATAAATTTTCTGGCGACACGAACGATGCGAGCAATGGGAGTGCTTGAGTTGTTTCCATATGATCACTGCTGTTGTCCCTGTCGCTGAAATTCATGCAGACCCACACTCAAGCTCACTGATTGAATCAGTTTGGGCCGTTTTTGGGTTGTTCTGGGTCATTTTGGCTGGTTTTGGGTCGTTATGGCTCGTTTTGCGTCGTTTTGGCTCGTTTTGGGTAGTTATGGCTCGTTTTGGGTCGTTTTGGCTGATTCCATAGTTTAGTAAAACCGCATTTTTAAATTAATAAAATGTCTTGTATTAAATTTTTTTTTTAAATTAATAAAATGAATACATATGTCATGGCTAGCAAGTAGGTAGCCTGTGCACAGACCCATCGTCCAAAGGAAGAAAGGGTCTGTGCAACTACGAGCTAAAGCTTGCCGGACCTTCTGGTAATTTATTCTGGCGGCCTCGAAATGAGTCACTGTATGGTACTTACTCATTCATCCTGAGTGGTATTCTTTTCTATGGCTATTGTATACTTGTTTTCAAATTTTCTTGCAAAGTGTTTTTCTAGGGTCAAACGATTGTTTCAAAGACATAGGACAGATCAATGAAGATAAACGCATATTTTGACAATCTCTTTTGAATTCGTCTGGAGGGATTCATCACCCTTCCCTTGATTACCCTTGGGTGCTATTTTGATTTCCCTGTTATTGACCGCCGTGTGTTTCCTGCAGTTGCATAATTACGTTATCTTTTGTGATACTGCATAAATTAGATTCCAGAAATGTAGAACGATCGGCAAGCTTTAGCTCGTAGTTGCACAGACCCTTTCTTCCTTTGGACGATGGGTCTGTGCACAGGCTAGCAAGTAGGCTGCCTCGTTTTGAGTTTTAAGTGCTTGGATTTTGAATGTTTGCCAAAATTAGCTTGAAAGATATGACATAAAGTAAAGCAAAGTTAGGAGCGGAACAACGAGAGATCGACAATCTTTGCTACGAATTAGTTGCATTGCAATAGGATTGCAATATGTGTTTGTAAGGAAGTTGCAGACATGCTGTTGCTTTCCAAAGTATTCAGTGCTTAGTTTAAAGGTAAAGAACATTTTGTCCGTGGAAATAACAACCCAAATTTAAACACGGACTGTGTCCGTGGCTGGAAATTGTCCGTGGTGAAATTTAATTCAAAATTTCCACGGACGGTCACAGAACTGTCCACGGACAAGACACGGACATTTCCGTGGACTCGGGACCCTCCTACATATCTGAATAAAATAAATCGTACCTTGAGCAGAGTTGTTTTCAACACGACGTTTCGAGATGAGCCCGTTATCAAGTGAAGTAAGATTAGTAGAACGAGAGTAGTAAAGGAAGAGTAGATTCGACAGATAGAATTCGAATGCAAAAGAATAGTGGTGATGCAACAGGGATAAAAAGTGTAAGCATGAGCTTACAAAATAAAATGAAAATAATAAAAAAGGGGCTAGTATAGAAAAGAAGTGCAATGCCATGAGAAAACTACTGTAAGTAATTAAATTGTTTGTTAAGTCCAGCAGGATGAAGTGTGGCAAGTTTGAAAATGATACGCTTTTCCAATGTTTTGCGTTTAGTGCTGTCTGTAGGAGCGAAGAGGAGACCAAGAATTGACATATCTTCAGTGGTATGGTTTGGCAAATTAAAATGCTTTGAAATATTACTGTCCGGGTCAATCTCATGTTCCTCATTCAGGTGAATTTTTTACAGAGTTTAGAGTGTTTTGATAAAGTAAAAACAATGCCAAGTAATAGATTCTGGTAAGAAACTCATTAGCTTGTTTTTCAGAATTTATTCGTCTTATAAGAATCTGTACAGCATGGGCCAAAAAATCTAATTCTTTATATGCGGCTTTTACTGTGGAAACTTTGGTAGAAACATGTGAATTGGTGAAAGAATACTTATTCCGTATTCCATATTCCATGTTCCGTATTCTATATTCCGTACACGTTTTTTTATAAGAAACTAGGATCAGGCCATAGTACTAAAAGTTTCTTAATTTAACATGGAATTTTGTCCATTTTAGTACTAAAAGCTTCTTAATTGGTTTCTTATTTTTGAATGCATGAATTGTCAATGTGGTCGCTAACACTGCTGCAGGTATGTTTCTTGAGTGTTCTGTTGCGTTGAAAACACAAATGGTTAGATAATATTGCCCAATAATAAAGGTTCAACGATCTATTTGCTAAAAAATTCATGCTTTTAACTTTGAAAAGTTTCTTAGTACTTCTCAGACATAGTACTAGAGTTTCTTAAAATTTTGGCCATCTTAGTACTAGTTTCTTATAAACCAGTTTCTTATAAAAAAAACGTGTATTCCATCTTCCGTATTCCATGCTTTAAAGATAGCCTGAAGGGAACCGGCGTCTTGGAACACCTCTGCTAATCTTGCCTTGTTTTGTGATGTCCCCCTCTCTCCTCCTTAAAACAATGCTGCTTTGTGACAGGACGATCCGCGACTCTGCTGGAATGCTGGGACAATAACCTTCGAAATCAACATTGTTTCGGGGGCGAGGGTTTATTTGAACCTGATGGCTATGATTAGAATTGTGGATTGAAGAAATGGCCTAAGTGTTCCAAGAACTTTTGACAGGCATTGTAGTTCAAAGCTGGCCCAGACCAGGTTGAAAATATAATCTATTGAATTTGATAACTTCAACACGTGCGGTTGCATTGTGGAGCCAATGAAACAATGAATGCGTAGACGTTTTCTATAGTTATATGGACTCAGTTCCTGTTATGATGCAAAATGGCCTACCACTTCTAGGATCCAGTGCAGGACAAAGGTCAAACGCAGTGAACAGGTCGTTTGGAAAACTTTGCTTCGCTTTACACTCTCTCTGTATCTCCGTTGATGGCAGTGCTTGCAGCTCCTAAACATTTGTATTCATCAAAGCTAAACAAAAGTATTTTGTGTACCAAAACTGCCCAACATCTTTGATGTGACTTGAGTATTTCTGTTGAATTGAACAGCCACTTTAGTTTACTTTTACGGAGACTAATAAAATAGTCTTCCTTCTAAACTTTCTCCAGAGATGAATGGATCGATCTGTCATACACATGAGCCTTGACTCGTTGCTTTGCTTTACCCATTGAACTATAAACATTGAACTAAAATACAATGACTATAAATGGCTTTACCAAGGTTCCATTGCTTGAAGTTGTGGAAGAGCCGTCCAAAGGATAGCCTGCGTGCAGTCTTTCATTTGTAAAATTGAAAGAAGGTAAAGTTGAAAGACTCTGCTTTGCTCACAAACATTGCGGGGCGGAAATGCGCTGTTGTGACTGCTGAACATGCACATTTTGACTTTTGTTGTGGGTGTACAATTCAATTCAATGTAGATTGTTGTCAGGGTAAACAAACCTCTCCATTTCTGAAGGGAGCCTCCATTCAAGAACCACCAAGAGCCATTTCAGCCCCCGGGGGGGGGGGTACTTGACCTAAATTTGTACGGGGACGTGCCCACGAAAAAAAATTTTTTCACCCTGCTCCAGAATTTTTGCCTTCAAATGATACCCTGTTCTAGAAAAAATCGGTGAAAAGTATACTCAAAAACACAGAACTTTGACTAAAAAATAACCCGTAGTAACAAAATTTCCTCCTTTGACATGTCTTGACAACCTGCTCCGGAAAATTTGCCTTCTTTTGATACCCTGTTCTAGAAAAAATAGGCGAAAACGACACCCTGAAAAACGGCACATCCCCGTCGGACAAATATACTAAGTACCCCCCCCCCCGGGCATTTCAGCCATTCCAGCCTGTTGCAGAACATTACAGTTCTTTCTAGGAGCCTGCGTACGTGTTTGGAAACCTGGAAGACCACAGTCACCAACAAGTTGAAACAAACAAAAGACAGTTCAGGTTAGCTACCGAGATAAATCAAGATACCACTAGGTATGGAAGCGACACCAGAACATGTGTACAAGAACGATGCATCCAAACCAAACAGGGCTTGACAAGATGAAGAGCAAACAAATACTACCAAGTTGGCAATCTTTCCATTCGGCTTTCGGAAATCTGACGTAAAACGTCAACTAAAATAACGAAGATACCACAAGAATTACAGGCCAAGTGTTCACATTCTTTGTTTTGCCTCCTGCCGCATTCTCTGCGTTCAACGTGCTGAACCAAAGAAGGCATGCATTGGCATGGCATATACAATGTGCTAATTCATAGGCGTATGTAGCCTTTTAACCAGACCCAATTTCAAAAGAAATAGGAGTAGGCTTTACATTAGAAAATTTTTAGAAATTGTCTTAAATTAATCCTAATGGTCTATTCTAACAAGTAAGGTACTTGCTTAGATGGTTAGCATATTTTCCCCAGAGATCGCAAAGAGCCTTGTCTCTCTTGAAAAGTAAGCTTTATGACAAGAAATAACGATTGTCAGTGAGTGCTGCGCATTGTATTGTTTGCACAGGTCCATTCCCTAGTTCCGCAGTTTACACTCACTGAATTGTAATGCATGACATGCATGCGTGAATAAAAGTGAATTCCAACCATTCCAATGCCATTTCAAAAGCCGCTGACCGAAGTCACTTTGCATAATTGTTGAAAACAGACATTCAAGCATGATTCAAGCATCGAGAATCGATCACGCCTAGCGAAGCCACTGCGCAGGAATAGGTGTCTGCTTCGCAGCAAACATTCGACAGTTTTACATTTTTTGTCTCTGGGATTTGCAAAAAACGTACAATGTATGGCCATGGCTTCTGCCATTTTCAGAATGCATTTTCTTCCCGAAATTTTTTCCTAATCAAAACAATTAAGTTTGTCTGGCGTCTTTCGACGATGTAACCTCAAAACTCATGCGTAACAGTTGATGTTGTCAACGTAGCCCAGGATTTTCGAAGTTTTGTTATAAAAGTACAAAACCTTCTTTACATCTGACATTAACAAGCAGATAACGCCTTTGGCTATGGCTCAAAGCCGTGGAACCCTGGCCTTTTTCTGGACTCATAATTTTCAGGAGACGCCAGAGACCTCAGATGCCCAAAAGAATATAATAAAAACTCCGAGGAGGGCCACATCGATTTGCTGTAAAAAGGAGTATGTTCCATTTGTTTATTGATATTGATCAGTCTATTTCCTTTATTTATCAACCTATCAACCTGTCATTGTCAACGTGTCCAAATCTGCAATCATCTGCAAAATCCTAATTGCCACCTCTTCAAGACAAGAGCCCAAACTTTTACTAAAAATTCAATACGAAGTACTATGTTATTAACTGTTCTGATTTCTAGTTTTGTTTTGTTCATGCACAGCACTTTCAAACAATTTTTTGAATTAAAAGAAAAACATTACCTACCTGTTTTGCGGCCACAAGACGAAACATGCACTTTCCGAGCACATGAAGATTAAATGTTGAATCCTGATAAATTTGGCAACTCGCAAGCAGCCACAGCGACTTTTTATCTTCGTCTTCTGGTCAAATCATTCTCCAGAGAGAATTCTCCGGCCGCTATCTCACCTCAGAATTCTAATTGGGCAGAAAACTCCAACTGTTATGTGGAATACCAGCCAGCGTTTTGGCAGGATACATGCCCTCTTTCAAAAAAATCTGTCTGTAATAACAAAGGATCTAATTTTTCCCAGTGAGATAGGTACAGGATGCCACCTTTAAAGAGAGTCTGGTACACAGAACAAGGATTTTATAACTCTTCCGAATTTCGGACGCACGGGCACGATGGTCGGGTAATCTTGCTTGAGTTGCGAAGGTGTTGGATGTTGTCTACAGTCTTGTACATCTTGGTTTGGAAACCAGTCTTATTGTTTTGAAGAAGATAATAAGATGGAAGGTTAGCCTACATTTAGTCATGAACAATCAAGGTCAACGATTCCAAAACAGATCAAGAAACCGTCTCGTTGTTTTAATAGCCAATACAAACAAAACTTTAGTTCAGGCAGGTAACCGGTTGATTGAGGGTATGATTAATGATTCCTAACCTGCACAGTAAGTTGAATGTTGAAAGGAATGCTGAGTGACAAGTACCAGATTAGACCGATTACAAGCTGTAGTTTTGTTAAAACAGATAAGCTTAAATGTTTAATCGACGGTGAAGAGTTACTCCAATAAACTCGCAAATGTAGAATGGTAGGCTCTGATAGATTCTTTTGTAGGGCTCTAGGCTCTAAATCCAACACGTGAAGCAAAAATGCAAGTGGTACAGAGGACCGTATATATTCTCTCCATCAAATGTTTATCGTACTTCCGACTCCACGAATTTCTCGATTTTAACCTTAAAGTAAAGAACCTATTATCGCGTGTTTCCTTCAAACTCTCTAGGCTCGAATTCTGCCCATCCCGTATCTGGAGGGGAGGGAAATTTATTTACAGTCCCCTGCCCGAGAGCCAATATTTACGTAGGTTACTTTGATCGCGGGGGTCATTACAAATCACAATTTATCTCACACCCCCCCCCTTGATCAATCTGGGTCCGATTGATCAACTAGGGTAGGCCTACGTAATAAGTCCGCATTTTGCGCAGCTAGCCTTGTAGGAGGTCTCTCAGGCTTTTCTTCGATCATTACTCTATCGTTCTCTTCATCAACTGGTAAGGAATTAATGTTCTTACCTTGCTCCTTGTGATTTACCTCGATTGGAAACAGTGATTGAATTGGTCTTCTAAGTCTCTTAAGTGTCCCTTTCCCTTTCCTATTGACGACTCTGATTTTTGCTCCTCTGATTTGGTGGTCTCTACTGGGAATCAACTCCTCTACTAATGCCACTTTCCATTCTCCTCTGCAACTACTTCCATCTTTGACAATAACAATGTCACCGTATTCAATGTCTCTACCCTTTTCATTTGTCACTCTCGAATGATGGTGTTCCCTTAAACTCAGCAGGTATTCATTACTCCAGCGACGCCAGAAATGTCCTTGAATTGTGCATAGCAAGCCTGCTTCTCAACGATACGAGTGTCATATTCATCCACTGTCAGGGAATACGCGCAGCGGCATCATCTTACAGTTTCGCAGTAGATATAACCTTTGACCTGTATGGTTCCGCTTAGACAATGAACTGACTAATGCTTAAAAGTTGCAAACTCAGTAGAAAGCATCGAACATTCTAGAAAGTTGCATCATACCATGTTAGCCAAAGTATGTTGAGTTGTAAGCTTATGATTGGTTACTTAATGTCATATGACTCTGATATCATATCACACGTGTATGTGTAACTGTAGAATATCATTCGGTTGTGAGTATTGAGTAAACTGAGATGCGGAGTAAATGAAAATGGATTCAGAGATCTGTGTTGCATTTATTGTGGAGTAGCCTGAAAGTTAAACCACAAAAGAATCAGCGGAGTGAGGGTTGAATATTCCTCACACGAATTGGTCCGACCGAGAGCCGGATGGTTGATTTTCAGGCAAGCAGAACGCAGAAATGGATAAACTGAAGAAGAAACGCGGTATTCATAGACGGAACGCCACTGTGCTTATCAAGAAAGTGGAAGAATATGCAGAAACAAGCACCGATGAGTCGAAGAAAGGACAGTTAGAGGCTTACAAAACGGAGTTGATGGAAATGAGGGAGTCCTTGAAAAAGATGGATGAAGAGGTGCTAGAAGTTATGTATGAAAAGGAACAAGACGCCACAATCGATAAGGAAATGGAAGAGGCAAGTGTCTACAAACAAAAAATTCTGATTACTGTATCAAATATTGAGGATCAATTGGCAAAAATGACGCTGAGAAATTCCTCGAATTCGTCATTGATGAGGAGTGATTCGCATGAGAGTGTTTTATCAGCCACGAGTAACAGTTCAGGTACTCGAGTAAAAGTGAAGTTGCCAAAGCTGGAAATTAGAAAATTTGCAGGACAAATTTATGAATGGCAAGAATTCTGGGATGCATTCTGTAGTGCTGTTCACAGGAGCGGATCCAGCCCAAAATCTGACTCATGCTCATACAGGGCAGGAGGGGGTCTGGGGGCGAAGCCCCCAGAAAAATTTTTGGGGACCACGCCGTTTTTATCATCGGAAACGCCCATTGTTCCTTGAAACACGACTTGAAATTTCATTCATTCATTACTGAGTTACGCATTATTAGGATCAAGGGTATAACCAAACTCCCTACTTATACTTCTTTCAAATCTGCAAAATATGAACTACGCTAAGTTTTTTCTCAAAATCTAAATGATCACATATTTCGAATACCACAGGCGCCTAGTAACAGAACTTGAGATACTGTACTCTACTGAGCTCAAATAACTTTATGGAATTTGAGCAGTTAGCAAAAAGATCGTAAACTTTAATGTAAAATATCATACCTCTTACTTGCAACACATTAGCTTTGAACCATTATGGCTCGGTGGAAATAATTGTTGCTGCAGATTCTGAAATCGATTGCCTAGGCCTATTACCACAGATCAACAGTAGGAGTGAAGATAGGTCCATAATCGTGGTGGGTATTCGATCTTAGCAGTTGCAACAAGTTGTCTCACACAAGTCCCAAGTAGTCTCGAGTCATCTCTCTTCCCTTTAAGTTCTCAATTTCCATGTTTAGTAACACTAGATATTTTTTGTAAAGCGTGCAACACCGTGTGCTGTTGACATCCATTCCTTCAGAGGCCTGTCAATTGTTAGACTATGACCTCACCGTGCAATCCAAGTCTCTTTGTTTTGGCCTTACAACAATTGCATAGGTCAACTCCGATTTCTATTGGATACTTGAACAACAATTGCATAGGTCAACTTTGATTTCGATTGGACAAATGAATTTGAGCATAAGTCAACTCGGCTCCTTATTCGTTACTTCAAATTCCACCTATGCTCGCGCCCAAAATTTGTCAAGCAAAGCTGGTCGCTCATTGGCTTGCAGACCTATGCTGATGAAATGTATGGGCAACTGCTTCAATAACATTCGGACCCACCTATGCTCTGGAATATAGTGAAGAAAATGGCAATGATTTCAGGGCCATGCTGGTCAGTAAAATGTTTTCACAAAGCGAAGCACGAAGCAAAATGTTTCTTCACGGGGGCGATGGCTTATAAATAGGTGATGACGTACATATGAAATAAAATGCATACAAAGGGGTTACGCTCTTGCGCACACAATTCAATGATGATACAAACATTTAAGACGAATTAGAATTGCTTATTTGCAATAATATTCTGAAAGAAATATTGAATACTGAATTGTTGTTTCTGAGAATCTGACTTATGCTCGAGCAACGATTGCTATAGTCTGGATCCGCCCCTGGTTCACCACAATGAAGATTTAGCAGACGTCGACAAGTTAAAATATCTTCGTGGATATCTCGAAGGCTCTGCCAGATCGGTGATAGCAGGAGTTCCTACTACTGAGTCGTCATACGCCACCGCAGTGGAATTACTCCAGAAAAGATTTGCCAACCCGAATGTGATTGAAAGATCTCATACAAACCAGTTGATCAACTTGCCCCCAGTTTTTGGAGAAAGAAATGTCAGCAGATTACGTCAGTTGCTTGACCAAATTGAAATTCATCATCGTGGTTTGCAGACACTGGGTGTTGATCCGGCAACGTATTCACACTTCGTTGTGCCATTTCTGATGGACAAAATTCCTGAGCAAATCAGACTGAGTATGATAAGGTTTAACCCAAAAGATCAATTAGAGTGGACAATTGAGGATTTTGTTGCGTCACTGGAAAAGGAAATAAAAGTGCGAGAGAATCACAATCTATTTCGTCATCAAACAGCCCCTCCTATGAGAAGACAACCACAACAACAGCAGCAACAACATAATCAAATTGGAACTGCAAGCGCCATGTTGAATGTCAACAAGAAGAGAAAATGTGCCTTTTGCCTTGACGAAGCACACCAAGCAGAGGATTGCAAGAAAGTTGAAGGGGTTAAAGAGAGAAGAGACATTGCTAAGAGGTTTGCCAAATGCTTTATTTGCCTAAATTCCGGACACAAAGCTATAAACTGTAGGTCAAGAATAAACTGCAGGATTTGCAACGGTAAACACCATGTCTCTATATGTAACAGTAGTACCAATTCTGGTCCAAGTAGTAATAAAGCTACTGATTTGCCAGAAATTCCTAGCCCAGCCCCCAGCGCACCCTTAGATCCCAATGCAAATTCCTGGACAGGGAATGTAACCTCGGGGAGTAATGTAGCTTTGCAGACAGCTTTGGCTTTTGTTGACGAGAAAAAAGAGGAGAAGGTAAGAGTGCTGTTCGACTCAGGAAGTCAGAAGTCCTTCGTCACAGCCAAGACTGTCAGCAAATTGGGCCTAAACTATGTGAGGAAAGAGAACTTGGGAATAAGAGCATTTGGGAGCAATGAGACTGATTATGCTTTGCGAGAGATAGTTAATTTTAGCATTTCACCAGTGAATGGAGGAGAAAGTGTGAATGTTGAATGCTTTGTTGTGCCTGAAATTGCAAGTATTGTCAATGAACATGTTGAATTTGTCAAACATGATTATCCTCATCTTAAAAGGCTTTATTTTTCAGATGTTGCCAAGAACAAGGAAGATTTGGAAGTTGACATTTTGGTGGGAGCAAATTTTATTTGGCAGTTCCAGAAGGGGGAAACAATCAGAGGGGGGCCTAATGACCCTGTAGCCATACACACTACCCTGGGTTGGGTTTTATCTGGTCCTTTGAAAGGTAGAAGCATTGTTTCAGATGAGCCCTCTGTATCTAATGCAAATCTTGTTTCAGCTTCAACAAAACAGGAGAAGCAACTTTTGGAAGAGAAGGTAAGTAGACTTTGGGATTTGGACACTTTGGGCATTCGCCCAGAGAATGAAGTGCATGAGAAATTGATCGATGAGATTTCTTTTTCAGGAGGAAGGTACACAGTTGGTCTTCCTTGGAAGGTGGGCCATGGTGATTTGCCATCAAATTACGATGTTTGTTTTCATAGATTGCAAGGTTTACTTAGAAAGTTGAGGAAAGAACCAGAAATCTTGACAAAGTATGATGAGATCATTAAGGAACAGGAACAGGCTGGTATTATTCAGAAAGTGGCAAACTTGGAACCAGAACCCTCAGGCAAAATACACTATCTGGCACATCGAGCTGTTATTCGAGATCATGCAGAAACAACGAAGGTGAGGATTGTATTTGATGCTTCTTGTAAGGAGACAAGGAATGGAACCTCCCTTAATGATTGCCTGCATGTAGGGCCTCCATTGACACCTTTACTGTTTAACATCTTATTGAGGTTCAGACATAACAAGGTTTGCTTGATAGGTGACATTGAGAAAGCCTTCCTGAACATTGGTATCAATGAAGTTGATCGTGATTGTCTTCGCTTTCTCTGGGTAAGTGATACAAAGGCGGATAAGCCAGATGTACAGGTTTATCGCTATAATACTGCTGTGTTTGGTGTCCGATCTTCGCCGTTTTTATTAAATGCAGTCTTGAGACACCACATTGAATCATTCAAAAATGTTGATCCTGAATTTGTGTCCAAGCTATCTGAAAGTTTTTACGTAGATGATCTAGTTACAGGTTGCGAAACTACAGAAGAAACATTCTGCCTTTATGAGAAAGCAAGGGATAGGCTTAAACTGGCTGCCTTTTCACTACGGAAGTGGAAATCAAACGATCAAGAATTGATGGCAAGAATAAATGCAGAGGAAAGGAAAATCCAAGGTGAAAATGAGAAACAACAAGACCCATCACAAGAAGAGAGTTTTGCAAAGGAGACTTTGGGCACAGAGGGAGACACAGGTAACAAAACCAAAGTTTTAGGCCTGGCTTGGGATATGGGCAAAGATACCCTGGATATTCAGTTGGGAAAGGTAAGTGCAACTGATTTTGATTTACCTACAAAAAGGAAAATATTGAGTACTCTTGCTGGAATCTTTGATCCACTAGGTATTACTAGCCCAGTTTCAGTTACAGGTAAGGTGTTATTCCAAGAGATCTGTGTCAACAAATTGGGGTGGGATGAACCTCTCCCACAGGAACTGGCACTGAAATGGCAAACCTGGTTGAAAGATTTGCAACAGACAGGTAAGATAGAAATTCCAAGGTGTTACTATGAAGGAGTAGAAGGTGAAATTTTGAGTTATTCACTGCATGGATTTGGTGATGCTTCAAAGAAAGCATATTCTGCCGTTGTTTATCTTGTGTGCCAAACAACCAAGGGTGTATACACGAGGTTATTGACTTCAAAGACAAGAGTAGCCCCTTTGAAATCTCTGAGTATTAACAGGTTAGAACTTATGTCGGCAAAAATACTCACTGCTCTAATGAGCACAGTCAAGTCAGCACTAAGTTCACAGATCAAAATTGACAGTGTAAGGTACTGGTTGGATAGTAAAACTTCACTGTACTGGATCCTCAACAGAGGAGAATGGAAACAATTTGTTCAACATAGAGTGAATGAGATTTTGCTTGCAACAAATAAAGGTGAGTGGGGCCATGTGAGTGGAATAGAAAACCCAGCAGATCTTGGGTCTCGTGGCATGAAAGCCAGTCAAATTCAAGACAACAATCTCTGGTGGGAAGGCCCTACCTGGTTAAAGAGAGGTGAGTCAGAATGGCCTAAATCTACCACCATAGAAGGCTCTGACAGTGTAAATGAGGAGAAGAAAAAGGTTACAGTCCTGAGTATACGGTGTGAGCCTGTGCACAAAATCTCATCTGTCATTGAAATTGGTAGGTATTGTTCCTTGTTGAAACTATTGCGAGTTACGGCTCTGGTGTTGAGGTTCATAAATAACATCAAAGCAAGAAAGGCAGGTAAGAATCTTTGCACAGGTAAGTTGGATGCTAAGGAAATCAGTGAAGCTGAGAAGTTATGGTTGATTGATGCTCAGCTTTCACTTCAAGGGCAACCGGACTTTTCCAAGACAAAGGAAAATCTGGGAATTGTTTTGCAAGATCAAATTCTTGTATGTAAAGGAAGGTTGGAGAATTCAGACCTTTCCACTGAGGCAAAATATCCCATAATTTTGCCAAAGAGTCACAGATTGACAGAACTTCTTGTTTTTGAGTGTCACAAGAATGTGAAACATTTGAAGACTGCCGCCACCCTTACAGAATTTAGAAGTAGATTTTGGGTGACTAAGGGCAGGCAATTTGTGAAAAAGCTTCTAAAACAATGCTTTCTTTGTAGGAAACATGATGGAAAACCATACCATGAACCACCATCGGCACCACTGCCAAAGTTCAGAGTATCAGAAGCTCCTCCTTTTACTCACGTTGGAGTTGATTTTGCTGGACCTTTGTACACCAAAGGAGATCAAGGTATGATGAACAAATGTTACATTGTTCTATTTTCTTGTTGTGTTACAAGAGCTTTACATCTTGAACTGATTCATGACCTTACAGCACTTAATTTCATTCATGTTTTGAGAAAATTCTGTGCCAGAAGAGGAACACCAAACTTGATTGTCTCCGATAATGCAAAGACATTCAAGTCCACTGTGAAGGTTTTGAAGAAAATACATGACAATCAGCAAGTACAGGACTTCTTGGTCAACAAACGCATTCGTTGGCTGTTCAATTTGGAGCGCGCTTCTTGGTGGGGCGGCCATTTTGAAAGGATGGTAGGTAGCGTTAAACGATGTTTGAAGAAGGTCTTAGGCAGTGCAAAATTATCTTTCATTGAATTGGAAGTTGTTTTGTTTGAAGTCGAAAATACTTTGAATTCCCGCCCATTGACATACAATCATGAAGAGTTAGGAGAAGAACCTCTTACTCCATCCCACTTACTACATGGTAGAAGACTTTCCCATTTGTCATCAGGTGTCTATTTTGAATCTGATTTTGAGAATCATGACAAGCTCTCCAAAAGATTTTCCTATTTGACTTTGAAATTAAGTCACTTTTGGAAAAGATGGAGAGGTGAATATCTTTCAGGTTTAAGGGAAACCCATAGACTGCAGGACAGAGAACCAGTGGAAATCAAACCAGGTGACATTGTGTTGGTTGGTGATGAAAACAAGAAACGTGGATTCTGGAAAATGGGAATCGTAGACGAGCTAATAGTTGGCAAAGATGGACACACACGTGGTGCAAAGGTTCGAATGCATGGAGCTGGTAAGCCAGATTATTTGAACAGACCTTTACAGAAATTGTACCCATTAGAGCTTTCTGTTAGGAATGTGAATGAAGAGCAAGAGAAGATTATGGAGTCTGAGAATTCTGAGGTAGAGAATGGTGAGAAAGGCCTAGAAAACAGTGTGGAGACTAGGCACCCTGGGAGGAAAGCGCCGCACAGAGCCGCAGCACAGGATGCTCGCTTACGTACACAGCTGATGCTTGACTATGTCTAGTCAAGGAGGGGGGTGTGTCAGGGAATACGCGCAGCGGCATCATCTTACAGTTTCGCAGTAGATATAACCTTTGACCTGTATGGTTCCGCTTAGACAATGAACTGACTAATGCTTAAAAGTTGCAAACTCAGTAGAAAGCATCGAACATTCTAGAAAGTTGCATCATACCATGTTAGCCAAAGTATGTTGAGTTGTAAGCTTATGATTGGTTACTTAATGTCATATGACTCTGATATCATATCACACGTGTATGTGTAACTGTAGAATATCATTCGGTTGTGAGTATTGAGTAAACTGAGATGCGGAGTAAATGAAAATGGATTCAGAGATCTGTGTTGCATTTATTGTGGAGTAGCCTGAAAGTTAAACCACAAAAGAATCAGCGGAGTGAGGGTTGAATATTCCTCACATCCACTTCATAAACTCGTCTTAGCTTGGGAGTGTAAGAATGCGCCTCCCAGTTACAAGATGAGCTGGAGTTAAAGGAAGTACAAGGACCAGCATGCTTTGCGTGAAGTCTGCGACGTGCTTTGCATAGCTTCCAGAATGACTGACTGTACGAAATTCACAGAAGCAAAAACAAACGATTGCAAAGGCTGCTGGTCTTTGTACTCCCTTTAAGGGTTCTTAAAAGTCCTCATGGTTGAGATATGCTAACGGTCTTGAATTTATTGTCCCTTCCACTTCTGCTATGACTGTGGTCAGCTCCTCAAAGTCCACTCCTGCTCTTCCAAGAATCTTCCGCAGTAGCCGCTTCATTAATTGTACCATACGTACGTTCGTAATAGCCTCCAAACCATGGCGCCCTCTCAACGATGAATCGCCAAACAATCTTCTTATGTGCAACGAACCTCTGAACTTCTTGGGATTTCAAGATTTTGACGATCTTCGTAAACAACGAATAAAAACAGCTGTTGATAAATTAGACACCACTTCAAGATGAACTGCTCGGCTTAACGAACAAGTACACAAGCAAATATAAGCTTTCTGCATCCCTGCTATTGTTTTGATGTACAATGGGCCTGCAAAATCGATTCCAAAATCGCAAAATGCCTTTGAACCTTTAACTCTTCCCTCTGGGAAATCAGCAGGCTTTGGTACTCTGTAAGACTTCCCTTGCAATACTCTACAAATCAATAAAATCATAGAACCATGAATCAATTTCCTCACTAACTGTCGTCCTTTAGGTACCCAATAATTTGCTCTTAATTCCGTAAGCGTGTCCTTGACTCCCCCATGAAACACATTAAGATGACAATGCTCGATGATCAGTTTAGTAAGGTGATTATTTCTTGGTAACAATGCAGGAAACTTCGATGTAAACGGTAAACCGGATCTACTAATCCTCCCTCTGTATCTAACAATACCATTTTCCTCAAACAAACCAAGCTGACCCTCTAACTTCTGGTATTAACCTTTCCTTTCTTTCAAATCTTCCTGCACATCTCTGATCCACAATTTCTCAGCATGTAAAATATCTTCTGCAACAACAATAGGCGTAACAACTGATTTCTTCAACAGCTTCATAAACTTCAGCACCAATGCTGTAACTCAAAGCAGCTTTTCCACCTTGTGCAATCAATAACTCTTTGATATACAGGGTGTCTCAAAAAAATTGTTCGACGTTTAATTAAGACTGCGTTCACACGATGCCGGCACATTATGAAAACGATGAAAAATGTGACGGCAGCAAAATTTGAGCTAGCGTTCACACGATGCCGGAACAATTTGAAAACGGTCAGAAATTTGCCGGTAAAAAGCTCGTTGCAAGACTTTGATGCCAATTAAGTGTACCTAAACCCTAAGAATCGTTCAGTCTCGTTCCAAAAGCGTTTGAAAATCTTCTATTTTCATCATTTTAAAGTGTTTAAACGATGCCGTTTCCAAAATGTGCCGATTAGGGCTCCGTTTTCAAAATCTGCCGTTTTCAAAATCTGCCGGCAAAAAATGTGCCGTTTTCGTGTGAACAGGAGGCCTATCCGTCGAATTTTTCACCGTTTTCAAAATGTGCCGGCATCGTGTGAACGCAGTCTAAATACTAAAAAATAATGATACGCTGAATGGACCTTTGGTCAAGTCACCCCATTTCCTGAGATTTTTAATTAATTTTTGACACAAGAATCTTGCAAATCCGATAAAAATTCATGAGGTTACAAGCTTTTGAAGTTCAAGTTTGTGCGAAAGCTGAAACCAGAGGCCTCGAAATGGCATTTTTGGTAAAAGTCCCATAGGCTGTCGTTTCTGTTATTTCTCAATTGTTTCAGGGCGAACCAAGTGGGATTCAAACAGGTATTCGATAGCCTAACTGTCAAGCATATGGATGCTTTGAGGAAACAGATTCAGTCTCTCGCCGATTTTGTTTTGAACCACTGTTTTTGGACCTATGCAATGTTAAGGAATTTTGAGAATGATCCCAAGAAATAATTTTCTTTATAAGTCGTATTTGGTTTGCTCTGATATCAACGAGAGGTATGACATTGGATAAGCTTCTCTTACCTCCGTCTTCGAGCTTTTTGCAAAACAAGTAATCTGGGGGGTCTTTGGTTTCAGCTATCGCAAATTTTTTATCTTCGAGAGCTCGTAACTCAGTGAATTTTCAACCGATTTGCTTGATTCTGGTCTCTAAAATTATTTCATAATCTTAGGAACAGGGTTATCTTTCCACGAACCTGTTCATGTTGTCTTTATTTTTCAATATTTAATCAAACGTCGAACAATTTCTTTGAGATATGGAGCGCCAAACACGTCAAAAATACTTCTGAAATATCCACATACTTGATGTCGAAAATAATGTATACTTATATACTTCATGCTCAAAATATTCCATACTTATATACTTAACACAATAAAAAAGTAGTATACTTGTATACTAAACATAGAGAATATCTTATACTTCCTTACTTTCCTAAGAATTATTGTACTCACTTTTGTCCCAAAGGACAATGCATAGTATGAGAAATTTCTTTTCTCATGAAGTATCCCGATATTCTCATGAAGAATCCCGAAATTCTCATGAAGCATCCCGATATTCTCATGAAGTATCTCGATATTCTCATGAAGAATCTCGATATTTTTATTTCGCAAACCTGTCAATCAATCAACCATTTGACAGCTCTTTGGAGCAAGGGAATCACCTCGTGCTTTTTCGAAACAGTTACATGCCCCTCGTCGCCAGCCTGATCAAGATCAAGATCAGAATTTAATGTTGTTTTTGAAAGATGATTCTCCAATACCATAATTGTTTCATATCATTGACAAACTAACATTGCCTATTATTGTTTGTCAGTCAACAATTTGCTTTGGGTAAATCCCAGGGCAATTTGCTGCTGGCTTCCTTGCTAGCTGAGCATTGTCAGGCCACTTGAAATTCTTTTCCTGATTTTTGCAAATATTCTTGTTGTTGTTGAAGGAGATGACTAAAAAATTTCTCTGATTGATCCCCCCCCCCCGCTCCCTTACGTATTTTTATAAGATACCGATTATAAGAAACTCAACTCTCAGATCGCCCAAATACGTGTAGGTGTCCTAGAATCAAAGAAGTTACCTACCAGCCGAGGGGCACTAAAGACATGCGCATAGGGGGGGGGGGTCAATCTGAGAAATTTTCTCGGGAACCCCAAAAACAGTTTACTTTCAACAACAACGAGAATATTTGCAAAAATCAGGAATAGAATTTCAAGTGGCCTGACAATGCTCAGCAAGGAAGCCAGCAGCAAATTGCCCTGGGATTTACCCAAAGCAAAATGTTGACTGACAAACAATAATAGGCAATGTTAGTTCGTCAATGATATGATACAATTATGGTATAGGAGGATCATCTTTCAAAAACAACATTAAATTCTGATTTTGATCTTGATCAGGCTGGCGACGAGGGGTATGTAACTGTTCGAAAAAGCACGAGGTGATTCCCTTGCTCCAAAGAGCTGTCAAATGGTGATTGATTGACAGGTTTGCGAAATAAAAATATCGGGATACTTCATGAGAATATCGGGATACTTCATGAGAATATCAGGATACTTCATGAGAAAAGAAATTTCTCATACTATGCATTGTCCTTTAGGACAAAAGTAAGTACAATAAATTTTAAGAAAGTAAGGGAGTATAAGATATTCTCAGTGTCAAGTATACAAGGTATACTACTTTTTCATTGTGTTAAGTATATAAGTATGAAATATTTTTAACATGAAGTATATAAGTATACATTATTTTCAGCATCAAGTATGTGGATATTTCAGAAGTATTTTTGACGTGTTTGGCGCTCCATAAACAATTTTTTTGAGACACCCTGTACGACAATTGCTTTCTTCTTACACAATCAACAATGATATAACTTTCTTTGGCTGCAATTTAACTTCTTTCTGGCATTTTTCTAAAATTTCTTCTTCTTCAGCCACACTTTCTGATGTAGGATAACATTCTGGAGGATCTCTAAACCAACTAGGACCGTCCCACCACAACGAATTATCCACAATTTTCGATGCAAAATAACCCCTAGAACCAAGATCCGCAGGGTTCTCAGTCCCAGGACAATGTCACCACGAATCAATTTGTGTTAACTCCACAATTTCCTTTCTTCTGTTGTACAGAAACTGCTTGTACTATCAACAAGGGCAAATTTTGGAATACAACAGCATCAGTCGCTTTGGTTCACACCTCAATTCAAAGCGATTAGCGAATGCAGACAAAAGAAATTCTCTCAAGCAGAAATTAAAAGCAAAACGAAGCCGCAAAGTTGCCCTGAAACCAGTACGGCGAACTCTCGTTTTGTGCGGGTGAAGGGAGGTTTTAAAGAGAAGGTATATGCTGATAACGAAAGAAGAAGGGTAAATCTAAAGTTCTGTCTCGTGGATTTTGTTTATTTGATTCAGAAACCGAGCAGAGAGCATTACAATTTTTGCACATTTATTCCTCAGATGTACGCAGTTACTCCTCAGCTCTTGAATCAAATAAACAAAATCCGAAAGACAGAACTTTAGATTTACCCTTCTTCTTTCGTTATCAGCACATACCTTCTCTTAAAGACCTCCCTTGGCCTGCACCAAACGAGAGTTTGCCGTACTGGTCTCAAGGCAACTTTGCGGCTTCATTTGTTTTGAAGTTCTGCTTTGGAGAATTTCTTTTGTCTGCATTCGCTAATCTCTTTGAATTGAGGTGTGAGCCAAAGCGACTGATGCTATTGTATTACAAAATCTGCCCTTGTTCTCTTTATCCGATTTGATCCAATACAAAACACGAAAAAATTCCGTTAATGCAAATCACTGGCTGCAAGGTGCTGCAATGCTTCCTTTACAGAAGATAACAAACGAGCAGAAATCAAAGAGCGAACAGGGCTAAAATCTTTAGGGGGTCTGGGGTACTCCTCTAGAAAAATTTGAGACCAAGCTGTTCAGACTGGGTTGAAAGATGCTAATCTGTCTCTCAATACAGACTGACTATACAGGTGAATCTATGTTGGGATGGAAATTGTAAGCATTCCCCAAACAACCCTTTTGCCTGAAAGATTCTGTAGAGTTATAGCATTGTGTTCCTGTTGTGAGACAAGTTTGTTCTTGCACATGAAGCCTAAAGGGCTTCCTAGACTAAAAGAGAAAGATATTGAATGTCATATAAATAAGCACATTGAATGTCATATAAATATGCACATATGGAGTATAACTATCGTATATTCTGACAAGCTAAGATAATAAAAAAAAGTAAAGTTATACTGTAGAAATTACTAAAAATTTTTGAGGGGGTCATAGCCCCCCTGGACCCCCCTGTATCTCGGTCCTTGCATCTCTGGAACAGATAATGGTGCAAGCCTGACTTTAGATGCAACCAAAACTGATCTCCATCCAACTTTCGATTTAAAACACAAATAAACTGCAGCACAATAGGCCTTCTTCGAAGCATCTCCAATGACAGGCAAATAACTTGACTCAATTTCTTCATCGATCGGCAAATAACATTTTTCAACAGCAATGGTAACATTTTCCAAATCTTTCAACCACTTAGCAACGAACTCTTGCTCTCCTTCTGACAATGGTGCGTGCCAATCATATTTCTTTCTGCACAAATCTTGAAATAGCAATCGCACCGGAATAATAACAGGTACAATAGACCCAATTGGTTGAACAGCTTTGCTGGAAAGCGCAAAATATTTCTTTTGGTCAACTCTAGATCTCTTGCAAATTCTACAAGCTTATCCAATTTCAAAACGATCTTGTCTTCATTCAAATCCCAATTCAAACCAAGGATTTTACGCTCCCTTCTTGGCTCAATTTCGCTTAAGCCACCCATCGACATTTTCGCAAATGATACATTCTCCATTTTATCAACTTCTTCTTCAGACTTATCAACAATGTCTCTGTTATAGGCAGCGATTTTACTTGCAACTTCTTCATCATTAGTTACCCACTTCCGTAAATTGAAACCTCCAGCAGCCAAACACAATTTTACTTCTTTGAACAACTGAACAACTCTACTGCTTCTTCTCCGGTTTCTGCTCCACATGACCAATCATGTGGAGCAGCAAACGGTTTAAGTCACACTCTGATGACGACGTAAGTCAGAAAGGCCTCAGTGTGCTATATCTTCTCGTTTTTTTGCATCCGAATCTCTTTACCATTTCTCGTTAAGTACCTTATCTACCAAAGTGACCAATCATCGATGTAAAACGCTCTAATAACTTTCTCAGCCATATCAATGTTCTCCTTGTAGTATTGCCTGACGTGAAAATCCAATGTAGCATTCAAACAGAACGGTGAACAAGACATTCCAAACAATACAGACGCAAAACAGAATACAATAATCTTTGGCTCTTCATCCTCTAGGTTTTCGATCCACAAAAAACACATTCTCTGTGGTCTTCATCCACAGCAAAATACAAAAATGCTTTCTTGATATCCGCAGCTAAGCCAATTTTGTATGCTCGAAATCTCAGCAAAATATCAATGATGGCTGGAGCCATAGGTGGTTCAACATACATACACTCATTCAATGATGGTAAAGATTTCTCATCCTTCGAGCTTGCATCGAAAACAACGCGTAACTTTGTCGTAAGTGCGTCTTGCCTCTTCACTGCTTGATGTGGTAAGTAATGGATGTTTCCAGGTTCTGGCACTGCAGATAAATCAACTCTTTCAATAATACCATCTCGTTCTTGATCCAGGGATGGCGCGACCGGGGGTGCTTGGGGGGCAGGAGCCCCCCAAAAATTCACTGAGCCCCCCCGTCGGCACTTGAATTTTTGAAAATTTTTGTGCACTGTCGGCACTGTCGTAACTTGCTTGTTATGCTTTCAGAGAGTGTAGTCGCATTTTAAGCCAATCTGAAAGGTGTGGCCCGTAAAAATTTTGCTCGCTTCGCTCGCCGTCGGCACTCTGACAGTTTTTGCCCCCCAGCATTTCTTCCCTGGCGCCATCTCTGTCTTGATCTCGAATAATTTTTTCATACGCCTGAAGTGTTTCTGGGTCTTTGCGAAGACGTTTCAATGAAGATTTCAAACGGGTACCACTCAGGTTGTAATTGTCCGGGAATATATCGTTGTTCTCCTTAACAGGCAATCTTATGCAATACTTGTCACCCTCCTTCGATATGTTGTTGATAAATGATCCATGTACCGTGTCTTTCTCTCTTATTCCAACTGACTCGAAATCCCACAACTTCTCCACCATGACATCCACTCTGCTATTTTCAATCGGATCAGTTCCCGTTCTTAGCACGTGGGTCGATACGAAATTTGCATTGACTGATAAATCATTTCCTTCTCTGCAAGGTACTCTGCCTGACAATACCCATCCTAATTTTGTTCCATGAGCAACTGGACTGTCTGCAGTCTCCCCCATTTCAACTCTCCAGTAAAGAATCTTCCAAGGTAATCAGCACCAATCAACCAATTAATAAGGCTGTCATTCGACCCATCGTTGCAATCAGCTAATTCAATGTTGCTGAGATGATCAAAATTTGCAATAGCAGACTGTATGCTATGTGATGCTATTGGCTCGCAAGTCTTGGATAAGGCTTGCATGCCTGCATGGTTGTTGAAAACTGGCCAGAAATACTGCTCAAAGAAACTTCCACTAATTCATTGGGCGTAACCTTCACATTGTCACAATTTCCTCCGAAGGCCTTTAACAATGGCTTGGTAGCTACTGTTGGCAAGGATAACTGATCTTTGATATTCTTGCAAACAAAACTTCTTTGACCTTTGACTTCCTGAATCGAAAATAACCGGTACATGAACTTTCTTCTTCCCATCACAAGTAATAAAGGCTTGCGCCGTTCGAAACAAAATGTTGTCTCACGAGCTTACGTAAAAGGCACCCGATTCTACACCTTTAGCTTCAGGTTTTTCTTCCGATACGGCTGTTACATTCGATGGTTCGTTATTGTCACAAATACTAACATGATAACGTCTGCCACACTCGTAACATTTTCCCTTATACTCGCACTTTGCTGCAACATGGTTCTTCTGCAAACATACAAAACAACGGCCTTGTTTCCTCAATTTGTCTTTCCGTGCTTTTTATCAGTAATTATGTTGCAACGAGTAGAGGTATGCTCCTGGCGACAGTAAGTGCAATTTGAAGCTTTAAATCTTCTCCCCTCCGAATACAAAATAGCAGCTGTACTGGGTGATCTCTTTTCCGGCGAATTAGGGTGCGATTTCGGCATTTTAAATCAAAGGATAACTTTTCGTGGCCATACAGGAGGATTCAGCTTGCTGAGTCTAACGCGAAAGTTGTGTTAAAATTGATAAAACTTTGATTGATGCTTCTGCCGCCGCATTGCCTTTTTGCCCTGGAAAATATTGTTTACACAACGGTGGAGCTAGCGTTGGAGAATAATAGATACGTTTTGGTGAGCGATATCTGGGACTGACTGTATAATAAGTATAGTACCAGATGAGCCAGAGACAAGTTCCGCATTTTGAAAATTCCGTAACACCAAGAGGTATTATGATCTTATGATTGGTCCAGGTTTGTGCAAGGCTAAAAGCCTGCATTTTCACAGGGCAGAAACATCTAAAAATAGCCAATTGAAGTCGATGGCCCAAACGTGTTGGGAATAATTGATAGCTAAAGAAACAATGCTATGTTTGCGCATTTTCGTTGTTCTATCTTTAGAGAAGCCTATTTACCATTGCACACTCCCTTTAAAGTATTTTGTAATTTTTCTCTACTTTTCTGAGCACTGGAAATACAAGTAAAACCAACTTAGCGAAAGAATCATGGTTGCAAAATGCCTGAAAAAGACCGAAAACACTTGATCCAATCATGACAAACCCCTCGCACACAGAGCAACGAAGAAAGTACAATGTTCCACAGGTGAGAGAGGTATCGCTTCCATATGGAAGAGAGAGATATCACTTGCATTACGTTTATTGCCACGGGATCGAAAATCTCCCGCATTTGTTGGAAAATATCTAATCTATTCCCTATAACCCACATTAGTGAGGTGAAATGCACTTACTCATAAATTCCTTGTGATTTCATTGAGTGTCTTGGATATGGGACCTTTTTTCAGCCTGTGTTCCAGACCACTTGAAACGTTCAAGTGGTCTGGAACACAGGCCAACCTTTTTAGGCTTTTCGCAGACAGGAAATTTCATATATGCCAAATTTACCTGTCTTATTTTTCATTGCTCATAAAAACAATACGAAAATTATAGAAACACATTGGTCTTTCAGCTTTTAGCTAGAATTGGAATCATTCAAATCTATCTGTAAAAATATATTGTTTTTATACGCGAACATCATCATCTGAAATACAGGCTGAAGGACGATTTCAGCCTGTCACAGGAATTCGCAGGCATCTTTCATGCAGTTTTTGCTGTGCCACAATTCCTCGACCACACCCAAATGGGCGTGGCAGCTGTTTACAATTTTGTGGTTCCTTGTGTTTCTGTGAACTTGTGCTCACTCAGCATGAAGTACTTGAAGCCAACGTAAAAACTTGACTTGTTGATCAATTGAATCTAAGATGGCCGCCGTTTTGCTACGACGAGAAGCAGTCTTGCTGTTTATTTGCTGATTCTGTACGCAAAGGAGCAATCTACAGGCTAGGCAAAACAGTTTCAAGTAAATTCTGAGTGAATTTACTTTTAGAACTATGTGTCCAAGAGCTTGCTTTGAAGAATATCAAGTTTTAAAGTAACCATGACGAAGCTGGCCTGTTTAGGCCTTCCTGCATTGAAAACATTTACTTGATTGGAAGTAGCTCGTCATCCTGTTATTTTAATTTGTTTTGGGACCAAACTGCTTCAGAATGTATCAGCATCGTGTTAAGAGAATTACTATTTTTCCCAAGAAGTTGGAAATATGTTTTTACAGAGTTGGGTCATCAAGAAGGAGGACCAACTTTTTTGTTGTTGTTGGAAGCTAAATAAACAATTCACAGCATGCCTATTTACTCGCGGTGTGAATTGGTTGTAAGAGCATGATTAGCTTTTCTTTTTTCGAACTTTAAATGCATGACATGCATGTAATTTAAATGAGATAGTCCCACTTGAATATTGAGAATGGAGGTTACTACGGACCAAAGTGAAATACAGCAGCAGGGTTCACCTGAAGTTGCACTTCAAGATCTTATAAAGGACATTGAAAAAATCATTTGCAGGAAAGATATTAACCAGAATAGTGTACAGGAAATGGTAAAAACTGTGTCAAAGAAGTTATCTGAACTCATGACGATTTTATTGGAAAACAGTTGGCAAGACATTCAAAATGAGACATGCATAAGGATTTTTACTGAGCATGATATATTGAGTCAAGTTTTTAACTGGATAGCAGCCAAGAAAGAGCTGATGAAATCTATGACTGTTGAACTGCTTGTGATCTATGACAATATTCTGTCAATCGCAAGTGATTCTTTCATAAGAGGCAGAGAATTTATTGAGCCTCTGATGCTCCTGTTATTAGCATTGAGACCCAATGAGAAAAAGAGGATGCCTCATGAAATGGAATTGAAATATATCAGACTAATCAATAACTTGTGTCTAAGACTGATTGATGACCAATTTCTAAAGAAATTTGAAAGTGTTTTAATCTCAAAGCAGGGATACAAACTACCTAGATATGGATTTCTGAACCTGTTAATGTCATTTGTGCATGAGAATAGTCAAGTTGGAAATTTTGCAAAGGATAGCCTGATTATCTGTATGCAAGTTTCTGCATCAAATTCTGAATTCGGGAAGTACATCGCATATGAATCTGATTGCTGCAATGTGAGTTATTGTCTTATCACTAGCCATACAAAAACTTGATATCAAATAATACCATAGTTTTGGCAATTAAATCACAAGGAAAAAGATGGAAGAAAAGTGAAAATGTTCCCTGAAATCAGTTGTTGAATCATTAGGGACAGTCCATTATTTATGGTTGGGTTGGTACCAAAGAGAAATGGGCTGGGGAAAAAGAAATTTCTTGACACCAGTGGTGGATTTAAAGGGGGGCAAGTGGCGCAATTGCCCCCTTCACGAAGCAAACTCAGCTTTGGGCCCTCTTTTTGGCGAGAAGTGCACCCCACATTGTGACCCTAGACACTCTTATGTAACTGTTTGAATCAGAATGTGGGGCAAACGTACAAATCATGATGTTATTTAATAGAAAAACCAAAGAATTTTCTCAACAAGAAGCCAAAAAACTTGTGTGCGGCTTCAGCACGCTTACATCCAATTCTACTTTGGGTGCCCTATCTGTTTGCTGCCCCTCCCTCAACTTCGGGCTGGATTCACCCCTGTCTGACATAAAAATGTTGGATTTATATTTTTCATGCAGTTTCAAGATTTGGTAAACAAAATTTTCCCACCATTGAATGCTAAAATGTTTAAACTTCCAAATTGTCAATTTATCATCATAATCATCAATGCCTTCCATTTTCCTTTTGATTTCTACTTTGTTGTCATCTTTGTCTTGAATATTTACAATATTTCCAGTATTTTACATTAATTACAATATATATATATATATATATATATATATACTCTCATCAGCTCCAACTCAATATGTAATAAAAAAGATAAAAATACTCAGAAAAAACACATTCTCTAAACGTTTCGGCGAAAGCCTTCATCAGTAATGACTGTCCAAAATCAGACGGAGCATACATAAAGAAAATGAAATAACAAAGAATACAAAACAATAGCCTAAGTGGGTCCTACCTATTACAATGCATAATTAGAATGTGTAAAAGCAGCTGGTAATACAAAGGTGGCGGGAGAGAGATCAAAGAAAGCACAGAGTTAAGAACTGCTAAAGTCGATGGCTGTGTCTGTCTCGCCGAAGCTGAAAAAGATCGCATGTTATAACAAAAAAAAAACAATAGAAAGATCCGAGAGTGGATTGACAGAACAGAAAACCCTAAAAAACAGCGTGTGTCCCTAACGAAGAGCTGAGTGCTAAAATCAAAACAACACAACAACCAAAATGCAAACAAAATGAAATCTATGTATCTACCTGCCTAGTGTTTAAACCCTTAGGGGCAAAGCAATCCAGCCGGTATTGCCAGAAGCTTTCCCGCATCCTATTTCCCCCCGTAGTATATATATATAAATTTTTGGCATTGAAACATGTAGTGTTTATAGGTAGGGGTTGGGTAAAAGTTTGTTCAACCGGAAAATTGTTGGAAGATGTTTTTCAGTCACCTATTCAGTTGGATAAGAAGATTGTTTGAACTAGAAGACATGTCTCTTCAGTATCAACTCCTCAATAAATTATGAATGACCCCTTAGTGCTGGTGCAATGAATTTCTTATCTATCTTTTATACTCTTTAGATTCTTGCTGCTGGACTCATTGGATTGTACTCAGCACTCTCAACCACACTAGATATATCAAATGATGACTGGTATTGCATTACTAGAGACATGGTGATTGGTAACCAGGATTTGATGAGCTTTGTAAAAGGTGTCAAGTTTTGCTGTGAAGTGATTTCTGTAAGTAAATATATACTTTAGTTGATTTATATTGGTATAAGGTAAAGCTTAAAATTTCTTGATATTGCTTAATTTACGACAAGAAGCAGATTAGAACATACAGATATGTGCTTTAGTAAAATGCAATTCAGCTGGAGGTAACTCTGCTTTCCACTCCAGTGAGCAGCAAGTTGCCTCTATTTGGCCTCTCAAAAATGGTAAAAAGGACCTTGTTCTACATAATCCTGCCATTCTAAAGATTATACAGGGTGTCCCAGAAAAATTGTGCCCCTTTTGCCTAAAGATTGCGACAAAACAGCAAAAGATCCTCACTAACCTTTTCCATGATGTTGCTCTTGAGATGTTCAATTAAGGTTTGCCACCATTCCCGTGAAAATCCGTTGAAAAATGATGGAGCTATCACTTTCAGAAAACCAAATTTGTCTGTTGACTGAAACCAGCGGTCGGCCATTTTATCTTACTATTTGGCAACGATAAACAGCTTCATGGATGAACTGAAATAGCAGCCTCCAATGTCATAGCTCTCATGAAAATTCAATAATCATCAGGGAGCTAAACTTATTTTGTACTCCACGATCTTTGATAGAATGCAAAAATGAGGATTTGAATTCCCAAAGTAGTGAAAAATCTAAAGTCTCGACAACAGTATACTTCAAATTTAATTTGTCGCCTTCCCTACAAAGATTTCTTCCTTTATTTGTTACAAGCAACTGTTTATTTGTTACCGAAGACAATGAACTAAAAGAAACAAGAAGGGCAAAAGAATTTTGGAGCTGTATTTTCTCAGTTTGAACTTATCAATAAACTAAACAATTGGTTCACTCACCACACCTGTAAACAAAACGTGACCATATGTTTGTCATTACCTTTTGATTGTTTATTATCTTGGGATCCTTGTCTTCGTTTTGACATTCAATCAAGGAACATGGGGTAAGAAATAGCTGAACTCTCTGATGATTATTGAAACTTTCTCGAGAGCTATGAAATTGGAGGCTATCATTTCAGCTCATCCATGAAGCTGCTTATCGTTGCAAAATAGTAATACAAAATGGCCGACTGCTGGTTTCAGTCATCAGAGAAGTTTGCTCTTCTGAACGTCATAGCTCCATCATTTTTCAACAGATTTTCACGGGGACAGTGGCAACCTTTAATTGGACATCTCAAGAGAAACATCATGTAAAAGTATGGTGAGAACCTTTAGCCGCTTTGTCGTAATCTTCCGGCAAACGGGGCACAAATTTTCTGGGACACCCTGTAAATTGCAAGTTTCCTTTAAAAACCGGTTTGCAAATTATATTTTCATTTCATAAAAGTGGATTATCTCCAAATCTACCAAAAATAGTTTGATTTGCATTTGCAATATCTTTAGCTAGGTTGTTGCAGATCTACAACTTTTACCAAGTCTGGGTGAAAAAGCTAGGAAAAGCTAGGCTAGATTTCTTGCAATCGAAATATATATTTCTGGCTACTTTTTGACATGGAAGCGCAAAATCCATGATTAACAGATTTTCACTTACAAAAGAGTTGAAAACTTTTTTAAATTTGATATTTTCAGATCTAGGAGAGGTCATGTGACATATCTAAAAATAAATTCATTTTTTGGTTCACCCCATGATGTTCTATACACACAAAGTTTCATAGCTCTAGGTTGTCCAGAACAGAAATAAATTAGGGGGAGGGGGCTGAATCAGCCCCCAGTCTTCCTAGAGCATCAAATACCCTAGGCCTTAAAGGGTTAAAAAGATTCTTGTTGACAGGGTTTGCAGTCTCTCATATCTGTAGCATACAAATTCTTATGATAATGTTAAGAATTCTTGAAGCTTCTCTGAGAATTCTTTTCATGTTAATGTTCGCAAGGCCTGACTGAACTATATCTTAAAATGTTGTGAAGACAATATTCTAAACCAGATGGTTCAACAGGTTTTGATTGGAAGCAAAATGTAAGAATATAGAAACAGGAACCGACATACAGCAGACTTGCAGATTCTCATTATTTGTTCCTCTTTTCGTATGTCTTAAAGATCTGAAATTTTTTTAAACAGTTCAGTTGTAAAACAAATCCCAGCTCACTGTAAGCTGGTATTTCTAAGGCTATTTCATTTGGTAGCTCATGTTGAAAATATTTGTCTCACTCAGTCCACTTTACAGTCGTGGCCAAAAGTTTAAGACCACTTTCTTGTCAACGACGTTTCTTGGAGTAACGAAATGGAACCCTAGCACTCTAACTGATTTACTCGCCTGGAGTTAGCTTAGGTCAACTTTCTATGTAGATTCCGAATTTTGATGCTGTTTTTTAAATTTCTGCACCATTCTGCTCTGACGTCACAATGAAATCTGTAGAAATTCTCGTAAATTCCAGTGGTTCTGCCGAAAAGAGGTGTGACCTGAAAATTGTGTTATTCACCTGGATTTTACATCAATCTATGAACAATTCATTTCTATGATTAGTTTGCAGAATATCGAAACATTGCAAAAACTATTGCTTCAGGGAAAATGGTAGTAGAGAGCTTTCAGTCCAAAGCTTTGGCCAAATGTTTAAGATCAGCACTTTATTTTTAGTTTGAAGCAACAAATTGCATAGTTATTCGAACTGATTTTCAATATTTCCTTTACTATTCGAATTATCGAATATCAAAGGCTCTTACATCATAATCACAAAATTTTTTTCACCCTTTGCCAATCATGGTCTTAAACTTTTAGCCAAAGCTTTGGACTGAAGGCTCTCTACTACCATTTTCCCTGAAGCAATATTTTCCGCAAGGTTTCAATATTTTGCAAACTAATCATAGAAATGAATTGTGCATAGATTGATGTAACATCCAGCTGAATAACACAATTTTCGGGTCACACCCCTTTTCGGCAGAACCACTGGAATTTCCGAGAATTTCTATAGATTTCAATGTGACGTCATAGCAAAATGGCGCAGAAATTTAAAAAACAGCATCTAAATTCGGAATCTACGTAGAAAGTTGTTCTAGACTAACTCCAAGAGAGTAAATTAGGCAGAGCACCAGGGTTCCATTTCGTTACCCCAAGAAAAGTTGTTAACAAAACTGTGGTCTTAAACTTTTGGCCACGACTGTATGAAATGTTTAGTTCTCTCCCCCACCTCTTTATCTCCCTAATCCTTACTGTGAACAAGTTTGCCAAACGATTGGAATAGCAGCTTCTCTTGCAGTTTGGTCATCAATCTATTGGGCAAAGACTGCTTACTCTTATCCATGATGGATTTCTAAGTTCTGTCCTTTCTGCAGCTCTGCATCAGGTAAGCACTTTTTTGCAGATATTTCATCTTAAATACCAGGAGCTTTTGTTAGTCTTCCACATGGTGTTATTACAGGAAGCAGTCATCAGTATTGCCATCCTCAAAACCTTTAGCGAACTTGGCAAGGAATTATGTTGTTAGAGGTGTACCCATCCTTTCTACACCGTTTTTGCTTTAGAATAAATAGTGCTTCAGAAAACTTGCGTGAAAAATCTACCCTAGTTCTTCCTTTGTTATACCTTTGGAAGTAGTTTATCCCAAGATTAGAATTTTACAATCAATATTGCAGTGATAAACAGAGACTATACTGTGTTGGTCAATGAAAAGTTAACACATTGACAGTCTGTGGAAATAGAAGAATTCTGCCAATATTCAAAACTGAAACGTTAATATATCAACTGAACATTAATTTAGATGTAAAGATTTCGTTTTGTCAGGTCTCACATCTCTTGAGCCTGATTTCCATTAGGTGAAATATTCCACTCACAACAACCTTTTGCAGCCATCTGATTGGCTTGCGGAAAAGCAATGTTGCTGAAAAGTAGACATTCATTCAACTTTCAAGGTGTAGGAAGGTGAACTTGTGCATTTATTGTTTAGTTAAAGTAAAGTAATACCGTTAAGAAATACATCGTGGTCATGGTGTTAGGATTTGGAATTGCTTTGGAGTATAGTTGCCTTTAGGATAAACAAGTTGCATGTTTAAGAAAAGTTTTTAAAAAGGTTGTAATCCATGTTGTCTCCCGAATAACCACAGAGTACAAGTGATAACCATTATACTAAGAAGGTATTAGAATGCAATTGGTATACATGTCAACACTTGTTCAACATTGTCAATTGATGCACGCAAAGTTTACCCAATCAGTGTGTAGCAAATATTGCAAAGCAGTATGGTATTGTAAAAGTTATAAAGATCATGGTTTGAAATAGTTTAAGTGCAGTTCGTAGCCAGGGGTTCAATGGCAGGGACCTTGTGGTCTCCAGCCGAATCCCGCCAAAGCTATAGTAGATATATATCGAGAGAATAGACAGTGAGAGATATGAATGAATATATGAAAACGTCAAGAAGGTTGCATTTATTTGAGTATACATTTTGAACCACCATTGTGTATGGACACCGCCGTTCCCGAACCCCGCCAACCAGGTGTTACATTTGGTGCATTGGCGGGGAATGGCAAAAGTTATTTGGATTGGCATCAAGCAGAAAGAACAGACGGGAAATGCACATCGATCGTTTCAGGTCTTACACAGCCAAAGGAAAGTGAAGAAATGAAGTTGAAATGAAACAGAAGACTGACGGACAGAATAATTGAATAAATCCCGCGTGGTACAAAAGAAAGATAATAACAGAGCACTGAAAGAATTATGATTTTTGACACAAGAAATAAAGTAATGGCACTAATTCAAGAATTGATTGATTGGTAAACAATTTCGAGATTATTGGTTTGATTTTGGTGATGGTTTGTTTGGTTTTTCCTGAACGATATTTGGTAAACGAAGAACAGCATAGACATGAAGTCGAAGGACAATGTACATATTTATATTCTTATTATCGGGCGGAAAGAAGACTGGATGGACTGCTATTGTTGGCGTAATTCAAATATCGGGCGGTAAAATTATTTTGTTATATATTAGTGATATTTAATCAATTTTAGTTAGCTTGTTCGCTTTTGCAACTCGAAAACAGTTCATTAGGGGTGGCAGTACCCAGGATCTTTTGATCGAGATTATTATGCCTCGTGATCCATTTTTAATCGTGAATGTTTTCTTGTGTTGCAACAGTTGAACTTTTTTTTAACGTCATCAATGAAATATTTCATGTAAGTGAAGAATCAGGTTCATATCAAGTTTAAGTCAGTTTGCTCCGTTTCGTCTTTGAAGTTGCAAAAGGTTTAGAAAAATGTTATCAAGAGAAAAGATTTGTCGTGTTTCAGAATACAAGATTTTCGCAAGTTATCAAATACAAGCGGAATCTAGAATTACATTTAATAAAGAATGGCAAAATTCTAAGCTGCAGATGGAATTGTCTAGCCTGTATGTAATGTAGTAGAATAAAGAAAGTCAGTTGTATTGTTTAGTTATGCATGGTCTAGAAACAGAATTGTAAGAGTAAGTTACGAGTTATCAGCAAAATATGTTCAAAGTTTAGGGAATCGCAGCCAGAATATAAATTTTATTGCAAGTGTCACGACGAACAGTTTCATTTTTATTAACTCTCAGGATGCTCAGGATGACATGATAAAGAGACGACAAATCCAGTAGAAAAAATTGACAATCCAGTGATTACGACATATCCAAGTTAGTGACAATCCAGTAGTTACATTATTAAATAAATTAAGACATGATCAATTATTTAGAACGTTTCGGCACTCAAACTCGTGCCATCCTCAGCTAATAAATCAAAATACACGTGCTGTTTATATAGCACTGATTATAAAACCTGTTTAACTGGTCAGTCAAGACAACTTAGAAAAACAAGTGAGTGGTAAACAAGCAAATACCCCAGGGATCAGAACAGAACGAGGGGTATTGATGAGTTTTGAGCGTTAAGGGACGGTCTGTCACGCAAAATTAATAAACTCTCAAAAATCAATAGATCATATTCATTGTTGGCCTTCTCCAGAATAGTAAAATTTTCTAAATTCGCACAATGGCCTGTTTGTTTAATGTGTTCACTTATGGCCGAAGGTGATGTCTTGATAGGCTGACCTTTTTTACCTATTCCCAAATGTTCCCTACTTCTAATTAACAAGTGGCGAGATGTTTTACCTATGTAACAGGCCTGGCAGCCTGAGCACGAATACTTATAAACCACATGGGAGCAAACATTCTTTGGAATACGATCCTTAAATGGGAAAAAGTTTTCAATACGTCTTCCTGATCGAAAAACAACTCGAAAGTCTACGCAGGGGTAAGCTTTGCGTAATAATCTGGAAATCTTGCGCCTAAGTTGAAGGCTGATTTGACCTAAATAGGGCATATAAAAGCACAAGGGCATTTTCTGGACCGTAGTAGACTTAGGCCTAGGGTCAAATTGTTTATTCAAAAACCTCTTAATAAAACGGTCAACTAAATATTTAGGGTAACAATTATCGTGCAATACTTCTTTAATAAATAATAATTGCTTATGAAAGCTAATGTAAGTAGAGCATATATGAAAAGCACGATACACCAAGACCGTAATAAGATTGGTCTTGTAATTGCTTGGTGTCAAACTGCCAAAGTCCGTATAGAGCCCAGTGAATGTTTTCTTACGAAGTGAATGTTCAAAGTTGTAAGAAACTTGAGTTGTATGGAATAAGACATCTCTTGGTTTGCCATTTATCAGTGGTCAGTCACTTTGGTAGCGCTTATCGCTACAGGCAGCAAATAGTTAGGTTGAAGCTTGGTTCGCGAACGCATAAGTTGAAGATTGTGGTGTCTGTTGCGCAACGGTTGGACTTGATCACTTCAACCGGGACACACAAGTTTTACAGTTGTATTGATAGATGGTTGTTAAGTTACTTAGAGTATCCCATGCTATCTGTAGTTGCTTATCTACTATTTGTCCATTAGAAACGCAGTTTTCTGGAACCAGTTATCGGAGATGTCGGGAGAAATCGTACTGCAAGTGAGTCACAAATTGTTAAAGTGAAAATGAAGTGAAATGAGTTTTGCACTAATCCGCAGTAGAAAAATGCCCTGGTTCCGAAAATACAATCAGAAATATAAAATTTTGGGAAGAAACACCTTTTTGGGGGGCATTAAAGTTGTTACGAAGCGGCGCGGTGGTCTGGGGCGAGAGTGGCGGTTTTGAGATCTTGTGACGTCAAGTGTTTTACATATTGTAAACAAACAGATTGAATTGAAGCACGAGTAGTAGGCAGTTCACCAAAATCGAAGCACGAAGCAAGCAAATAACCAGTGCAAAAATGTCTGACTGCTCTAACAACAGCGACAATACCTCGATGAGGGCACAATCATCATCTAGTAATGACGACGAGTTGTATTTGTCCTGGTAACATGGCCCACCTGCGTCTTATCCTGAGGAGCCTGATGATGGAGTGGCGATGGCGAAGGGAGAATGAGGGATCGAGAGGATCGACTCGAAGACGAAGCTGATACACGACACGACCGTCTCAATTTCGATACTCTATTGCAAGATTTATAGAATAAACTCGTCTGTAATAATTCAGCTAACGTTGTATGGTAAATTCATCTGTCACTGGAAACTTTCGAAATGTTTCAGAAAACTCATCAACCTCATAGCACATGCACCCATATCACAAACTTCAACAAATCAAGATTCATCAAGAGAAGCATTTTGTACAAAGTAATGACAATTTTCATGCAAAATGAAAAAGCTTTCAGTATTATAGTGAGCTGATCAAACCTGATTTTATATTTTATTTAGATGTACATAGCATAACGTAACCGTACCTTTATCTCGCTCCGAGGTGTTTTCTCTTCTGGTTCGTTTGGGACATCAACGATTCAGTGCATCGCATCATGAACTAGGAAAGCTTTTGTGTTACTACTGGTGTCGATATCGACCAATTCTAACGTTAAATGTATCGAGTAAACAGCTGCATCAAAATGCCGAGAGCACGAGCACAGGCAAGGTCAAGTGCTGCCGAGAGCTGAACCAAAATTCATTCTATGTCTCCATACAAGTTGATACAAGTTGCGTTCACAGTCTTCTAGCTGCTGGTTGGCCTAAATTTACCCTGCAAACGCAAGTCACAAACACAAACAGCACCTTCACCCGTCGCATTTCTTCTTGACATCGCAAAACTCTCTAAATTTGTGGATAATGCTGTGCTTGATTTTACAGTATTGCACCATCACTAATTGGAGGATTTAACACCTGACAGATTTGATAAACAAACAACAAACCTTGCTTAATCCTCATTATGTGCTCTTTAGAAAGAAAATTGCTTGCAACGAAGTATGACTACATGACATTGAGAGTTTTTCAGTGAATGAAATCCTCTGAATGAAATATCAAAATAACAGCATTTGGGAATCGCAGAATTGTACGTCAGAATCATAGAAATGGTAAGAACGCTTCACAAACCAGTTTATTTCGTTGAGTTTCTTTGCTCTGAGTTGTGCAACCCCGGGCTGAATACGTAGTAACAAGTCATATGCTTCCTTCACTCATCTCGCTGTAAAACACTTGACGTCAGAGAGGTCTGGTACCAAGCGTCCTGACCGCGTTCATTTGGCGCCACAATTTGAATGAAAATGCCGTTTTTAATTCCAATTTTCGAGAAAACTAGAAGGAATATGACAATGAAACCAAGAAAAATGAAATCTACGATACTGATTTAGTCGAAAAGGGCAAAAAAAAATTTCGATTCATTTTCACTTTAAGTCTTGTCGTAAAGAAACCAAAATGCTGAGGACAACATTTCTTCAAGTGGGGATGTGTGTGGGAAGGTGAACTTGTGCATTTATTGTTTAGTTAAAGTAAAGTAATACCGTTAGGAAATACATCGTGGTCATGGTGTTAGGATTTGGAATTGCTTTGGAGTATAGTTGCCTTTAGGATAAACAAGTTGCATGTTTAAGAAAAGTTTTTAAAAAGGTTGTAATCCATGTTGTCTCCCGAATAACCACAGAGTACAAGTGATAACCATTATACTAAGAAGGTATTAGAATGCAATTGGTATACATGTCAACACTCGTTCAACATTGTCAATTGATGCACGCAAAGTTTACCCAATCAGTGTGTAGCAAATATTGCAAAGCAGTATGGTATTGTAAAAGTTATAAAGATCATGGTTTGAAATAGTTTAAGTGCAGTTCGTAGCCAGGGGTTCAATGGCAGGGACCTTGTGGTCTCCAGCCGAATCCCGCCAAAGCTATAGTAGATATATATCGAGAGAATAGACAGTGAGAGATATGAATGAATATATGAAAACGTCAAGAAGGTTGCATTTATTTGAGTATACATTTTGAACCACCATTGTGTATGGACACCGCCGTTCCCGAACCCCGCCAACCAGGTGTTACAAAGGGGAGCAAAAAAACATGCGAACAAAAGAAGATCTTGTAGAGAGTAATTATCCGCATAGTGGAAAATAGCCTTTATACCCAGAAATTAGGAAAACGCTGGTAAGGGAATCGTATGGTAATCCACTTTCAATTCTGATCCATGATCTACTAGCCATTAAACCTTATGTTTGGTACAATAGACCATTTGCCAATTAGGAAAAGTGGCCAATTCCGACAGCCCTAGTAACAGTGGGAAACTCGGGGAATCCTCTCCACTTCAGTGAAACGAGTAAGCCGCACTGAGCGGTCTAGTTTCTGTGCAAACTTGTAATATTTTGCGGTCTATTTCCCCTTCCAAGAGTTGTTTGGTACTTTTCTATTATGGTAAGTGTTTTCCCCAGATTTTCGAACCATTTTCTCATTATTTCAGTCATTTTGGAGTGTACTTCGAGGCTCTTTATTTCGACGTATTTTTATACAATTAGTGTTTAACTTTTGAAAGAAGATTCCAAGGAAAATCCACGAAATTCGTTGATCAACCAGGAAACCTAAATGTGCTTCAATCAAGTTTCATTTTTGGCTTATACTATTTTGCCTTTCTCATCTGAAAATCAACTGTGCAAAGAATAAATGTTGAATTGCTTTATTTTTCGGAGATTTAGGCCCCGTTCACACAGGATCGGATCCAAATGGGATCGGATCCATTTGGATCCGATCCACTTTTTGAGGAGCGTTTACACGGGATCGGATCCAGAACTGTTGGCGTTTACATGGGATCGGATCCATTTCGATTTTATGAACTCTTAACAGCGCTCTAGTAGACCTTTTCTCTTATTTTGATCTGATCCCTTGAAATTTTGCACTCTTATAGACTCTGTCTCATCTTTGATTCCCCTCTTTGAAATGTCAACAAAGGATTTTCAGTTTAATCGTGTCACTTCCTATCCGTACCAGTTTGGATCCGATCCAACCCGTTTACACGAGACCTTTTTGGGATCGGATCCAAACGGAATCACTTTCGAAAGTGATCCCGTTTGGGTACGGATAGCAGATCCAAATGGGTTCGGATCCGTTGAGTCCCGTGTAAATGCAAGGCCTATCCGTTACAATTTGGGTACGGATCCATTTGGATCCGATCTCGTGTAAACGGGGCCTTAAAAGATTAATTTCAGGTGAAAATATTTTTTTCAATAAATTGCACTTGGCAGATGAAAGGATCGTTACTTTTACCTGCTCGAAGCACATTTAGGTTTCCTCGCTGATTTATCCAGATTCATAGATTGTCCTTCGAATCTTTCTTCAATAGTTAAAAGTCCTTGCAGTTTGTTTCTAAATCAACCTTGAAGTTGAGCTATTTTACCGGAAGGTAAGGGCAGATAATCTTCCATTTAAGAGAACGAAGAGAAATGTTTGAAATTCTCCAAGGGGTCCATAATACAGTTTCGTACCATTTGAGCCGATTTTACAATAACAACAGTCGAAACAGTACCCGTTGAAGGCCATTGAAGAGGGAGAAGTTTCCGGCTGACATGGCCTAAATATTGAGCCGCCTCCGATCGTGGGAAATACGTCGAGTTAAAGTGCCTCAAAGCATTCTCCAAAATGACTGAACGTATGAGAAAATGGCTTGAAAATCGAATCAAAACACTTACCTTACTAGGAAAGAATCAAATAACTCTTGGAAGTGGTAAATAGATAGTACAACATTTAAATTTGCACAGCGACTAGACCGAATAGTACAGCTTGCCGTGTTTACTGAACTGCAGAGGATTCCCCGGATTTCCTACCGTTACTAGGGCCGTTGGAATTGGCCGCGCTAGCCTTGGGCCCTTTTTCCTAATTGGCAAATGGTCTATTGTTGGTTTCAGGAAAAAAAAATTATTGACAGGTAAATCATTGACATGAATTGAAAATTGGCAAAGTTAATTGTGATAAAATTTGCCATTCTTTGTGATTATTAAAGTTCTCAAGCAATTCATTCCTCCATCTTCAGAATCTCAAAATCCCAGAAACCAAAACTGCAAAAGCTCTGTTTACATTTGTTTCTTCTAGCCAGTTACAGAGGCTGTCGTTGCAGCTGTTGCCTACTTGGATCTTTTCATAAGAGAAGTAACCGAAGAGAGTTTCATGAGAACCTTACTCAAATTCTTATTGTCTGATGAATATGATGGTGTACTAATCATAGACACATTGACTGAGTTAATTCACTCTCAGCCCCAACAGGTAAGACTTTCATCATCTTCCTTTGTGTCTCTACTGTAAACCTCTCTATTTAGCCCCCGGAGGGCTCATTTGATTTCAAAGACTCTAGAGAATGGCTCAAAGGGTATCAACAACAAATGAATGATAGGGATTTGGAAGCATGAAATTGCTTGATCAAACAAGGACAGATTATCTAATACAAACCAGTAAATCAAAAGAAACATGGCCGCAAAATTTCACCAAAACCAGTAGGGCAAACTCTCGCCTTGTGCAAGCGAAAGGTGGTTTTTAAGAAAAGTTATGTGCTTATGACGAAAGAGAAAGGGTAAGTGTAAAATTCTGTCTGGCAGATTTTGTTTACTTAATTCAGAAGTTGTGTGGTAATTGGTTCATTTAAGCCTTAAATACCGTAAAATTAGAACTTTAGATTTACCCCTCTTCTTTCGTTATAAACACATAGCTTCTCTTTAAAATCACCTTCTTTCGTTTGCACAAGGCGAGAGTTTACCCTTCTGGTTTCAGGGCAACTTTTGAAGCCGTGTTTGTTTTGATTTACTTGTTGAGAAAACTTCCTTTGTCTGCAGTCACGAATTGCTTTGTTCTGAGCTGTCAATTAAAGCAACTGTTGCTATTGTATTACAAAGTATGTCCTTGTTGCTTAATCATCAGAAACTTTTTCATTTACAAATTTGACTCACAAGAAAGTTTTCATTTATTTTGCTACGAAATTGATGAAGTACAGCAGTTTGGTTACAATATAACTTCGTTCTCCTACGTACTATCATAATTCTTATATTTCTCTTGAAGTTATGTATGGTGACATTGCAACTATTCAAGACCCTCATGAATCTCAATTGTGAAGATATTATCTACCACCTAATGATCAGGTATGTTGTTAAATTTGGTTTTGACAGAAGCTTCTCTTATCTGACTCAGAGTTAGTTAGTCAAGGCTGCGAAAGTTTGCATTGTTTTATTGAATGTTGTTTAGATTTTGAATGAAGGTTATTGATGGGTCTTATTTGTACAAGGGCATAACATCGCAATTGCAATGAAAACATGACACCATCTTGTTTTTGGGGTAAATGTGCTGAAAGTTTTCTGAAGGTTTCTACGTGAAGTTGCGTCAAATAGCTTTTTATATATTCTACGTCGCAGTAATGAGCAGGGAAGGATAGGTTGCAATTTTGAGTCGGACCTAAGAATGAAACAGCTTGCATGAATAAGCCTTTCCTGAAGGCAAACCATAAATCTAGGTCCAGAAGGCTACGAGAAATTTGCCTCTGCGTCGATAGTCTTATAAACAACGCCACAGTCTCATCAATTCTAAGTTACTCGTCGCCTCGTGAAGCCAACCTTCCTTTCGATATATTCTTGTCTATCTGCTAAAATTTTTCACTGATTTGAACAGCTTCTAAGCCAGGCTTGCAGAATTGATTTATTTCAATAGAAAAAACGAGATTCTTTCAAAAGCCTAGTAATATGCTGTGTTTTCAAATGGCTTCAAATAACATCAAGTCTGATTTTCACGCTCAAATTGATAGATTCATGATCAAGTCTTCCTTGACTCCATTACTTATTTAGTGAATCCCATTAATGGTCCCGTATTGTTTCAGAGACAAACAGCATCTCACAACGTGACAGACAGATAAGCTTCAACTGTTTGGTTCATCGTGATTTTACTGTCCATATCATTATCAACGAAGAGAGATTATTTTCTTGCTCTTTTGAGATGTATACTAATTAAAATAATGATAACATAGAAAATTCATAGCGCTATATATCCCAATGGTTCACAGACGCGTGACAACATAACTAGAATCTAGAATGTAGCTAGTTTACAAAGGATTATGAGAGAAGTCTACCGGGTGAGTCAAAAAAAGTTGAGGCGTTCGGAGGGCTGTGGAATAAAAAGTATGTGACCGATATTCAAAACTGAAGTGTTCATCTATCAGTCAAAGGTCAACTTAGATGAGAAAATTTTGTTTGGTAGTATCCCTCATCTTACAGACCCAGAAATTAAGAAAATGCTACTAAAGGGCACGTTTGGGAACAAAAATTCCACATTCCATTCTGGTCCATGATTTACCTTCTATTGAAATTGGGATTCAGCACCTCAAGCTGGCAATGTAAACTTCAATGCTACATAAATTATGGACCAGAATGGAATGTGGAATTCTCGATTCTCATACAAACCCCTTCAAGCCTTTTGATTGTTGTTGGGTCTTAAAGATGTGTGATTTTACCAAACAAAATTTTCTCATCTAAGTTAGCCTTTGACTGATAGATTAACATTTAAGTTTTGAATATTGGTCACATAGTTTTATTCCACAGCCCTCCAAACGCCTAAACTTTTTGACTCACCCGGTACTTAGATTTGCTAACATACTCAATAAAAAACGCCATCATAAGATCAAATTAATAGATACTTCTTAATAGTTCGTTGATACCAAATTGCTCCGATGTTTCCTAAAATCCCATGGTTACTTCTAAAAGTCACCAGATTAGATATGTACAGTAACCTCATCTCATCTATGAGTAATACTACCTAAATAGGTATGTCTTTAAGTGATTGCTTGAAACAACACAGTTAATCTAATGAGCTAATTGAATACGGAAGTTTGTTCCACAATAATGATTATATAGACACTTTTATAGCAGTGATTGCCTTGCTTGCTAAGGGGCTGGACCACGCAACCATAAAGAAACATGCAAATTCTATCCTCTAGATCAGAGCTGCAAAAAGTTGTTGACCTTCCTCCAAACCTGAAATTTATGCTCTCAACCTTCCTCATTTTAACACAATATGTAATTACTGGAAAACAGCTCGCCGGTGTTTTGTAAACCATACAAAAGCATGTTAGGGATCTTCCCATATCGTTTGTCTGTTTGAGAGCAAGTAGCAGGGCTCTAACCAGGTTGTAATACAAGGTTTAAGACTCGTTTTGACACAGTCTTAAGAAAGCGATTTATCAATTGAAAGGTATTGGAGCAACGAAGGGGGAACAAAGAGTTCAAGGTGAAAACATCTAAAAGCTACTGGGTGTCCAAAAATGTACTTCTGTTTGCAAATTCGCCAAAATTTGATTACCAAAGTTATCAATGAATGTTTTCATCTCTTCTATCAACAATTCAAATATATTTAATGACGGTGAAAATTTGTTCTCTTTACTTAACGGGTATGAAATAATGCATCAAAAACCTCATTCTAAGAAACATTCTTTAAGCAACATCGTTAATCTTGCCTCTAATAACCGTTTACATTGAAAATTTTTCAGAATTCTTCAAGTCCACAATAACGTTTCACGTTTCATTCTGATATCCATGACCAAACAAGAAACTCAACATAACAAAAGAAATTACTCAAATAAGTGCTATCTTGCAGAAGGCTTCAAAACCAGGCAGCACTAAGAAGAGCTTGATTCAATTTATCGAGAAATAAATCAAACGATCAGCTTTGCCTACAAAAATAATTTTTTCATCTACTGGTAAGAAAAAGAAATTTTTGAAGATCTACCTTACAATAAAATTTTGGTAATTTTTCAAACAGAAGTACTTTTCTGGGACGCTTTTCAAAAACCATATTTTCAAGATACGTGCATATGTCCTCATAGACTTTCTCTCTTTCATCACATTGTCTGATCAAACCTGATTTTTCTCCTTTGATATAGTTTTGAAATATAACCTCACCATCTGCATGCTGTTGACATGATCTTTAATGCTTCTATGTATTTATTGATGATTTATTTTCTAAATCTATGCCAACAATGTAAAATTTTATTTTTGACAACTAAACCTTCCTCAATTTTTGGCCAAAACCTTCCTCCAAACCAGGTTTGTCGGTTTGCAGTGTTTTTGCGTCTCTGCTCTAGATTTTTTCAAGCATATGTCCATTGTTGGATGGGGTGAATATATTCTTGTGCATGGGATGAATCCACAGTAAAGTCATTTGTAGAAATCCACTTACATTGATATCGAAAAGTTTCGGATGGAAAAGTTTCGGAAAAACAACTTCGGACAAAAAACTTTCGGACGCTTTTTCGGGAATTTCGGACAAAAAACTTTCGGACAAACACGACATAAAAAAACAAGCATGATACGAAAATATATGTTAAAACTAATTGTGATTCTATCGTAAATATCAACTTACAGTAGGTACATGGTGATCATCACATCTACAAGGATATTTGAATGCAATTTTGGTTAGATTGAGCAATGGTAAACCAGCTGTAAACCAAATTAAAAGGTGCTGCCATACGTGAACTATTTTCAAGAAACGCTTCAAGGAACCAAATTTTGGATAACAACTTCAAGAAGCCAAAGTACTACTGGCAAAACATTGATTAATTTACATGTCATGTCATGTTTCTTTGTCCTTTTCCATTTGCAATGAATTTTAAACTATCGGGCGAAAAAACTTTCGGACATCACCGGATTTCGGACAAATAAACTTTCGGACAAAATTTTGTCCGAAAGTTTGATCGTCTGAAAGTTGTAGATTTTAATGTATTTCTCGGTAATCTCCCAAAGTATGAATTTTTCTTTTGTTTCTCTGTGAGATTCAGGAATTCATCTTGAAAATAGCACTTTAGTTTTGCAAGAAAATGTGGAAAATCTGTTTGCTGTGGCCTAAAATCGGTTTCAAGAAAAGTTTTTTACAGTTATGTGACCCAACCCATTTAAGAGGACTTTCCATCAGTAACATCATATGTTTCTATCATCTGGTTATGTAGAGCTTACTTTGTACTTTTATCACTGATGTAGCCACGGGCTGTAGGAAAAGCTGAATTTGAAGAAAGATTTACTTATTATAAATCGAGTTATTCTTATCCTAATTCATCGTTTCCTGCGCGATGTATCGACCTGTTTCCCTTCTATTTGTACTTCTCATGCGAAGGCACCATTTTAATCCCCGCGCCTAGCCCCCATGAGTAGTATAATTTCTCCAGGGCCCTTGAATTCATGTCATCATTGGGTCATGTCAATGTGCTGTCACGCTCGGGCTTAGAGTGACGCCTTCGCAGGAGAAGTACAAACAGAAGGAATACAAGTCGATATATCGCGTACGAAATGATAATTTAAGACAGGAATAACTCGATTTATAATACGTAAATCTTGTTTTCTAAATTCTGCGTTTCCTACAGCCCGTGCTATAGCGAACTCCCTTCGCATAGAATTATGGTCTTTTTCCAGGTTTCTCATACCATGCAAGCACATATTACCCAATCAAAAGAGGATAATTAAAGAGCTCGACTTCTATTGTAAGAGTGCTACCATGTTTTTATATCTGACGCCATCGTGCTGTGTTGAGTCGCATTTCTCTGACGATGACAGTAGCGAAGAGTCGGCCGGCAACACTAATCAAGTCTCCAAAGACGTTAGAAAGGAACTACTTAGAAATGAATTTATCGAATGCTTAGGGGATGCGAGAGTCCGTGTACGTGACTGCAAAGAAGCCTGCCAGTGCTGGTCCGCGGTTTATGATGGTATGGATGTTATGACGGAGTTACCAAGGAGACGAACCTCGTCAGCTTTGATATGTCAAGCGAAAACCGACAGAAGTAATTCAGATGTGTTCTCGTTTGCATTGAGGAGTAGTTCAATTATCTCCGAGTCAGATAAAGAAAAACAGTTGCTTAGCAAGACGACGTCACTTCCTGTTGGAACGTCACATCCTGTTGATTCGTCGCATTCGGTTGACAGTGCGCAAGGTGATTCAGTATTTCCCGCAGGAGGAGCCGAGAAAATGGCCAATGGCTACGTTCACGTGGAGAAAGAGAATAATCTTAGCAAAATTGACCAAAAATATTGCCTAGGCCCATTTATGACAGCTTTGTATGAATTGTTAGAAAATATGCTGGATAATTCGTTTTACATGAATTTACAGCTTACGTCACTACTATCAAGAATTGCTTGTTACCCTCAGCCGTTACTACGATCGTTGCTCTTGAATTCGAACTTGGTAATGCAGCCTGGCGTAAAATCATTATTTCAGGTATGGATAACTTTATGAGTGTGTTTGATTGGTACTAATTCTGAAAACGGTAGACTTGGAAGACTCGGAATTTGTGTTTGATTGACTCCCCCCATTTTAACTGACGGCGTGATTCCTTGTCTTCGTTCAACATTTATAATATGATGTTTTAATTTCACTCATACAAAGCTCAACTGAAGCGATAACAACAACAACAACGAGCGTAAGTTAGAAGGACTTGTATAATAGGGTTAGGGTTAGGGTTAGGGTTAGTCTATCTCCCATTCTTAAATGGCAGGATTAGCAGGTTTGGCAGGCCTGCTGAACCTTCTGCTCCGAAAGGCAGAAGGTTTGGCAGACTTTGAAGAGATTCTCGATCTCATTTGCAGAACTTTGAAAACGAGGCGACTTTGCTCGCGTTGCTACGGTAATCGGTAACTTTACTCTTTGTTGCCCAGCACCAGGCTCGTCTTCGTGTTTTTCAACTGGAAACCTCGTCTTCGCCAGGATAAGTCTGAAACCTGCTGCTTAGAAGAACTTTTTGTTTGATTGGGAACTGTGTTTCCGTCTCTGCGAAGTCTACCGTTTTCAAAATTTGGTATAGGTTCGAAATTACCAATCCAACACATCCTGTATTTCATTATCTATCTTGTTTCATCATGTCTCATGTTGATTCCATCCAGGGGCTTTTTACTCTCAAGAAATCTCGTACCCCTTTGGTAGCAAAAATCCTTTTGTTTTCGAGAAAAGTCGATCAAAAATCCGTCAAAATCCTTTCGCACTAACAAATTCTCGTACGCTTTTTCAAACGAGTGAAATTCCCCGGGGTGAGTGGCCGAGTGGCTTAAACAGTTCTCGTCAGGTAACTGAACTTAAGCTCGGTCGAGTGAGGTCAAACTCCGGATGGGTGACCTCGGAAGCCTGACCTCACAACTCACCTCGTCGTCCTTCGGAAGGGACGTTAAACTAGGGGTCCCATGCCTGGATGCGGCATGCACAGCGGGCCTAAATTAGCTTTCAGTAGCTAGAAATCCTGACAAGCCCACTCAAACAGATTGACAAACGAAAAAAATCCCCTCGGATTCCATGTCAATCAATATTTGTTGGTGGAGAAAGCTGGAGAAGATCGAACATAACCGTGTAAGTTACCAAGATGAATGGAGCTCAGATTAAGGCCCCGTTTACACGAGATTGGATCCAAATGGATCCGTACCCAAACTGTAACGGATAATCCCTTGCGTTTACTCGAACATTCTACGCTAGTAAATGTAGTTTAACGCTGAGGCTCCAGTATTAGGTGTTTAAGCTAGGGAATATGATACCTAGTCCAATGTAGGCTCGTACCAGGCCCTCTAACTTTCCAGCGCACTTTACGATCAAATTACCTACTCCGTGAGTGTTTCACCTCACCGTTCGATCTCAATTTACTTGAGGAGTTTTGCAATTAATTCTCCCACTCTCCCTCCCTTATAAGATATTCAGCCCTTAACCTTTTCCCCTATTTGCCTGGGTCGTTCTGGCCATTATATCATCTTCATAGGTTAGTGATCTTTGTTGTTGATTTCGCATAGCACCCCGCCTTCCTTTTCAAGGGTCTCTTATTCATTTAGTTTCATATCCAATTGTTACATAGCCAGTCGGTTAGGCCACCCAATGGTGGCTCTAGCAATGATGTTTTATGTTTTGACTCATATATAAATATCATAGTTTTATATTAGATAAGTTATATTAATGGTGCTTGGGGCGGTCAACATGGTTCCGATTGACCGCCCCCTTCTCCCACTCAAAATGCGGGGTCTTTACCACAGTAGTCATCCCTGGGCACTGAGCAGCAGGACAGTCCACTGCCAAGAGCAACGCTATTACCTGTTGTGTTGGTCCAGGAAGAAAAAGCTCTATATAGTATTACAGACAAACTCGAATTATATACTGTATAATTCAGCCAGATACGACCCCATTATCTGCCAAAGAAAGAACGTTGTTGTTTATTGTCTTCAGTCTGTAGTAGGTTAATTGGTGCCGAGGGGCGTTAAACGGGAGACGACGGATCCAAACCCATTTGGATCTGCTATCCGTACCCAAACAGGATCACTTACGAATGTGATCCCGTTTGGATCCGATCCCAAAAAGGTCTCGTGTAAACGGGTGGGATCGGATCCATACGGGTACAGATCGAAATCGAGCCCCAGAGACGACCAGTAAGAGGCATTTCTAAAATGGTAGCCCTTAGAATTGACCCGAAATCGAAGATTGTTCACTTGCTCTTATTCTTCTTACGATTCAAATTGACAACTTTCTTGCATAATGGTCTGCTTTGCATCCGATCTCGTGTAAACGCACGCAGTTATGGATCCGATCCCGTGTAAACGCCCCCGAAATGTGGATCCGATCTCGTGTAAACGGGACATAAGAATCACTGTTATTATTTTAACTTCATGATCTAAAAGATGTTAAGACCGCAGCGGCAGTAAAATCCGCCTATAGGAAGTCTATTTTTTCGGATCAGGCTGAACGGTTTCTTGTATAAAGGAATAAATTTTGAAAAGTATGCTGATGAGTTTGTTATAAGAAACTCTGTTAGAAATAGCAGGACTAACACGGAAGGCAAAACTCTATGACTTATAATTAATGCTGTATCCTATTGTGTTTACTTTTTTACTGAAAGCTCTGTATCGTGCACTCCACAAGTTTTTGTTCTAAAATTAGAACTTACAAGAAACTGGAAAATATTTAGACTGGCCAGTTTCATATATTTTGTTACATAGATTTAAGAAAGTCCGCCCGCAGTTTCTTATCAGTGAGTTTCTTATGTGTGAATTTTTACTATACTGAGAGGTCATAAAGGGAGTACAAAGACCAGCAGCCTTTGCAATCGTTTGTTTTTGTTTTTTGTGAATTTCGTACAGTCAGTTATTCTGGAAGCTGTGGAGAGCAAGTCACCGATTTCACGCAAAGCATGCTGGTCTTTGCATTCCCTTTAAGATCACCTTTTTCCCCAATGCTTCAGACTTAAAGGAGTTGAATACACTTGGGACATAGTGTAGAGTTCCCTAGATATTATGTAGAACAGCTGTTTGGATTTGTTACAACAGTGAAGAAGTCAATGATTTTCAACCGAGGCAATGTTCTCCCAAAGTGTCTACCGCTTGGATCCGATTTGTGCTAGAAGAGATGACAGATATCCCCATAAAGCCTGTGTTGTTTATCTTTTAGATGTCAGAAAAGAAGCGCTTAAAAAATTTTTTGAATCTCAGAAAAGAAGCGCTGTATAGATTTGAATCACGGAAATGAAGCGCTTTATGTAGAAAGATAAAAGTTGCTTTAAAATTATAACCAACAAAACATTGTTCAAGGCTTGATTTCATAATCTGCGGCTAACAAGAATATGATCATTACGAACTCTGAAGGTGGCTTTTCAAAGAAATAAAAATAGAGAAGCGTCAAGATTGATGACATGGTCAAGATTGCGTCATTTTCATGCATCGATTCATAATTTGCGGTACCATATATGTCATGTTTATCACTAAATCCCAGAACACACAATATGATTTTAAAGCGGTTGTTTTAACATTTTCTGTTGCTTCTAGATCGTGACTAATGTGGCACAAACAACCGACATTTTTGTCTCTCAGCTGGATGACTTTAAACAATTAATGTCGAAAGCACGACAGAATCTACTGAAACGAGAAAAGAAATGTTTCGGCATAAAATCAGAACAACAGAGGAAAGACTCGATCGTGTCAACTCTATCGGCTGATTCAAAAGACGGTGGAAGCTCAGATGAACATTCTGACCAATCAACGAAAGGCATCAATACCATTCATACTACAGGGGGTTCAAAACAAACTGGAGCAGGTTCATCTGGAAGAAAAGATAGTCTGTACGCAGAAGCTGCACTAGCAAAGAGTGTCACTGGTGCTAGAATTGGAAGGCTTCATCCGGCCCTCCGTAGTCCCCAGAAACGAATAACTGATCAATCGATGCGGGCTGATCAAGCTTATTTAAAGAAAAAGAACCCAACAGCTATCAAAAATGCTATATACTGTGCAATTGTTTTGGAAGAATGGCTCAAAGAACTGGCCGCAATATCATTAGAGCATAATCTGGTGTGAGTTTTTACTGAATTAATACTTTTGGGGTGCTTTGTATGAAATCTAGAGACTTGAAAGCTAGTATTGATCCAAGTCTTGTAAGGCCAAAAAAAACTCGACGTACACGCGAGCACAACAACGGTATGGTAACGAGACTCGTATCCAGTCTCCGTCAAATTTTATCATCTCGCCAGGAGTCTCTGCCTGGAGAAGATCCTGCTTCGGAATAGATCTAATCGGCTAAGACTGCGTCCACATGATGCCGGCACATTTTGAAAAAGGTGGAAAATGTGACGGTAGCAGAATTTGAGCAAGCGTTCACATGCTGCTGGAACAATTTGAGAACGGTACAAAATTTGACTGTAAGAAACTGTTTGCAAGACTTTGATGCCATAGAAAGGTACCTACGCCCTAAATGTCGATCAGTCTTGTTCCAAAAGCGTTGAAAACTGTTCTATTTTCATCACTTTCAAGTGTTTACACAATACCGTTTCCAATGTGCCGGTTAGAATTCAGTTTTCAAAATCTACCGTTTTCAAAATGTGCCGGCGAAAAATGTGCCGTTTTCATGTGAACGGGAGGCCTATCTGTCACATTTTTCACTGTTTTCAAAATGTGCCGGCATCATGTGAAAGCGGTCTAAGGTTTGCTTACGCCCTTTTCAAGATCAAATGATTAATCCATTGATGAAGCATTGTTTGATTTCTTTAACAAATTTTGTGCCATGAAAACTTGTCCCATGAATGAAACAGCAGTGTAACACTGAAACTTCCCAAGAGTAAGGTCATATGACTTGATATGGGTAAAGCAAACCTTTTGTCGAGCTTGTTGTAAAACAAGCCATTTTCATCGATAAGAAGCTTCATCTATGGTTATTATAAGAGTTAGCGATAACCTTACTTATAATGACCGTTATATCGTTCGAGTAATTCTGTATTTTTCAAGTTTGTTTCATCGGGAATTTCGTACCATTTCCATTGAAAATGGGACAGTTTGTTTCAAAAATTATCATTTTGGAAGTAACAAGGCTGAGAAAAATCATACTTCCTCATAAAACAACTTGGAAAAACCTCATTGAGCACACCTTGAACGCAATGATTTTAACAGCAATATTTCAACAATTTGTCCCATGCTAAATATCGCTGTAAGTTTTTTGCGGTGGCTCGTGACGCGGTAACTAGTTTTACACATGCTCTTTTTAAGGTTCGGTGCTAAAAGTTTGATGATTATTTGAAGGTAATTGCACCGCAATATTTCAATATCATGAGGCAGCTTAATGAAATATAACCATTCATATTTGATCTTAACTGTTGTTAAAAAAATTTCGTGATCCAGAAAAGCAGACATTGTCGTAAAATTGAATGGCCTGCAGGAACTTCAAGTAGTTCACTGGAAATTCTACTTTTGGATTTTTTTGTATCTTGACACAGTAGAAAACCGCCTAGAAGAACCTAGGTTTTCCTTGGGCAGCCGGAATAGGTTCTTGATTAGATGGCTTTTATTTTAAATTCCAGCCTGCAAGGTTCTTGAAACGATCCACGTCTTGCGAACATCTTTAGATTAGACTCCTTGTCTAAAAATCTGATAGTATTTTGTACCACCGAAGAATCTGATCAGGCCAGTTTCAGCCCTTGGGGTATTCTTATTTAGGGGGCTGAAAAGACCAAATTTCAGCCTCAAGGCTCGTATAAAAGCAGGTTATTTTATGCGGGTTCCACTGTATTTTTTCAAATTTCAGCATTTTCTGCTCATGACGATAATTAAAAGGATCTTTTGAATTGAAGCTAAAGCCGTTGCAGTTTCTAAATTAACAATGGAAAAATTATAGAATTTTAGAGAAAACCATGGCTCATGAAGGGCTGTAATGCTATGGTAAGGAGAACTGTATCACTTTTCTTGTTTACGATTTAGGCATGTGTTGACGTCACAATCTGAACCAAGCTGAAATATAAAAAGAGTTCCTAACTTTGAGAATAGTCAAGACAAATGAGTCAGCCGCATAATTATGCTAATCACAAAATCCTTTCAAGCCGTTCATCCCAAAGAAAGACCCATTTCTTAATTATCTGATCAAAAGAACTGAAGCCTTTACTGATAAGGCCTGTTCGAATGACGCACTTTTCAGCATGGGATTCCCTCCATTTTAAATACTGTACAGTTATCCGTTTGCAAATTTCAGCTCATTCAACAAGGGCACACCTGGCCGTGATCAGCCACTAAGGTTTAGCGAAGAGAAGTTTTGACACATAAAATATTTGACTTAATTTTACCGCTTTCGTTGTAGCTTATAGGATGTTAAGTACAGTAAGAACCTGCCATTGAGAAATCACTTTTTCATGCTGTCCATAGCCTTAATATTTTTGAAAACCTGTCTTGAAAGGCAGTTTAGCACAAAATGGCTCAGCGTAGCCGGCCAGTATTTTAATCATAAATTATTTTTAACCAATCTGTTGCCTCGACTTACCGATCAAACTACCGGATAAGTCAGAAAAAAGTTCCCACTTTTAAAAAATTCACAGCACTGAGGATACTTCACAGATTTGAATGGTTCAAATTTTAGTTAAAGCCAAAGGATGGTAGTATTTTTGTGATTTTTTTCGCTGTCCCGGAAGCACTAGAAATATAGGTCAATTCAATTTTATAAAAATTTCATGGTTGCAAAAGTAATGAAAAATGGCCAAAAACATTGATCAGCTGATGATAGACTCCTCGCGCAGATCAATAAATAAAGAGCAATTGTTCATATGTGAGAGACATCGGCTGTACATTTAATGCAATGGGACTGAACATCTTTAGTATTTGTTTGACAATTGATGTCGTATAACTCTTGAAAGACGTGAAACGCCCATTGCGTATTGTTCCGTGTAAGAAGAGTCCTTAAAATTTGATCGATGTTTCAGGTCCTTCCAGTCATTTTGCAACAATGGAATTTTTATCATGTTAAATTTACCGATACTTCTAGTGCTGGTAAGACAGCGAGAAAAATCGCAAAAATACGATGATCTTTCATCTTTTAACTGGTATTTGAATCATTCAGATCTATGCAGTACTCATGGTGCTATGAATTTTTTAAAGTGGGAACTTTTCCTGGCTCACCCGGTAGAAACTTGGTTTATTGGCAATCGCGTTAATGTTCTGTGCATGTTTCATGTTTTAGATGTAACATTGGACTATGCTCTAATATTGATACCGAGTAAGTGAGAAAAATGTATCCAGTGTTTGAAAAATTGTACAGGCAAAAGTGGCAAAAGTATGAAACTGATTTCTTAAATTTTTATCTCATCATCTTTGTCAGGCTTTAACTTGAGTTTTGAGATTTTTTCCCAAATGCTAGGGGCATTATTTCTTTCTGAAATCAGGATTTAGCCAAAAGTTATTTGTCCTCCGTTATGTAGATCTCAGAGTTTTGATGAATAGTAATTACGTTTCAACGGTTTTTTTTATGTCTAAAAGGCAATGAAGGCGCATAAGAGCTTATCGCTGTATCATTTTGATGGATGAAAAGTAGGTTGAATTGAATCACGCACCTGTATTTTTAGCGAATGCCCATGGAAGCTGGTTTTCTGGCTTTTGATGTGAGATTAAGATTAGGCATTGTGAATTTGATATAACAAAGCTGGGCCACGTAAGGTGAAGAGTAACTTTAAAGAGCCATTCTCTCCTAGAGTCCTTTGCGGCCACGCTGAAATTTAGCAAAACCTCTGCCAGACAACAGAATTTTAATTTTTGAAATCAATTCTAAAGCTTTTGCTGTAATGTTTTTCGAATAGTGTACTCATTATTTCTCACTTACCCAGTATTTTTTTACCTCCAAAGCAGCACGAATTTATTTTAAGGAATCAGTTTCTCGATGACCGTTCCTCAGTGTATTCAAAGCCCGGGGGGGTACTTGACTAGGGAAGTGACGGGGGTGTCTGGCAAACCGCTCAACACCCTGTACCCTGTCGCATAAAAAATTGCCCAAAAGTATACCCTGTCGCATAAAATTTTTGCCAAAATCCATTGTTTCATGAGAAATCTAAAAGGTGTCCTTCCACATGATACCCTGTCGCATAATTTTCTTATCAATTGTAATACCCTGTCGCATAATTTTTATCAGAAAAGGACACCCTGTCGCATAATTTTTACCGTAAAAGGACACTCTGTTGAGCGGTACATCCCGTCAAGTCAAGTATGGCAGTACCCCCCCCCCCCCGGGACACAAAGTTTTAAAGGAGGATTTAGTTTGTACTTTGTATTTATTATTCCATGCACTAGTCACGTAGATGTAGTTTCTTTCAAGTATCAGTTCAATATTTACACCATACTTAGCAACTAATTATGACTAACCTAAACATCAGTAAAGCTATATGCAGCCAACTACCCAAGATTATCGAAACTTTGAACATGACATAAACATCGGTTTCATTGGTTTCAGGTAAGCAATTATCACTGTAGGATATCATAGGCCTAATAGACGGTCTGAGTTACAAAACTGAGCCACGCGCACGGGGGGTTCTCGGCTAAATTTCGGGTAGGGGGTGCCGTCCACAGTTTCAAAATGTAACCGTTGGCTAGACCAATTTTTGTGATTTTGTGAAAATGATACCCTTGGCTAGACTAATTTTTCCTTCAAAAGTGCTCTGAATTTGGCATTTTCTAGACAAAACTTGCCAAATTTTCGCATTTTCTTGACCAAAATTTTCAAAAAGTTGGGTATTTTTACAAAAATTATCGAATTTTGACATCTCTTTGACCGAAATTGCCAAAAGCATACCCTTGCCTAGACTTAACTCGACTAAGATTGCCAAACAGTACACCCTTGGCTAGACTAGAAGTGCGAAAAAGTATACGCTTGCGGGCGGCACATCCCCAGATACCTTTACTATGGAAGAACCCCCCCTCCCCCGTGGCTACGCGATGTGAAGGGTAACTTTAAAGAGCCATTCTTACCCAGGAGCGGTGAAAAATAAGTTGTCCTCCGTCTAGTAAGTTGAAGACTTTTGATGGGTATTAGCTACGTTTCAGCGATTTTTGTAGCGGGTGTGCCAAAATAAACCATGTACTTTTGAGAGGCCACGATAAATGATATACTACATCGTTTTGGAAGATTTATGAGCTTACCCTTCGCGTTTGATTAGTTAATAATTTGATTTTACTTAATTGTATTTTAATTCTAAAGTAGCTGCTAGAATGAATGTAGATATGTTTAATTTTGTGCTCTATTTCTGCGGGTTTTTCAAATATTTTCTCACTTATTAATGCATTCGATAATTGTACTTTTTCTTTCTTTTACTTGGCCTACCAGTGAAATCTTCAGTCCATTAATTGGTTTCCACCTCGACGTTTCAAAAATTGCTCATGAGCAAGGATTGCACAGTGGGCCCACAGGTAGCTTCGGATTTTTTGTCCTTCTTAAACTATATTCAATATTCAGATTTTTGTGCAAAATGCCCAAATATGGTACATTTGCTCTAATTTGGTTCCAGGGCTACAATTGTCACTCAGAATTAACTTTTTAGGGTCTCTACATCCATCTTACAATATCCTTCAAGCCATGTCTGTAAAAAATTAGTTTTATTTCCTTTTGCAAAATATCATGAAATTTCCAAAAATCAGCATTCTAGGCCCACTGTGATTGGTTATACCAAAATTAACGAAATAAGTTTTTATTGCATTAGCCAGCCAATCTGCGCTCATTCCTTGTGTCTTGTAGAGAGAACGTGCTGGCAAACCCATGGAGCAGCTACTGTAACACAAAAGGACCAACTCTTTGCCTACGCAAAAGTTTTGTTGTACCTCGTTGCATGCTTATATGATTAAATGCATGCTTGATAAATGAACAAGTGGCGTAAAAATGAAACACTTGCGTAAAAGATGGAATTATCGCGAGATAAATTACAAACTATCGCACGACAATGTGATCTTAACTCTCGAGTACCGAAAAGACAGGGGGTGAAAATGATCGAAAGAGGAATGGAAATGGTTCGATGTAATGATAATCGGGAGTTGGGAAAAATTAATTGGAGGAGGTTGGCAACATTGAAAACAGTCATTATTATTATTATTAACACTTTATTTACAATGTTGGCATAAAAAAGGTATAAAATAGCTACACATGCAATGTTGAACAAGCCTAAAACCTAAAACCTATAATACAAAACTTAAAAGTGGTATAAAATTTCGGCAGAGCCTACATTGGCATTGGCACTCATTTCCTTTCCAAGCTTTGATTTTGGTCTTAAATTCAATCAAGTCATGTCTTTAATCAAGACGTATCTTTTAAATTTTATTCAAAAATTATGTTTGCTGTCATTTCAAGCTTTCAAGAATCCACAAAAGGGAGGTTGCAACCAAAGTGGAGGGTCGGAAAATGTTTAAAAATCAATAAGGAGAGGGGAATTATTCGGTACTCAAGGGTACGCACCCTTAAAGCAGGTAGTGCTTCCATCTTGGTTAGATATTTTCCCGGTAATCGTGAATAGAACCAGGTACGCAGGAAGCATCTCAAACTTGGAGGGCACGACGCTTCAAGGGCACTTTTTCCGCAAGAAATACGGGGCATTTTCGAAAACAGAAAGGGCACTTCTTTATTTATTGCAAAATCTTGGGGGCACGTGCCCCCATTGCCCCCCGGTTCCTACATCTATGTAGAACTTGTCTTGCATTTTTCCGCAAAGATGTGTGCCCTTGCTCAGGGATCCGAGAATTACGGGGCACACCACCTTGTGTCTCTGCGAAGACTGCGGACTGCGAAGGCGATATTCCCAATGGGGACGAGGCTGGATTTCTCTTACCGGGCGAGTCGAGAAATGGCGGCAGTTCGAGCTCTGGGACTATTTCGGATTGGTTGTGGAAATGGTCTTACTCGTTTATCACGACGACATAAAGTAGCTCGTAAGTACCTTTAGGTAATTTTAAAGCTTTTATCAGCAATTTAGCATATTTACGCCGAAAATTTTAACCCCAAAACACCGAAATTTGCGGCGGCCGAATCAGATGCTGCTGTCCCGTTTATAGGCCAAGGCCAGACCAACGTGCAGCAGCTTTCTGCGCCCAGGCCAGCCAGTTTGGCCCGGCAAATTCACATAAATTATCGCCGTTCCGTATTCAGGAACCGTTTTTCAATGACAGCTTGATTCTCAGACTCAGTAGGAAGTGACGACTGGAGTTAGTTTGGTTGCTTACCTTTGTGGTGTGCTGCTATTACACAAGTATTGCTTCTTGTGTTTCATTATTCAGACATAAAAGGCACAAAGACACTAATAAGCTTGAAAATTGCTTTTAAGAACAAAAATTCAGACCCCCTGTGAAAAGAAAAATTCACACTGTCTCTGCTCCCTTTTCAAAAAAATGGAGCAGAGACAGTGTGAATTTTGCTCGCATCACTGTATTCTCCATGAAGCTATGAGATAGGTAAGGGAAAATTCCTGCAGACATTTCTGCTTTTATTTCAGGACCCATACTGCTTTGCAGAAGTTTTGAACAAAGCACCTTTTCAGCACTGCTGTCTGTGGATCATGGAATTTATCATATACAGCACTTTTCAATACCCCAGCTGTCTTATGCACATCTGAAGCAGAACCAAAACCAGTTGTAGCAAGTTTGTCCAGTTTCAATCCAGTCACATTCTAAAAATAGACCAACTGTAATACAAATAATAATAACATAAATTGTTGATCTTTTCTTCACCAGGAAAAGGAATCAATGAATGAATGTTTTCTTGTCTGGCCACTTATCTACGATGGCCCACAGGGGACATGCAGCATGCACTAAGTTTAGCACACACAAAATCAGATTGCTGCACACAAAATCAAAGATCGCCCACAAATTTACTTTCCATGCACAAATTCAAGGTTGCTGCACACAAATTTGATTTGCTGCATACAAAGTGGGTGCTGCAGCACACAAATTCAGACTTGCTGCATACAAAATTCTGTTGCAGCACACAAATTGTGGCCTGCTGCATACAAAGTGGGTGTTGCAGCACACAAATTTAGATTTGCTGCATGCAAACTCTGTTCCAGTTCCAAACTGAGGCCAACAATTTTGATCAAGTCTTTTAGGTCTGCAAGTTTGATCAAAATTGATCTGAAAAGTAATTTTGATCTTGATTTGATTCTGAAGATGACTGATTTCTTGATTGCAATGTACGGTAATCAACCAATGGTTTGCACTTAGAGAATTGAGCCTTGGGATGAAACAAAAACAACAAGACTACCATCTAATATTTCACATTTAAATTTTGTGTTTTTCTACCATCCATTCCATCTTGGTAGCTTATCCCGATTCGTCTTCACTAATAGACATTTTTCACATTTACACCGATGCAGCAGGCCATATATCATTCCTGTTTCAAAGCTGTTATTGTTTCAACTCCACCTGAACCTTTGTTGCTATTCCCAACGGTTGCCGAGCACCCATTTCATCTTGTGCATAAATAACAGACAATAAATGATCTCAACACCCTGCTCAACACCATTAGTCACATACCTCAGTATTGGTTTTCCCCTGAGACAATTGGATGCAATTTAATACCAGGCAAGAAAAGCTGCAAAAAATGAGATCTGGGACTGGTTGTAATAAGTCTATGAATGCCCGTCACATGCAATTAGATCAAATTTGGGAGATTTTAGGTCCAAACTGTTTCTGTGGGACAAGCTTTTGAATTGTTATTTTTCTCATAAACTTTTATCTCTTTTGCTAGAATTTCTTACAATACAAACTTAGACTTCATTTGCACACTTGAAGTGCACACTTAGGTAAAACTGCACACTTCCACTCTCAATACTTTGCTCTTGCACACCCAAGATCTCGTTGGAATTTGTGATACTCTGCAGTTCAGGTTTAACTTACATCATTTTGTGTTTTTCTTCTTTGTTTGCAATTTTTTGCTCGTTGCTGTGATTTCTATAGCTCGGAGATGTAGATTCAATCATCTCAGTTTTTACATAATTGCATAGGCCAAGCTTTAACTTAGACCCAGTGACGTAGGAAGCATCTCAAACTTGGGGAGGCACGACACTTTGAGGGCACTTTTTCCTTAAGAAAAAAGGGGCATTTTCAGGGCACTTCTTTGTTTATTGCAAAATCTTGGGGGGCACGTGCTCCCAGTGCCCCCCCCCGCGGTTCCTACATCTATGCTTAGTCCTTGCATGAGTCAATCTAACATGTAGTTGCTGATTTATGGACGAGAAGAGACCAAATTAATAGTTGCTTTGAAAATAGCACTTCCATTGTTCTCTGGCAATGTCAACATAAAGTAAGTTTTCAAAGAAAAGGTTCTTGCATCACATTAAAATTTTCACTACATTTTTTAAAAGGCAGAAAGTGCTTTATGAATAGACAACACTGCTAACCCTTTGAACAAGATTTAGAAAAAATTTAATACGATTTGAAAACTTTCTTTGAAAACTTAACTGTATTTTGACATTATTGGAGAACAACAGAAGTGCAGTGGGTTTTGAAGCAATCACATATTTTTGTTTCTTCTCTGCCATAATTCAGCAACCATGTGCCAGATTGACCCATACAAGGTCTCAAAACTTAAGTTTAAGTCTGACCTATGCAACTCTGTAAAAATTGAGATGATTGAACTTACAGCTCCACCACAGCAGCCACAGAAATGGGGTACAATTTTTTGGGACAACCTGTACGTGACTGCAAGCTCCATGGTACATTTTGAAATACTGCCCTGGGTATCTGCCTAACAAAAAAAAATTGATTGAAGGAAAAAGAAAAATGGCACCGAAGATGTACTCAACTTTGCATGTCTTGTTTTAGCTAAACTCTGGCAGTCATGCTGTTCACAAATGAAGTCAAACAATAGAAGAATATCAACCACATCACTCATTCTAGCAAATGAAAATAAAGATGCAGAGGGAGAAATAAAAGAACCAGCAACTTGGTTTTCCAATCTTCTTGGTTATGGCGATGATGAAGAGGATAGTCAAGTAAGAGTTCTTAAAGTTATGCAATAGACCTTTTAGCTATTCTAAAAAGAATCTGGATCAAACGATATTTCATTACATTTTGTAGAATTTTCGAATGTGTACAATACTGATAGAAGCTCTAACACCACTCAATTGAACCTCATGTATATAAATGTATAAAAATAACGCTCGTTCCAGGCTCTTTTGTAGAATAGCTAAAAGGTCTATTGTCAGGTCAGGTATATATCTATAAGATTTGGAAAAGTACTACTGTATATACACAGTTGCAGTTGAATCACCATCACTATTTCATTTCAGTCGGACAAAAGCTTGGAAGTAAAATTGAACAAAATACCAATAATGATCCTCTTAAACATATTGATAATGAACATACCTATGATGAGACTCACCACGGTTGATGGCAACTGTGTACCTAAGGCCATTAAGCAACTAATAATGGCAAGGCACCAGGGCCTGATCAGATTCCGACAATTGCATAGGTAAAACCTGTAGATGAAACATTTGTTTCATGCCACACAGCCACAAAGTCCTTTTTTCTGTTCCCATTTTCATTTGTTTGTATTTGTCAGTAAATGTTGTTTGTACGTAGTATTTTGCATTGTATAATTGTATATTTAGATGTAGTTTAGTTAATGTTCTATATAAATCACCCTTGGGATAGTCACGGGTGCTGCTTCCCAGGTTATTTTTCTTGTCATGTAGTTCAGTAGTTTGTAGTATAGTCTTACGTAGGTTTGTCTTCCTTGTAAAACTTGTTATATATACGAACAAATTAGAGATTTTGACAGTGCTTATAAAGGATGCCATGGATCTCATATGTAAACCATTAGCAATGGTTTTTCAACTCTTCTTTATGGAAGGCAATTTCCACCGAGATCTGGAAACTGGTGAGAGTCACCTCGATTTTCAGATCAGGTTCTAAAAGTGAGGCTGACTGCTATAGGCCTATCTCAGTGATCTCTGTATCATCATTGAGGATTCTCGAAAGAATTGTGCATGATAAAGTTTACGAGTAGCTCCAGGCAAACTGATAGATGCATCTAGAAGCCCTTGTTTCATTACATTGTGCAAGGTCATGTTTAAGAATCTTACATGCATGCCTTACTTATGCCATCTCTTGGCTGGCCTTTGTTGTTATTATTTTAATGGCTCTTGAAAACAGCAACAACAAGGGCCAACAAAGAGATTGCAAATGCAAGGCAAGATGGATGAATAAGAGCCTTTGATAATCAGGAAAGCCATGTTAACAGGTGCAAGGCCTACATTGTAATAGAATAAGCAATTCTTAACGTTTATCTTGACCATGTTGTCATTTATTGATGAGCCTTGTACATATGCACCTTTCTTTTTCATTGATTTTTGAGATTTGATCTTCGATTTCATTTGCCACTCACCTTTATTTGTAGGTCATAAGTGGAGAAGAAATGGAACAAAGGGAGGCACTCTTTACAGAGGTATGTCCTTTTTGCAACTTTTTTTATGGACAGGGCTCTACCAGACTTGAAGTTTGTAATGAGCAGTTCAGTTTTGTTGCTTTTTATTGGTTAAGGTCCATACAATTGACAATACCATTTCCATCACTTTGGTTTGGAAGAAGGAACAGACCTTCAGAATGTCATTTTCCGCTTGGTGAAAGGTCTGTTTAATTTTAACGGCATTGTCGATTAAAGACAAAAATGACGTATATATTTTCTATGATTTATTTATGCATTTGTGGCTTATTCGGTGGTATTTTACTTGTCAAATCAGTTAATTAAGGGCGTTTTTAGGCCAAATCTTACCAGCCATCCATTTCTCTTTAGCCTCCTTTGCGTACCGTCATTTCCCATAAGGCTGTGCTAGCCTACAGCGTGGTTTCATCGCCACTCCTTAATTTGTTATTTTCATTCATGCGGGTGCTTGCATTTTCCCACCCTACCCAGGTCCCTACCTGCCTTTACTGGACACTATTTTTTTGCCGTCGTTAGGAGTGTATTTTCATTAATTGGGATAATGTTGTCGTTTTTAATGTTTGTTTTTACGCTAATCATTGACTTAGTATGGGATTATCTTATTGTATTCATAGTTTTGTTTAGACTGTTTCATCCCAGTTAGTTGCGAATACAATATTCGTTTATGCCAAATATGTTGCGTTTTCTCGCGGTGCATTCTTTTAGCACTTATTCGTAGTTTTCTTATTGTGATTGTATTTCCATGTTGATTATGAGACAGAAAATGAAGTTACCAATTGCACCAAATGATGTGTGTGTGTGTGTGTGTGTGTGTGTGTGTGTGTCGTTTATTTTAAATAAAAAAACACTTAGCTGCAAAAGCAACTAATCTACTTCAATTATTTACACAAGAAAATGTGAATGGATGAATATTTTGAAGAAATGATCTACAGGATTAGTTTCGAAGGCATACATTGCTTCGGCAGGTGGCCCCATCCCAGCTCTTGATTAGCCTTTTGAATTAGACCAGATTTTCTGCTGATTTTATTTCATCTCGCAGCTGACTTCCAAATCTGTGGCCCAACAGACCTGAGAATATTTGAAACGAACGTTATTTGCTGGGGCATATATTGCTGCAAATCATTTTGACGATGTGAAGGTCGTTTGAAGGTTCTTGTTTCGAGATTTGATTGTGTCTTGCAAAAGGTGAGATCCATTTTAACTGAAAATTCCCAGGGACCATGGGTAAATATTTTGATAGAGAAGGACGTTTGATTTTCTTTTTTCTCTGGTCAAACATTTGAGTCTTGCTTGCAAACGAAATGGGACAAACTACCGGGTGTCCCAAAAATACTTGTTATTTTAGTAAAAGTGTGTTTTATTCGATAAAGATTTTAACAGCAATCTGTTATACAATGCTTAACTTAGATTTGAATGTTTGTTTCATTTCTGTATCTGCGTCCATTAATTTTCTATAATCATTTTCCTGAAAAACAGAATACCTGAAATGCTTAAGAAAGAGCTAGAACAATTTATCAATATAATCGTTAAACCTTCACCTCAAAATGCACGGAAATTCTGTTTTTTTAAACTAAATTCCAACAATTTATCTGCAATCATACAACATGCCAGTTTTTCGTTTGTTTCTCCACGAAATTCAAGAGTCCATCTTCAAAACAGCCTCCTCATTTTGAAACAATTAGTGGGAAATTCCTGTGATATGGTCTTTCATGTTTGTTTCCATTACGTGACCCAGCCCCTGTAATTGAATCAGAGGTGATCTGCCAACTTTGTTGGCAGGATAGTATGACCTGCAGCTGATCTGCCTATTCTGTCACTTCTGGTTGCTTTTGGTTCAGTCTTCATGTAACTTTCAAATATTGAATTATTTTCTTGAAATTCTGCGTAAATTTGACGTAACATCACAGAGCTGGTGTCCTTTGCAATAATGGCAGTCTTATCAACAAGTAAATCATTTCCGAAAAAGTAGTGCAAAGCTACAGTTCACATCAATTGATGTAGAATTTCTCTTTGTACAACTTATCCAAAACCCACTTTAAAGAGTTTCTAGCAAAGTTTCAGTGAGAAAATAGAAAGAGCATCTGTACGTAGTATTGTCTCGTCAAAATGTTACCAGATTGCCCTTGATTCAATCAATGCCATCAAAGGTGTATTTCCTTTTATATTAAAAGTATATTTTCACTGTTATCACTTTATTTACTAGATTGCTGATATGTATTTTGCAAAGCCACGGCAGTATCCTGATCTCAAATTCATTGAAAAAGTAGTCGATTTCCTTATCAAGCATAATGACGAGTAAGTACATTCATAATGGTTAATTTTGATGTTAAAGGGACATTCCGCGAAAATTAAATGCATGCAAAGGTTTATATCGTTATCCCGATCGAAAAGCAGATTTTTTCAGCCCTCACAAATCGTTTTCCTTTCCTCGATCGCACCTCTCAAAGGCAAGATATGGAGAAAAACATTTGGACCGATTTCATTTTTAATACCCTACTATTTTTGTGCTTGGTTATTGGCGAACAAAGGTTCCAAATTTTCGTTATTGTCCGCCAGTTAGTCGTCGGCAAGCATTGATAGGTTTGTTGCGTATCGCTCTTAGAATTGAGTTTGAAATTCCCGTTGTATTGGTTCATTCATGTGTCCACGATCGACTACGACCAAGAGATTTGATCGACTTTAACGACAATTCTCGGTATCTGTCTCGGATTCAAATGCGAGGTTATGGCTGAGTTTTCGATCTGTTGTTTGTGGCCGGTTTGAGCTTTATTTAAGGTGGAGAAATATCGGGAAATGTTGATAATGATATGAATGTTCGTTTTAAATGCAAACGACGCAGTTCGCTGATATCCAGTTTTTTCCCGCAGAATGCCCCTTTAACTCTATGCGGGGTGCTCCAAGAGAATTGTTTGGTGTTTGGCTGAAATGTGTGGCCGTAAATCAATGATCAACCTTAACGAATCGTAGGTCATTTGAAAGATGGAAGTATAAAGGTCATATTTTCAATCAATCATCAAGCGAAGCTATGGAAATTGGAAATTGCGGCAACCTCATCCTGATTTTATCGTGTGGTGGAATTAAAGGTTGTGGGCCTTTTTCAGAACATCATCGAGTTTGGTCCAAAACATTAAGTACCACATTACAGGCCAAAATCCCAAACATAGAATTTTGATATTATGTCCAAATAATTCTATTACGTTAATCTAAAGGTAAACGGTGATACATTGTGAATGATATATACTCAACACTTCTCGCCAGAAATAGGTCGGCCATAGCTTCGCTTTAATTTTTCTTTGCAAAGTCGATCGAGTGTTTTTGCATTATGTTGTGAACGGTTTATTATCAATCAACTTGTAGTGGCTAATGCATGTGGTAAATCGCTCTCTGCATTTTATTTTATTTATACTGCACAGGATCCCTTTGTACATATACATCATATTTTTGAAGAGATAAAAGTATATCATTTCTTTACCTACTTCGTCTCTACATTGTTTCAGTTTGATAACTCTCATTTTCCTTGCCTTCCTTAGTTCTGGGGTTGTCTGTGTTTGAGGATAGGCCTTGATCTTGTAGACTTGCTCCGAGTATATTTCTTTCCTTCATTGTCTTGCAAAGGAAATGATTTTATTAGAGAACTGCAAAGGAGCGAAAATTGAAAACGAGGCGGCTATGATCTTCCGGGAAACTTGACGAAAGAAAGATTTCTGCTCACCAAATAAATAATGAAATAATATTGCTTGAAACGACACAATGACATTGACAGTGGCTGTCAAGAGAACACCGTCAGTACTGGAAAACGCGATGGGTGACCTGATCTGCTCTAATCTTTATTCGACTTGTTGATTTACTTTGCAATAAAAGTGCACTTCAAGTATATTAAACCAAGCTCATTCGCATCTCTGTTTGGATGTGTTATATGGATTTCCATTTTCAGCGGTTTAGGAGCAAAAATTGATTCATGCGTTGATAATGGCAACGCTAGAACACCATAAAGTAAAGCTGTGGATAGGCTGCATTTTATTAGGCTTGCAAAAGCCAAGAATCGCGAGAGAAAATAGCAACTATGAAGAATAATTTTTATAGCAAAATGAATCATCCAGTCAAATCACGATAAGAGTAGATAAAGCCATCAATCACGCCCCCACTGCTCTTGGGAACACTTCCAGTGAAAACATTGATAAACCAAATCGTCCAATCAAATGGAATTGATTCCAGTGGCGATGATGTTCTTGCAAAAAGAGTCGCTGCTAGTTCCATTCTTGACGAGAATGTGCAATGATAAATAGTCCTGTCTACGGAAAGAGATATGTCCTGGGTAAGACAATAAACTGCACCCTTGAGTTCCCTTGATCAAGGATAGCACTCTATTGGCTTCCCGTGCCAGGGTTACGGTGAAGCTGTCGGCAGCAGGGCAGTGGTGTCTGGTGAAAACACCTTCGGTTCTACTGATTACTAGTTTCATCAAACATTATGTCTGGCGCATTGCAGTGCAATTGTTTCAAAGCTGCAGAGAAAGTTTCTCCTAGTTACTTGGAAACTGCGAGTTGAGAAGGAGCTTGGGGGATTCCACTCAACTCTTCTTTTCTCCTAACAAACCTCTACACCAATGATTGTGGAAACAAAAGCGCAGGATCGAGTTGAGTGGCGGAGGATGGTGGAGAGGTTCACGGCCGCTCAGTCATGAGCCTACCGTTATCGACAACGACGTAAAGAATTATGAAAGCTTTCCGACACACCATAGTTTCGTTGGCTATACATTGTTAAATATTTCATTTTATTTTAACTTCTTTAAACACGGTGGCCCCATCAGCCAAGAGCGGCTGCTTTTCAGGGGGCCGTGGCAAAACCTACTTACAATACTACAATAAATGATAAAAAAAGAATATTTACAATGTAAAACTAGAATAAATGAAAAAATAAAAGCTATTTACATTTAAGTCTACATTTAAAAGTAGACGGAGAGGAGGCTAGTTTGACTTCATGTTCTAACTCATTCCAAACCTTTGATCCACGGAAAGAAAATGCTTTTTGGCCATTGCTCGTTTTCATTCGTGGAGCAAGTAGGCCAGTCTCACGATTTCTCAAATTTACAATCTCCCGTGTTGAGTTTCTCGTGAATAGAGTAGAGAGGTAAGTGGGCGCGAGACCACTTATTGATTTGAAAACAATGGTCGATCAATGATGACAAGTCATGAACAGACTACAGTAAAACGCGCAAACAAGAACATAGAAAAATATGAACCAAAAGACAGACTCTTTGATAAAAGAAACCTACCAAAAACAGACCGTTTTTCTCTGCATATTCTTATCATATGATACATTTATCAAGAACAATGAAACTTTAAAGGCTCAAAAACTAAAATTTCAATAAAAATGACCAAGAAAAAGATGCATTGAAATAACTAGCTTTGTGAACCCGGAATCTGAGTATTTTCTGAAACATCTGATCACATCAGCTTATAGAAACACTCTTTTTTAGTTCAAACACCTCAAGAAGACCTCGAGCTATTTTTAGGGTAAGCAAGTTGTTCTATAACAGTTATTATGCAATCATATAGTAGCTTTGTGATCATCCAAAATAGAGCTGCCAGAATTGTAACTGGCAGGCAGCCCATACGATGCGTCTGCTGCTCCGATAATTCAGAATCTTGGATGGTCAACTATCAGTAATCTTGTAAGAAAGGAGACAGCCACGCCAACTTACAAGTCTTTAAATTCGCTTGCACCAGACTACTTGAGAAAATTATTCGCAAAATGTTCGGATGATAGAGAACGGTTTCTGCGTTCATCAGAAACTGATCTTAAGATACCGCTGCTAAAAACGATCAATGGCCAAAAGGCCTTTTCTTATCGAGGTGCAAAACTGTGGAACAGTCTAGAAAGAGCTACTAAATTGGCCCCCTCCCTGAAAATCTTCAAAGATCATCTATAGTCGGGGACGACTCTTATTTCATCTTTACGTTCTCTTTTTATAGCCTTAGTTATATATAATATTGTAAATTAGGTTAGGTCAGTAAATTTCTTTTGTTATTAGTATTAGTGCTTATTTTTATCTTTTAAAACAGGTCAGGTTGAAAAACATATATATGTATGAACCTTTAACCTGTATAAATATTATAAAATGAAATGAATGAATGAATCATTGTCTTAGTGGCCCTTGAGATCAGAACTTCACACTAAATGCAACAAGACCACCGCTTTCATAAGAACATAGACAGTCTGTTTTCCCAAAAATATGTTCTTGTTTGCGGGGTTGTACTTTATGTCCTGACAATGTTTGGAATAATTTTCAACGGAGGTTTCATTATTTTAACTACAATATAAGGAATTTTTGGAGCCTCAGATCCCAAAGTATAATTTGGAATTTTCTAAAGAGATTCTCTTACTCAACTTTTAAGGATTTGAATGAGATCCCTATGAATATATGGGAGCTTCACAGCATTTGGTTTTTAAATTTTTTTTGTTGAACAAAGATTGTGAATTGATTATCATTGTGCTGTTTGTAAGTGAAGGGTTTTTGTGCAAAAAAAAAAGAAAAAATTCATTATGAAAATGAAAGCTGTTAACGGCGCGTCTGCATCTTTGATTTACATGAGGTATTTTTAGATTCTTTGCTCTTTGCGAATGCAATCCTTAAACCCTTTTTAATATTTCTCTCTTCGATGAAATTTCTATCTTCCCAAATGGGTAAAAGGTACTATAAAGTACATATATGCTATTGCTGCCAGGCGAAACTTTTTGTCGTGATTTAGGCCTGTTAAGAAAGTTTTGTTAAGGGGTCTTCTTGAGAAAGTCCTCATAATTTCAGAACAAGCAGCCAATCTCTGTCAGGTAAATTTTTGGAATTTATCCTTGCATAAACCCTTTAAGAGGTTGTTTCTTCTCGTTTTGTTTGCAAAGTTGCTTATGGATTTTCATCATCGTCAGAATGACACCAGCTATCAGTGTTATCTTTAAAAGGAGTACGAATGCGAATAGATTTGGCTGCAAAGTTCATTGTATCGATGCGCAATTCTTACTTTAAAGTATGAACGGGGCTTCAAGCTTCTCTCAAAGTTTTCAAAGTGCACAAGTGTCTTAATGTTTGTCCTATTAAATCTGCAGTCATGGAGTTAAAACTGTTTGGCTAATTATGCAAGACATGAAATTAGAACCATCTGAAGAGCTGATTGTCAAGGTAAGTCTGTAACGATAAATTAGATTATGTTCAAGGTCCCAGACTTAGTAATAAGTCCGATTGGACGAGAGCATTCGAAAATGGCTTTGGGGTAGGACATTTTCTCAGTTCAGACTTTCGTCAGATTTGAACAGCAACAAGTCGCTTGTTTAATGTCTCTTTCTTCGATGATATTCTTCTCTTCCTATAGGGATAAAAGGTGCAAAAGCGTGTGTAAGCCATTGCTTTAAGGCAAAACGTTTTGTCACAATTTAGGCCTCTTTAGGTTTCTTTAAGGGGTTTAAGGGGCTTTCTTGAGAAAGTCCTCGTATTTTCAGAACAAGCAGCCATTTTTTGTCAGGTAAATTTGTAGAATCTATTTACACATTTCCACCATTTCACTAGCTATTTAGGCCCCGTTCACACTAATCCGTTTTCATTGTGATCCGTTTTTACTCCTAAACTCTGAGCTATTTTCCTCCCCGTTCACACTGCTTCATTTCCAATAAAAACGAATATCTTTCAATAGGTGTTCACATTTGTTCTCAAAAACGCACCTGATTGTCTCTTTTTGAAAAAAAAAGACTGGCATGGACTTGCCCTGGACATGGGGCAAGTCTAAAACCCCGTCCACACATATCCGGATATTTTTGAAAACGCATTTTTTATACGTATAAAAATATCTGCGTCCACACGAGGAGTGTTTTCAAAATTATCCCCGTCCACACGAAAATGCTATATATTCGAAATCCGAAAAAAGATAAACAAAATGCCCTCGCATAGAGCCTAGCACATGCTCTGATGGGTTATAAGTCGACACTGTTACGTCAATGTTTTCAAAAAGCTCCGCTTTCACCCGTCCACACGAGAACAGGAAAACGGCGTTTTCAGAAAATCCACCCTGGAAAGAGTTTTCGAAAAGCTTCGTTTTCGGTGACTAAAAACGCCGTCTCCGTGTGGACACTAACCCAAAACAGATTAAAAGAGATTCGTTTTCAAAAATATCCGGATACGTTTGGACGGGGCCTAAGACTAGCAAGGCTCGTTGTTGTCAGCGTATTCCAATTCCTCCGATTACAAATGTGCATCTTTGTTTAGCTCCGTTTTCATTCAGCTCTGCTTTTTGTCAGCGTATTCATTTAGCCCCGTTTTTAAGATGGATTAATGCCAACGCAACGGCAAAACGGAGCTGACCGTATCAGTTTTCATATAAAAACTGATTCGTGAGAACGTGGCCTTTATGATGTACTTGCCAGTTTAGTTGCCTTGATATCCAAGAAGCAGTGGCCTTGTAAACGGGATTATTTTTTCACTAACCCTTTAGGCTACCCCGTGTTTGAAAAGTTGTTGCAGCAAAAGAAATTGGTTGACTGACGACGTGATTCCTTGTATTCGTTCAACATTTATAATCTAATGTTTTAATTTCACTCATACAAAGGACTCACGACCAAACTGATTCTAAACAGGGACTAAAATCTTACGAAAAATCAGAAGAAACTTAGAACATCTTCCATCCTACGAGCGTCGAAAGAAAATTCGAACGTCCCTTCGAAGGTCACTTCGAGCGTCGCTTCGCTTCGAGAAGTCGAACTTTGCACTAATGAGCCAATCAAACGCTCAAAATAGGCACGTACGTGGGTTGACCATATTAAGAAAGTATTGATCTGATTGGTCGCGCCGTGAACGCGGCGGACTTGGCCTAATTAGTCCCAGTATTGAAGCGTAAGGACATAAGTCCCTCAACTGAAGCGATAACAACAACAACAACGAGCGTAAGTTAGAGGAACTTATGTTGTGTTGTCTAAGTAATTGGCTCTATTTTTCATAAAATGTGAAAAGCATCTAAAAGACTGGAGTATGTTCTTTAAAGATTTTATCACCTACAAGAGAGTTCCCTCAGTTAGTTGTGAGCAAATCATATTGTCATGCTTGGAGAGCAGCTTCAATGGGCCAAAAGCGATTGATCGAATATTTGAATTTTTGTGAGAAAAGCAGCTTAATAGCAATCTTTTCTGCAAAAGTACTGTTTTACAAGCAAAGATACCGCTGAAGAACATAAAGTCATTGAAATTCCTAAATCATCTATTTGAGAGTCCATTTTATGAGCCATTCTGGGATGTGCAAGCTTTCTTCTCAACAGAAACATGTTTATATTCAAAAGTTAACTGACTTAGATCTCATATGAAGTCGATCAAAATCTCACGAAAAATATTTTGATCAATAAGCTCTTAAAGGCAGTCTGTCACGCATT